>JBAIZL010000070.1:2375000-2532500 GCA_036971475.1 Prosapia bicincta | reverse complement strand
CCAACGTTCCCCTATTCAATAATTCAAATTTGTAAAAATGACGATATAGCCCTCCCCCTCAACTAAATTCCCCTACTATAAGCACTAACACTCCCTCACACATAGACCTAAATATAATTAAATGTGTGTACAAATATATCTTTCAATCGATCTATATAGATAGTCAGGTGCATAGATATAAAACACAAACAATTACTAATCTCAAAAACAAATTCGGCAAAACTGCTAAAAAAAACAATTGACAACAACTCATAGGAGTAAACATACACCAATACATCTGCTCCACTTGAGTTCTACAATCACAATAAGCTGCTCTACTTTCACAATAAGTAGTAAAGTCTTCGTAAAATGAAATAACAGTATTAGTTACTAAATAACTTTAAATAATATATACTCATAATTACAGTATAACTTTAAAAATAACTTTTTAACCAGCTAATGGAGTACCATAAGCACTAACACTCCCTCACACATAGGCCTACATATAATTGAATGTATGTACAAATATATCTTCTATATATATATATATATATAGGTAGGTACACAGATGTAAAAGACAAAGAATTTCTAACCTCAAAAAAAAATTCGACAACAGATAAAAACAATTAACGCATAAGAGTAATCATACACCAATACATCTGCTCCATTTGAGTATCAAAGTTATTTTAGAATAAATAGTAAAGTCTTAAAATAAAAGTATTCGTAAAATGATATAAAAGTGTTAGTTAAGCCCACATTAAGGGGAGCCTCACACTATGCTAGGGCGATGGTCATGTCACTAATCTGCGATGATGCGGCGGGAATGCTATCTAACACAAAGAAAATTAATTTGAGAGAATGTTATAACAGCAAGGTTGAATTTAACTTTGATTGACCTTTTCTTTTAATTACTCGTAGAGGGATTCACGTGGGAATTGTCTAGCACACAGTGCAGTATGTTTAGAGCCTATCGGAAAAAAAAGCTTCTACACTACAATGTTGGAATGGTTCTTTAGTTTCCAGAGTTGTAGTATAGATGTCGTGGATTCGTAAATTTAATGAGCAATTTATAAAGAATGTCTAAGCGTTGAAAATATACGCACACGAAATTGTCTTGTTTAGTTTTCCTACACATCCTAATTTACACTCCTACCTTTGAATGAAATTTTGAGTAAAGGGAATTATTTTTATAATACTTTACATGAAATACAAACATTTGGGACATTGTTCTATCTTTCTGTTAAAATAATATTTTTCGTATTTATTTTAAGTGGAAATAATTTCTACGTAGCTTAGGACATACCTAAATTGTTTTGATATGGGAATTTTTAATAATAATAATACAATGTAATACCTGATTCTCAAGAGTTACATTTAACAGCTCGGTTATCATATATACTTCAACCTCTATTTATCGTATATTTATAATTGTTTACATGAAATACAAACATTTGGGACATTGTTCTATCTTTCTGTTAAAATACAATTTTTGGAATGTTTTTTAAGAGAAAATAATTTCTACGTAGCTTAAATCATAGCTAAATTGATCTATGGTATTGGAATATTTACTTGTTATAAAACATATCCGATACTCTAGAGGTCATGTTATATGTCGGATTTTATCAATATTTCAACGTCTATTTACCAATGTTTTATAGTTATGAGAATCATTCATTACTAATTTGTTGTTCCAAAATAAAACAACAAAAAAGTTCAATCTTTACAAACTTTGAATTGCTATTGGGGCCCAATTACTTTGTATAATTGCTTACATAGTTCACTTTAAGGAATCCTCTCTCTACTTATTCCATCCATTTAACAAAATATAAGCTAAGTGAATGTCAGCACCAAGTTTTATTGGCTTATTGGATAAATCACTTTCCCTTTAGGCTGAGTCAAACATTTCGCGGAAATATACAGTTTGTAACATCTATGTTACATCATGAAAATACAGCTTTTCCTTTGAAAACATATAACCTTACAAGATTTATGCGAACGCGTTATTACCTCTCTTTTTAAGCTTTACCTAAACAAGCTTTTTTATATTCGATTTAACTTCGATAATTTGTAAAATAATCTTGTATTAAAATCTTTTTACATAGATTAAATGTACAAACTCTTTCGTAGAAAAACAGTTTTAGGACGCATTAAGTTTTATTGGATTTTATAAATCAATTTCACTATTGTAAACGTTTTGGCTGAATAAAAGAGTTCTCGGAAATTTATAGTTTATAATATTTCGAATATCCTGTTAAAGGATTTCATTTTTGTGTATTTAAAATGTTTTATTAGCGTAAACTTTTAAGTCTACTACAAATGCTCACAGAATTCTAAGTGGTCAAGCTGTAAGCCTACAGATTGTATCGGATTAACATAGATTCCTGGTACAATTTCCAGAATTATTATTTGGAGTATTTTTGGTATGCTGGTGGTTCTTTTAACAGAATAATATTCTTAAGAGTTTTTAGAAAAAGTTAAATATTAACGATTGAAATAAAAATTACGGAGATTTTAATGTTTTTAAGCTGATAAAGAAAATGACAACGGAATGTAAATGTTTTCATAACTTTTTTTGGTATTATTTATGTTTATACACGAGATATCACGCTATTTACATGATAATTTCACGAGAGTATAACTAGAGCATACATAATTATGATTACTGAGACTGCATAATATAGAGAATGCACTAGCGATTGGAGACTGCTTTACTTGGAAATGTTAATCAGCATCTATTATTGCATAATTATTTTGCATTTCTCTTGGGAAATTAGCAAACATTCCGTGAATTCAGACATTCCATGCTTCAGCAACTGAATCGTATCTATTACCACGAAATCAGCTCCATTGTTTTAATGGAGCAAAATATTCAGTATTTAATATTAAATTAGACTATTTTACGTTAAACTCATCAGAAGCTTTTACAACTTCTAATTATGTATTTCTACCCATATATACATTGCATTTAAAGTAGTCGTCCAATGGCTGGCTTAAAGCTTTATGCGACTACAAAGTTTATTGTACTCGTATTATATTATTTAAATGTTTAATTTTCTAAAGAATGTATACAAGTAAAGGGATTGGTTCAAGATCATGTATACAAGTAAAGGGATTGGTTCAAGATCATGTCTACAAGTAAAGGGATTGATTCAAGATCATGTCTACAAGTAAAGGGATTGGTTCAAGATCATGTCTACAAGTAAAGGGATTGGTTCAAGATCATGTCTACAAGTAAAGGGATTGGTTCAAGATCATGTCTACAAGTAAAGGGATTGGTTCAAGATCATGTCTACAAGTAAAGGGATTGGTTCAAGATCATGTCTACAAGTAAAGGGATTGGTTCAAGATCATGTCTACAAGTAAAGGGATTGATTCAAGATCATGTCTACAAGTAAAGGGATTGGTTCAAGATCATGTCTACAAGTAAAGGGATTGGTTCAAGATCATGTCTACAAGTAAAGGGATTGATTCAAGATCATGTCTACAAGTAAAGGGATTGGTTCAAGATCATGTCTACAAGTAAAGGGATTGGTTCAAGATCATGTCTACAAGTAAAGGGATTGGTTCAAGATCATGTCTACAAGTAAAGGGATTGGTTCAAGATCATGTCTACAAGTAAAGGGATTGGTTCAAGATCATCTCTACAAGTAAAGGGATTGGTTCAAGATCATGTCTACAAGTAAAGGGATTGGTTCAAGATCATGTCTACAAGTAAAGGGATTGGTTCAAGATCATCTCTACAAGTAAAGGGATTGGTTCAAGATCATGTCTACAAGTAAATGGATTGGTTCAAGATCATGTCTACAAGTAAAGGGATTGGTTCAAGATCATGTCTACAAGTAAAGGGATTGATTCAAGATCATGTCTACAAGTAAAGGGATTGGTTCAAGATCATGTCTACAAGTAAATGGATTGGTTCAAGATCATGTCTACAAGTAAAGGGATTGGTTCAAGATCATCTCTACAAGTAAAGGGATTGATTCAAGATCATGTCTACAAGTAAAGGGATTGGTTCAAGATCATGTCTACAAGTAAAGGGATTGGTTCAAGATCATGTCTACAAGTAAAGGGATTGGTTCAAGATCATGTCTACAAGTAAAGGGATTGGTTCAAGATCATGTCTACAAGTAAAGGGATTGGTTCAAGATCATGTCTACAAGTAAAGGGATTGGTTCAAGATCATGTCTACAAGTAAAGGGATTGATTCAAGATCATGTCTACAAGTAAAGGGATTGGTTCAAGATCATGTCTACAAGTAAAGGGATTGGTTCAAGATCATGTCTACAAGTAAAGGGATTGATTCAAGATCATGTCTACAAGTAAAGGGATTGGTTCAAGATCATGTCTACAAGTAAAGGGATTGGTTCAAGATCATGTCTACAAGTAAAGGGATTGGTTCAAGATCATGTCTACAAGTAAAGGGATTGGTTCAAGATCATGTCTACAAGTAAAGGGATTGGTTCAAGATCATCTCTACAAGTAAAGGGATTGGTTCAAGATCATGTCTACAAGTAAAGGGATTGGTTCAAGATCATGTCTACAAGTAAAGGGATTGGTTCAAGATCATCTCTACAAGTAAAGGGATTGGTTCAAGATCATGTCTACAAGTAAATGGATTGGTTCAAGATCATGTCTACAAGTAAAGGGATTGGTTCAAGATCATGTCTACAAGTAAAGGGATTGATTCAAGATCATGTCTACAAGTAAAGGGATTGGTTCAAGATCATCTCTACAAGTAAAGGGATTGGTTCAAGATCATGTCTACAAGTAAAGGGATTGGTTCAAGATCATCTCTACAAGTAAAGGGATTGGTTCAAGATCATGTCTACAAGTAAAGGGATTGGTTCAAGATCATGTCTACAAGTAAAGGGATTGGTTCAAGATCATGTCTACAAGTAAATGGATTGGTTCAAGATCATGTCTACAAGTAAAGGGATTGGTTCAAGATCATGTCTACAAGTAAAGGGATTGGTTCAAGATCATCTCTACAAGTAAAGGGATTGGTTCAAGATCATGTCTACAAGTAAAGGGATTGGTTCAAGATCATGTCTACAAGTAAAGGGATTGGTTCAAGATCATCTCTACAAGTAAAGGGATTGGTTCAAGATCATGTCTACAAGTAAAGGGATTGGTTCAAGATCATGTCTACAAGTAAAGGGATTGGTTCAAGATCATGTCTACAAGTAAAGGGATTGGTTCAAGATCATCTCTACAAGTAAAGGGATTGGTTCAAGATCATGTCTACAAGTAAAGGGATTGGTTCAAGATCATCTCTACAAGTAAAGGGATTGGTTCAAGATCATGTCTACAAGTAAAGGGATTGGTTCAAGATCATCCCTACAAGTAAAGGGATTGGTTCAAGATCATGTCTACAAGTAAATGGATTGGTTCAAGATCATGTCTACAAGTAAAGGGATTGGTTCAAGATCATGTCTACAAGTAAAGGGATTGATTCAAGATCATGTCTACAAGTAAAGGGATTGGTTCAAGATCATCTCTACAAGTAAAGGGATTGGTTCAAGATCATGTCTACAAGTAAAGGGATTGGTTCAAGATCATCTCTACAAGTAAAGGGATTGGTTCAAGATCATGTCTACAAGTAAAGGGATTGGTTCAAGATCATGTCTACAAGTAAAGGGATTGGTTCAAGATCATGTCTACAAGTAAATGGATTGGTTCAAGAACATGTCTACAAGTAAAGGGATTGATTCAAGATCATGTCTACAAGTAAAGGGATTGGTTCAAGATCATGTCTACAAGTAAATGGATTGGTTCAAGATCATGTCTACAAGTAAAGGGATTGATTCAAGATCATCTCTACAAGTAAAGGGATTGGTTCAAGATCATGTCTACAAGTAAAGGGATTGGTTCAAGATCATGTCTACAAGTAAAGGGATTGGTTCAAGATCATCTCTACAAGTAAAGGGATTGGTTCAAGATCATGTCTACAAGTAAATGGATTGGTTCAAGATCATGTCTACAAGTAAAGGGATTGGTTCAAGATCATGTCTACAAGTAAAGGGATTGATTCAAGATCATGTCTACAAGTAAAGGGATTGGTTCAAGATCGTGTCTACAAGTAAATGGATTGGTTCAAGATCATGTCTACAAGTAAAGGGATTGGTTCAAGATCATGTCTACAAGTAAAGGGATTGGTTCAGGATCATGTCTACAAGTAAATGGATTGGTTCAAGATCATGTCTACAAGTAAAGGGATTGGTTCAAGATCATGTCTACAAGTAAAGGGATTGATTCAAGATCATGTCTACAAGTAAAGGGATTGGTTCAAGATCATGTCTACAAGTAAAGGGATTGGTTCAAGATCATGTCTACAAGTAAAGGGATTGGTTCAAGATCATGTCTACAAGTAAAGGGATTGATTCAAGATCATGTCTACAAGTAAAGGGATTGGTTCAAGATCATGTCTACAAGTAAATGGATTGGTTCAAGATCATGTCTACAAGTAAAGGGATTGATTCAAGATCATGTCTACAAGTAAAGGGATTGGTTCAAGATCATGTCTACAAGTAAATGGATTGGTTCAAGATCATCTCTACAAGTAAAGGGATTGGTTCAAGATCATGTCTACAAGTAAAGGGATTGGTTCAAGATCATCTCTACAAGTAAAGGGATTGGTTCAAGATCATGTCTACAAGTAAAGGGATTGGTTCAAGATCATGTCTACAAGTAAAGGGATTGGTTCAAGATCATCTCTACAAGTAAAGGGATTGGTTCAAGATCATGTCTACAAGTAAATGGATTGGTTCAAGATCATGTCTACAAGTAAAGGGATTGGTTCAAGATCATGTCTACAAGTAAAGGGATTGATTCAAGATCATGTCTACAAGTAAAGGGATTGGTTCAAGATCGTGTCTACAAGTAAATGGATTGGTTCAAGATCATGTCTACAAGTAAAGGGATTGGTTCAAGATCATGTCTACAAGTAAAGGGATTGGTTCAAGATCATGTCTACAAGTAAATGGATTGGTTCAAGATCATGTCTACAAGTAAAGGGATTGGTTCAAGATCATGTCTACAAGTAAAGGGATTGATTCAAGATCATGTCTACAAGTAAAGGGATTGGTTCAAGATCATGTCTACAAGTAAAGGGATTGGTTCAAGATCATGTCTACAAGTAAAGGGATTGGTTCAAGATCATGTCTACAAGTAAAGGGATTGATTCAAGATCATGTCTACAAGTAAAGGGATTGATTCAAGATCATGTCTACAAGTAAAGGGATTGGTTCAAGATCATGTCTACAAGTAAATGGATTGGTTCAAGATCATGTCTACAAGTAAAGGGATTGATTCAAGATCATGTCTACAAGTAAAGGGATTGGTTCAAGATCATGTCTACAAGTAAATGGATTGGTTCAAGATCATGTCTACAAGTAAATGGATTGGTTCAAGATCATGTCTACAAGTAAAGGGATTGGTTCAAGATCATCTCTACAAGTAAAGGGATTGGTTCAAGATCATGTCTACAAGTAAAGGGATTGGTTCAAGATCATCTCTACAAGTAAAGGGATTGGTTCAAGATCATCTCTACAAGTAAAGGGATTGGTTCAAGATCATCTCTACAAGTAAAGGGATTGGTTCAAGATCATGTCTACAAGTAAAGGGATTGGTTCAAGATCATGTCTACAAATTCTTTCAAGAATATTATGTGATGACAACTCCATATTTAAAAAATTAGTTTGTAACTTTATATTCATTCATTTTCTTAACGTTGTGTAGTTTATATTTTGTTGTGTATAACCATATCTTGTTATTTCAACAAGTTTTATTAGCCAAGTCTCTTTTACGATAGAAATTTTCCAAGGGACTTAAAAGTAACTAGTTTAAACTAACTTAGAAATGCTCTAGAGCAGGGGTTCTAAAACTATGGTACGCGTACCCCTTAAGGGCTAAGCGAAAATTTGCAGTTATTCTCGATCTTTACTCTTTACGGTTCCAACGATAGTTGTCCTTGTACTTGTCTTTTTACTATCTGCACCTTGATAATTAGTTCCTAGACTCGGTTCTCTTCAGTCGTCTCTTCGCACTTAACGACTCCCTATCTCACTTTCACCTTTTAACTAATTAATTTCCTTAACGCTCTTTTAAAAACATTATTTAATTGATTATTATGAACTTTCATTTTTCCGAAATTATTTATCCCCTTCTTACTGGCGCTACAGATCACGGTACCAATACTCCCACCACCACCATCCTGTCCCCCGTTCGTCCTGTTTTTGCGTTCATCTCGCATTAGTGCCCTATCCCCCGTTAATTAGTATAATACAGACGTCAAAATTTGCTGAATTTCATGTACAGTCACGAATTATTTTTCTCTTCAGCTGACATTTATTTCTTACTTAACGTTAATGTTTTTCAGAAGCTGTACCTCAAAAAAAGTACTTAATTTTTCATTAATTGTATCATTTGCATTCAAATTTTAACAGTTTGTATACACCATTGCTTTTGTTTATACATGCATTACGCCTATTTTAATAAGTTTAGTTCAATTAAAATTTAATATTTACATGTAATAAACAAAATTCTATCATAGTGATTTTATAATTTATTTTAAAAATACAATTAAAATAATAGCAACAAGTGTGTGTGTGTGTGTGTGTGTGTGTGTGTGTGTGTGTGTGTGTGTGTGTGTGTGTGTGTGTGTATGTGTGTGTGTGTGTGTGTGTGTGTGTGTGTGTGTGTGTGTGTGTGTGTGTGTGTGTACATAGACGTACGCGTAGTGATAAATTAAACTTGTGCGTTTTGTTGAAAATAATAAATAACAGATTTTAAAACAGTTAGTAAGTTCAATTTATAAAGGAAAATATAATACGTCAACTCAACATATTGCTGGCAACAGGCCACCCCAAATAGCCAGTTGTAATAGCTTAAGAGCATTTCTGTGGAATAATAAGGTTTTGATCATTTTCCAACTAGCTTATCATTCGCTTTTCGCAATATATCTAATGTATCTAAGAATCCCAGTGTATTGTAAAAACGAAATTTCCCGTACGAAACTTAGCCGCTCTGGAACAGTTCTAGTGAACGTTTGATATTTACTATAAAGGTTTTGTGTAGTAATTTCCTGAATATCATTGTAAAATTTCAACGTTCCCCTATTCAACCATTCATAATAGTAAAAATGACGACACAGCCCACCCCATGACAAAATTCCCCTACCATAAGCACTAACGCTGCCTCACCCATAGGCCTACATATAATTGAATGTATGTACAAATATATCTTTCTATCGATCTATATATATAGGTAGGTACACAGATGTAAAACAAGGAGTTTCTAACCTCAAAAAAAAATTCGACAACACAGATTAAAAACAAATAACGCATAAGAGTAATCATATACCAATACAACTGCTCCATTTGAGTATCAAAGTTATTTTACAATAAATAGTAAAGTCGTAAAATAAAAGTATTCGTAAAATGATATAACAGTGTTAGTTAATAAATAACTTAAAATATTATATATATTCATAATCGCACTATAACTTTAAAATTAACGTTTTTAACCAGCTAATGAAGTTTGCTTTAAAAGAAAATATTTACTGTTGAATATATTTTTAAAATGACAAAAAAAAGGAGTGTCAAATGTTTAGAATAATTAGAGTAATTTTTCTGAATAACTCAAAAATGACGTAGAACACAATTTAGCCACTCCATATTCAAGATGCAAGAAACAATAATTATGTAGAACCACAATCTTTACAACCTTGGTAAACCTTCCTTTGGAAAATTAACTAACTGAAATAAAATTAATATAATACTTAATTAGAAAAATTAATTTAAGAACATAATTATACTTAGATAAACTCACCAACAGAGGGCAGCTAGGTTTTCGTCTTTTTTGGGTTTGAGGTTTTCACATTGGTCAGCTTTAGGCAATAATGTCTAAAAACAGAATTCACTGTTTGAAAGCTGATATAAAAACAAACAAAGTTATCCCTGAAAGAATTTCTACAACGTTAGCGTTAATACCGAGAAAAAAACTCCCTCATTCTCGTCAAGTGTTTTAGTGTAGCTGCAGAAATAAATGGGGGTAGGTGGGACGTTAGGGGGGGGTAATTAAGCCCACATTATGGGAAGCCTCACATTATGCTAGGGCGATGGGCATGTCACTAATCTGCGATGATGCGGCGGGAATGCTATCTAACTCAAAGAAAATTAAATTGAGAGAATGTTATAACAGCAAGGTTGAATTTAACTTTGATTGACCTTTTCTTTTAATTACTCGTAGAGGGATTCACGTGGGAATTTTCTAGCCCACAGTGCAGTATGTTTAGAGCCTATCGAAAGAGAAAACTATTATTTAGTACAATTTTGGATAAATGTCGTCGGTTCATGGATTTAATGGGCATGCGGACACGTAATTGGCTTGTTTAGTTTAGAATTCCAATTTCCTCGTTTTAAAAAAGATTTTATAATCTGTTGACACACGTGTAAGATCAAGGTTGAGTATCAATATAAAATAAGAGTCGTTCATTTATTAACAATTGACTAAATTATTATTTAACTTATATTTACAACAATAGAACTTCAGTGAAATAATATTTTAACTTTATAGCGGTATAGAAAGTTTGATAACAAACAGATGAATAACTAATCTTACTTTACAAGATAAAACTTATTTCCTTTGAGACAGTGTTTACCAAAGTTTAATTTCGCGTTATTGATTTAAAAATGAGCAATGAAATTCAAACAAGCTACTGATATTTACGAATAATTTTCTGTTATATTGTGTTAATTTTGTTCTGAAAATATCTTCGTGGTATCTGTTTCTATATTTATACTAAGTTATTGGAAATTATTTGTTACCGTTTATTTAGAAATTTCTCGTCAGGGATACAGATTTCAGCTTTGTACAATATATAAGGTTTCTTGATCAAACCTGTCACTTAAAGTAGGAATTATTGTGTAATAGCCAAAACTAGCAGAATAAGTACACATTATCGAACGTTGGTTCTCTAAAACCCCTGTGTGTGTATTTCCCTTTTTTGGGCAATTACTGTCCCAACCTAGTTATGTTCCGACCTCACCTCATGTTTCTTTTCAAATATTTTCCGAGGCGATTTTCCATCACAAATAAAAACCGATCTATAGGCCTACTTTTTGTAATCTTCAATAAATATTTAAGCTTTACCTCAAAGGATCGTATAATGTTACTGATAAGAACTGTTATTCTCCTTCGATAATGCGCGTTTCCACTTAAAGTATCAAAACGTTATTCCACCAAGTTTACTGCCGGTATAAATTATTCGTAAAAGCATAGATTCGGTGTATATTTTTGTAGAAATTTGGAAGAAATTTACCTCTTTGCCTACATCATGCAAATACCGGTATCGAACCCTAGTTATCCTAAATAGTTTATCGGGAAGGTACACGAACTGCTGTCTAACTAACGCCACGGATGTCTGCCAGAAAAGTGGATATCAATACTGGTTTTTTTGTGATATTTTATGAGATAGAAAAGGTCTAAACTCGGTGAAATGTAATTCATACCCAGTGTTTATTCGAATGCAATTTTTTGTGTCCAATTTATTTTTTTAAGCCCCCCTCCCTTGGAGTAGTTGTCCCTACCATGGTCACTAACAACGAAAACATATGATTAGTTCTCGATGACAATCTGAATTCTGAACGAAAATGCTTTTAATTACTTTCTAATTAATTAAGATAGAAATCAAGAGCTGGATTTTATATTAAACATTTGTATTATTAAATCGTTAAAGTAACTTATTGCAGTATGTATGATCAATAAATTTTTACAATATACCAATTAATCAATGTGTTATGTACAATTACCAACTAATTTTCAATAGCGTAGTTTTTTCTAAAATAAAAATTGTATTTTTACATATTAGAACCTTACTTCATTGTTGTCAATTAAAATAAAATTAAAATCAATCTAAAAACTATAAATCTAACTTGAAAAAATGCAATAAAACACGTTTTACAAACAAAAAAACTATAGATCACAAATTAAATTTCTTATTAGTTAGAACGCAATTTACTACTAAAGATTACGTATTTTAAGTTTAAGAACTTTGAAACTTGTTTTAAAAGGATGTATATATTTGTTTTCCGAATAATTATGTGTATTTATGATAATAATAGCATCTAATTAGTAGGAAACAAAAGAAATGAAAAAACTAAAACAATTTCATATATCAACCGTATTAAAATAAGCTACTACTTGGAAAACAATACTAACAACGGATTAACAAAGATTGATAAGTATTGCAATAAATCCGGTTTAAACATAAATTTAAAATTCGTTGTATGTGTCAGATACAAGTATTTAATAGAAGACTATAATTAACTACAAATTAAATCAAGGGAAAACCAGTATTCTTTACCACATCTATGTTTATTTTTTGGAGACGTCAATATTGAATTGTATGTCTCCTTGCCAGTACAGTACAAATCAAATTAAACAGAGATACAAATTGGCGTGCTTTATTATGTAAAAACGGTCAGTACAAACCAGACTCGCAATAGACGATTAAAACATAATTAATGAATAAAATAACGCATAGTTTTACTATGAATTAAATTTGTTCTCTTAATAAAATATGTTCTCCTAATCAAACGTGTTCTGTTAATAAAATGTGTTCTCTTAATAAAATGTGTACATCATATTGAAATGAAAACCAAATTAAATTAGATTGAATAATACCATAAATGTGTTATTATACTAAAAACAAATGTGTTATGATACACGTCTATGGCTTCGGTATACCAAACCGATTAGAATATTACTACAAATATTTTAAAAAAATATATACTATGTGAAAAAGGAAGAAAAATGTGTGGAACAAAGAATAATGTTTAGGAAAAAAATCTGTGATGTCTTATTTCTTGTGAGAAATCGGATTTCTGATTGTTCTTAATATGGAGAAAACTCAAAAAAACACAATCTTCGAAATTGGTAAGATATATCAGAAAAAAGCAAATGAATATTACTACGATTGTCACAGATTAATTAAACTTAAAACTGTCGATATTTCCTGTGGCTGTAATTGAGAATAGGTGCGTAAAATTATTTGTTATGGTAAATTAGTTGATGTTTCTATATTTAATTATTTAGTGCTATTACGATTTTAAAATAAATTTGATTGGTAGGGAATTTGAAAATGAAAGATTTTTGGTGTTTTGCAGTTGTAAAATATGTGAAAGAAGAACTTCTGAAGGTTATTAATAATAATAATATTAATAACAACAACAAGAACAACACATATAATATTGTTAATATTTGTATTATTATTATTATTACTACTGCTAATAGTACTATAAGGTATTAGCTCGTGTAAAGGTTTCCAAATTGGGATTTAAAAGTCAAGCAATAGTTTCAAAACACTAATTTTAAACCCGTTTTATTTATAATTTACTACCATGTCTATATTAATAGTAATAAACCCTTTGTCAACTTAATTTAGTACTAATTCATTATAGTAATTTTATCTATTATTCATAGTAATCAACAAAATTTCAAAACATTTTTAAAACACACCGAATCCGTATATCTTAGTTAATAATGTGAGAGATTTACCACACTCTGCAGGTCTTTAACGGATGCTGAAGAATACAACAAACGAAATTGTATTTCAATTACTTTTGTCTACAATAACAATATTACCAACAATTATTAATTCCATGTTTGTATCTTACATAATGATCAGCAATAACAGTAGATATATTATGTCACTAATAAATCTGACAATCCAAGATTAATTGGAAGGATTGCACCTTATTTTACCCTGTCATTACTGACAGATTTGACAGATGATAAATGCTTAGAATAAAGTTCTAAAATATATATTGTATTGAATAATATACAAAGAAGCCATTGTGGTATTAATAATTCAATAAATAATAACTAAACAAGAGATAGTTCTCCAAAAACGTGTAAAGCAAGTAAATATAAACGTGCAAAATAATATTTAAGAGAACAATAAATATATAAGACAACCATTTATTTGAAAAATAAATGACATGATAGATTATAGACATATCGACTCTTCATAGAAACATATATCCAAAACATGCTTGCTTTACAACGACCCGTTCGCCAGAATTACAGCATCAGAAACCTCAAAGTCCCATTTCCTAAGAAAAAACTACTACTTAAGGGGGAAGTGTATAAACTGTTTTTTTTTTTTTTTTAAATAATCGAAAGAAACAGGTTAATAGCTTGGATATAAAGGGAAAGTATTTTTTTCTAGTTTCAAGCGGAATGGGTAAACAATTATTGGATATGTTAAGGTAAACATACTGAATGTGTATATTTAACATAAGAATAATTTAAACACCTTTGTTCGATTACAGTGGGTGTTGTCTAAGAAGCAAGTTAAATAGTCAAATCATGGGCTATTAGGTTTTCGACTACAGCCACCTAATGCTGAGCTTGTTTTTGCTGCATTACTATTATAAAATCGTGTACTACTGATGTTTATATTTTTTCAAAAAGGCCTCAGTCTTTGATGGTTTTATTTTGGTTACTATCGGCATTGAAGTTTCTTTAAACACGTCTTATCCTATTTTTATACTTAGAGGGTTAGCACTTGCTATTTGCGTTATATAACCAATTTGTATACTTCTCGCAGTGAGAGAGTATATATTTATTTAAGAAAAAAAATTATAGTATTTAAAATTTGGTTAATTTTGAACAATGCTTTTCTTCAAGATTCTATGTAAAAAAAAAATAATAAATCCCTACTACAAAATTGGTGACCTAAAAGCAAAATACTTCTCACATTTATAACCCGGATTAAACTCTTATTTGTACAATGAATGTATGTTAACATTGAACACAATCCCCAGAGACCTTGACAGCTGGCTGTAAAGTGATGTTTTGACATAAAATACAATGTATCTCACAATAGGATTAAATATAGCATTAACTTATTAGACATTTTGAAGTTGTGCTAAGTAGGATTAAATAAACAGATATTCAAGATGGCTACATGAGGTGTTCGCAAAGTCACGTGATGCTGTTAAATTAGACGTTTTAGGTGTAATTGCCCGACTAAATAAAATAAGTTTAATAAACTAAGATTAAAATGATACCAATTACTGGTAAATACATGTTTTAGCCCTAAAATATACTTTTGAATTTAAATGTATGAAGTTTATATTAAAAATAAATACAATATCCTGTATATTTAAGAATGTAGAGTTAGAATCATTCTTTAGCTCTTTTGCTGGAGTTGTCATAATTTAACTCTTCCTACTTGATATTGGTTGGTAAGCTGGTCGTTTTAGTCACATAGGTGTCTAAATGTTTCAACTTATATTTTGAAATTCAGTCAAGTTACTCTTTGGTTTCTTTAATTGAAGAAAACATAATTAATTTGTTTTTCTTCAAGTACGTAAATTGTTCTCTTCATGTTTTAAATCCGTGTACTATCGGATAAAATACTGATAGACAAATTAGTGCATTATTTTTTGTTGATTTAATTGGTTTTGCAAATACATATTTTCTGACTATAATATTTCATAGTCTATTATTTTTAATATTGAGAAAGAGAACGATAGACAAGTGCTACAAAAAAAGCTATAAAATAAAATCGTTTAAATATTTTAACTGAGCCAATATTGTGTGACATATTTGGGTGGGAGGAGTTTGTGTGTAGATCACTTTGAATATATTATGTAGATGCTTGTCCATGTTCGGAATACTGATAATAATCTCCAACCTCTTAACCGACTTAAACACAAACTAATTTTTCACTAATAACTAATCTCATACAACATAAGAACTATCGGATTGTTTTTGTTACATATTTTACACTTTCGATTTGCTCAGTCACTATACCCCTTGGCTTTAGAGAGCCCCTTCGATTAATGACTTGTCCTTGCAACATCAATGTGATTAAACTAATTAAATATTGATTGGTCGTCATGGTGATGTACAATTTCCATACGCATCCTCACTACTACATTATTAATCGGTCATTCCACTCAAATAAACAATTCCCTTATATTATTGACTTAAATGAAGTTAAACTAAATAGCGATGTAGGTTTTTTAGGTGACGTTATCCCTTTACAAGTAGCTTTTATTCATAGATATAGGAACTCCAGTTTTGACCGTAAAAGAACAGAATAAACAATGATATATTTTGGAATGTTTCAAAACCAGATTTTTTAAAGGAACATAAATGTGCAAAATTGATATAAACAAAATAATAATCTATGTCAGAGAATTTTTAAATACTACCCTCTGTCTCAACGGCTTTCTCTTTTTTGCTCTCTCTATTTATATATGGTTTTTATCAAGCTAATTATTGTATTATTAATATCCAGTGCATAGAGGAATCCTGATGGTGTTGGATTTGTTTGCCGACAAAAAGCTTTGGATTATAAACAAATTAATAATTTATATACACACATATATATATATATATATATATATATATATATATATATATAAATATATATATATATATATATATGCTGATACGTATTCCTTCACGGATGGAAAAATATGATGAATTGTTACTATCTGGAGTACATCCGTTCATTCTGCAGTCCATAAATTCGCAGTTCCGACGTTTCGCTAGAATCTCATCCAGCATTGACGAGGTGAACCCAGCAACAGTAGACTCGCTCTTCTACTGTTGCTGGGTTCACCTCGTCAATGCTGGATGAGATTCTAGCGAAACGTCGGAACTGCGAATTTATGGACTGCAGAATGAACGGATGTACTCCAGATAGTAACAATTCATCATATATATATATATATATATATATATATATATATTAAAATGTAGTATGAAAAGTCGAATTGTATGATTGTTTACTTTGATAACTTGATGAATAATACTAGTTATATATGGACTTAAATTAATTACTAAAATATATTGTTTAACTATTATAAATGTCAAGCGTCTCTAAATAGAGAAAACCCCTACTTTTTACTGAGTATAATTGTTGCTGTCATAACATTGTTTAAAAATAATCGACTGAACGTTTAACAAATTTATAAGAAAGTATAATAATAATTATACACTGGTCATTATATTCCAACTCTTGCAACTCATATTCAGTAAAGAGATTGTCTTTAATATTTTTCTTTTGTTATTTTTATTTATTTGTCACACGTCATAGCTCTGGCAGCAGCCACATGCTTCACTGTCATTGACAACTTTCGTTCCACATTTGCCACAATGTGACAATGCAGATATATTGGCGTATCTTTCACTGACCTTGTTTTGCAAACTTTTAAGTTTAAAATTTCGAAGTGACAGATTAAATTTCGACAAACGTTTAATCGTTCCGGGGAATGCAATTGAAATTTAATGCAATTTATTATATTTGAAAAACATTCAAAAGATGTTCTTTCAATAAACTTTAGAATGTGTAATTGATTAGTGAGAAAACTTATTGAAATAACTCATGAACTATAAATATCATCGACTTGAAGATAGGTGGTAATTTTAAGGACCACATGTGGGCAGGATTTTTAAGACCAATCCAGAAAATCAGATAACATATATTAAAGTAGTCTAAAGCGATTTTTTAAATTTATTTTTAAACACTAATTGTATTACCAAATTGTTTTTATTTGCTATTATTACTTTAATCACAAAGAATATAATGGTAAATCCATTCAAGATAAGACTCGAGTGTTTTCCCTTTTTATTTCCCTATCTATAACTATTTATATTTATACGTGCGGTATTTTACAACATATCAATGAAATATGTAAGCAGGAACTATAGGATTTTGAGAATTCAATTTTGCATAATGCCTGACTATTGTAGTTAAATATCTGTCAATGTTACACTAGCTATATTTTATAATGTTACGTTGCACAATTAACAAGAGTGGGGTTCGTTCTATTGATTGACGTTTTCCATAACTTCTCCCAAGGCTAGTCACTAATGTTGAAAAAACATTTTGTACAGTATCGGCGTTTGTTATAGGAATACCATGAAATGATCCTTCGTCTTACATAATCCGTCTTTATCACTCGTAGGAAATAGTTACTTTGTCATTGTAAATTACCAGTAACTTAAATTGTATGTTTAAGGAAAATTATATCATTTCCTAATATTTCAACGATAAATAGAGGTATCTTATATACACTCAAACCTGAATTTACAACTAGTATCTATCCATAGGTGTAATAATGAGAAATTTGTATTATTTATATTTAAAGGATATATCTATTAAATAACTTAATTTACTAGAAGCTTATAGTTAAAAAGTAAAATCGAAAAATCTATTATTTAAAGATAACTTGTAATAATAAAAATATACAATTATAATAATAAGTAAGAATACGTTTAGTTTTGTATTGTAAAACTTTTATGACTTTTATATCACTAAAAGAAACTAATATTAAAATAAAATTTTTGGATGGTAAATTTCGGTATGGAGTTAGTAATCCATTACTAAAAAGACAAAGTTATTAGTTAAAACAAAATCCATTGACCAGGTCTAATATTGGTAGTTTATTTGGAACATTTAAGAATAAAATCGTCTAATATATGTATACATGTGAAATAATATATATATTATGTTTATTCCTGTGATTAAAGATATACATCTGGTTTCCTTTACATAAATTTAGTCACTGATAAAACCCTTAATAACACCTACTGAGAATGTTCAGTTGAAATGATACATAAGGAAAGAAGTTTGATGTTGACGATAGATAGAGTGACAAATCTACAGAAATTTATGGAAGAAAAATATTTATAAGTCTATTATCAGGCAAACAACAAAGAGCAGTTCAGGACTGGAGAATTAAAGCACTTTGGCGTTGCCACAACTCTCCACTCACTGCTCGACATCCAAGGGCAGATCTTCATAGCCATAGATGGTAAGATGTCTCAAGGGTAGCTCACCTCAACAGTTAGTTTTAGACACCTGGAACTGCAAGGGAAGACGTCTGGGGACACCTAGTGTTGTTAATCCTCACAATGTGAGGTTTTTCCGTCTTCCCGAGCAGTCCGATACAAAAGAAGGTTGAACGAGCGTAAGTGGAATTGCGTTGAAGGAGGGCCACTGAATGAAAACCGTCTATTATAAGGCAAAGAACAAATAGCAGTTGAGGACTAAAGCCTCATTAGATTACATATAACTTTGACTATTCATTTTTATTGTTCCGTAACATTAAATCTATACATATTTTCATTTATTGTATCAAAACAAATAAATTACAGCTTTTAATCATTTCAGAAAAATCACGCATATCTCTAAAGGAGAAATTGTATTCCATAAATGATACGCTTCGATTCAATTTATGAAAGTATTCATCATAATAATTTGCTTTTTATTATTACTAGAATATTGAAGAGCATACTTGGTAAATGTTTAAATTAATAAAAATGTAAAAATATTATTCCCCACCTGATTAAACAATCATATTGATTTATAATGCAATTTGCCGAATCAATTTGTTATAAATATGACAAAACTAAATTAAGGCAACTGGCAGTAGCGACAGAGAGAAGCAAAGTATTTGTGGACCACTAGGTGACTAGATGGGGGTGAAAGGCTTTTGAGCAATAAGGCAAATTTGAATGTTATCTCACGTCCTTCCATTTAGACAAATTAATTACTGTAGATTACACGAGTCCTGATATTCCGATGGAATACAAAACACGCTTTACGTTGAGCAAAAAAACACCTTTACTTTGGCATTTCCCAGGATGTAATCTGGTAAACTATCTTATTTTACGGAGTAATTTAATCAAATTTTATAAAACTGTGGTTATTGTTTATACTTGTGTATAAGAATTATCGTAAAAATATGATTTAAATTGATCTTCCAATGTCTTTTAAATCCAATATATGTAAATATATAGGGATACGTTTTCTTGTAATATGATTAATGAATAAAAATTTTAAAAAAATCAAGAGCAGATTAAAATTATATATTATTTAAAGCTTTTCGTCCATAAAATAAATACTAGCTCCTTCAGAAAAACAATGATTTAACAAAACTGTTTTGTAAAATATATGCTGCTGTATCATTTATTTTTCCAATGCAAAAAGATGCTAAACATATTTTATTGGCGAAAACCTGTGAATAATATATAATTATTCTTGAATTTCTTGAATATTCTACTATAAACTATTCTTGAATTAGAAATATTTTTGATCAATAATGTTTATATATATAAAAATTAAATATACAAATTGAATTAAATTATAAATTAAATAAATACGTAACATTTTATCTTTGTGTGTGTGTGTGTGTGTGTGTGTGTGTGTGTGTGTGTGTGTGTGTGTGTGTGTGTGTGTGTGTGTGTGTGTGTGTGTGTGTGTGTGTGTGTGTGTGTGTGTGTGTGTGTGTGTGTGTGTGTGTGTGTGTGTGTGTGTGTGTGTGTGTGTGTGTGTGTGTGTGTGTGTGTGTGTGTGTGTGTGTGTGTGTGTGTGTGTGTGTGTGTGTGTGTGTGTGTGTGTGTGTGTGTGTGTGTGTGTGTGTGTGTGTGTGTGTGTGTGTGTGTGTGTGTGTGTGTGTGTGTGTGTGTGTGTGTGTGTGTGTGTGTGTGTGTGTGTGTGTGTGTGTGTGTGTGTGTGTGTGTGTGTGTGTGTGTGTGTGTGTGTGTGTGTGTGTGTGTGTGTGTGTGTGTGTGTGTGTGTGTGTGTGTGTGTGTGTGTGTGTGTGTGTGTGTGTGTGTGTGTGTGTGTGTGTGTGTGTGTGTGTGTGTGTGTGTGTGTGTGTGTGTGTGTGTGTGTGTGTGTGTGTGTGTGTGTGTGTGTGTGTGTGTGTGTGTGTGTGTGTGTGTGTGTGTGTGTGTGTGTGTGTGTGTGTGTGTGTGTGTGTGTGTGTGTGTGTGTGTGTGTGTGTGTGTGTGTGTGTGTGTGTGTGTGTGTGTGTGTGTGTGTGTGTGTGTGTGTGTGTGTGTGTGTGTGTGTGTGTGTGTGTGTGTGTGTGTGTGTGTGTGTGTGTGTGTGTGTGTGTGTGTGTGTGTGTGTGTGTGTGTGTGTGTGTGTGTGTGTGTGTGTGTGTGTGTGTGTGTGTGTGTGTGTGTGAGAGAGAGAGAGAGAGAGAGAGAGGCGAAATAGTTTTTTTAACATTCCGCTGAAGGAAATGGGTAGCAAAACCTTTAGGTAGTATGTTAAAGATTACTCCAACATAATGCGTAAAATTAGCTACTTTCGTCGAAAAGTCTATTCTTTTCGTACTTCTAACAAAATGTGCATTCTCATAGAAACACTGTGTGTATTGCTTTTCTCTTCAACTATCCTGGAATAATTTTTTTTTTTTCATTTCATCAGCTTCATGCATTGGAGCACTTTATTGTTGAATTATTTTAACTAGATTTCTTTTTCAAATATTATTAAAATAAATACAGTCTTTCTATAATTATTTCTGGTATAGGTTTATGTTTTTAAAATTTATATTTAATACCATTATTTTCCATTGTATACGTGTTTGAGTGAAAATAAAATACCATACAACTTTTCCCACAAAACAAATGAAAGCAATTAAAATTAAAGAGTGACCAGGTAATTCATGCTCCTGAGTTTCCTTTATTGATTTTGCAAGACACTTTCGTTCTGATCAGATGTTCAAGCCTATTAGTAGAATATGTCAATCCATTTATTACATTCTTTACGGGTTCACCATGATTTTATATTTTTTAAAGGATCTGTTTTACTGCTTTTGGTTGCTTCTGAAATTTTTTAATTCAAATGAACGTTTGGTATTTTCTTTCCGTAAGGAAGCAAATATATGTAATAATATCACTCTGTTCCCATTATGCGTGACATAAGTTAGTGGTTCTTAAACTTGTATACCCCATGGCTTCCTTAATTTGAAGTACACTTTTTGGCGGTGGCCTTACAGAAAATAGGACATTATTTTGTCGGTAGTACAGTCTTAGGCCAATTTGTATCAATTGATTCATTTTTACTACTGTACTCAATGAAATACAAACACATAAAGGTATATTTTTGGAAAATGTTTTAAAAATGAAAAATAGCCAAAAACATGTGGCTTAGGCCTGACTTAGGTAGTTAACATGAGTCATCACAAGAATTTTACTAGAAGTTAAAGACAGAACAGCATTATATAGCTTAGCAGCTCTTTGCTCTTAAAAATACTAGTTTAACAGTTTTTATTGCTAGCTACAACATTGTGTACTGTAACATATAAAATGAAACATTTCTTTACAAAGGATTCTTCCTATGACTAAAATAAAGCAGTTTCCATTGACTGATTTAGCGCCAGGTTTCTTCTCCTTCGGCTCATCTTAA
Source organism: Prosapia bicincta (assembly GCA_036971475.1). Lineage (NCBI taxonomy): Eukaryota > Metazoa > Arthropoda > Insecta > Hemiptera > Cercopidae > Prosapia > Prosapia bicincta. The sequence goes on along the minus strand of JBAIZL010000070.1, from coordinate 2,510,296 downwards.
GTTCATCTCAATACTTTGATATTATAAAGACAACATGACAAAACCACTATCACAGAGGTGAGCGATTACGGAATTACACGCAATGCTTTCTCGCCTAACACTGGATATTTATTCTCGATTACACATGAATAGCATAATCTAAACAATATTGATATTGAAATTTTAACCTCAAAAATGAATCCGTTGAAATATCAACATTCAATTCTAAATCACGCCGCATCGCACCATGACAATGACCATGATTTCCGAGGTAGACGCTGCGTACACTTTGAGAACCAGTGACGTAAAGAAATGCTGAACGTCAAATTTTTCTGAAAAAAGTACTTTTTGCAGTAACTACCAAGATTGTACGATAACATTTCAGAAAAGTGGTTTTATGTTTTTATAGCTAAGGGGGAAAAGCACTTCAAAACAGACATTCCATTCACATTTGTTTTAAATATTCTTTTATTTAAAGAACATAGCCTACTTGTATTATATAGTATTCATTACATAGTAATTATATAGTATTATGATTCTATAGTAATTGAATAATAAACCTGTTTTGGTGGCTCAATCTGGAAAGAATATGGACTCTGTAGAAAACATTCATATTGCTCCCACCTATTCAATTTCCAATATTAGGGATATTGTCTACATAAGGAAATACATAGGATTTAATGAAAAATGTGTCTAGTTTTTGAAAATCTAGCACGTCATAGGCTACCATAAAGTCACGGGGATCTATATGATATTAGTTTCTTCATCATTGTTTTTGTGAATTTTTCCGTGGGCACCAACAATTCGTTTGCAGCGATGCTTCCTATAAGGAATTAAAAGCGACGCTACCCGCTACTAGTTTCTGAGTCCCTATCCGTTAATACTCTTTGGCACGATATCCGTCACTCCTCTCTTGAACGTTCTCCGTTACTACTATCTGGGAAGCTATTAGCCACTCCTTTCTGGGAAGCTATCCGTCACTCCTCTATGGGAAGTTATTCGTCACTCCTCTCTGGAAAGCTATCCGTCACTCCTTTCTGGGACGCTACCCGCCACTCCTCTCTGGGAAGCTATCCGTCTCACCTCTCTGGGAAGCTATCCGTCACTCCTCTCTGGGAAGCTATCCATCACTCCTCTATGGGAAGTTACTCGTCACTCCTCTCTAGAAAGCTATCCGTCACTCCTTTCTGGGACGCTACCCGCCACTCCTCTCTGGGAAGCTATCCGTCTCACCTCTCTGGGAAGCTATCCATCACTCCTCTCTGGGACGCTACCCGGCACTCCTCTCAGGGAAGCTATCCGTTACTCCTCTCTGTGACGCTGTCCGTCACTCCTCTCTGGGAAGCTATCCGTCACTTGTCTCTGGGAAGCTATCCGTTTCTCCTCTCTGGGAAGTTATTCGTTACTCCTCTCTGGGAAGTAATTCGTTAAGCCTCTCTGAGAAGCTATCCGTCACTCCTCTCTGGGAAGCTATCCGTCACTCCTCTCTGGGAAGGTATCCGTCACTCCTCTCTGGGAAGTTATTCGTTACTCCTCTCTGGAAAGTTATTCGTCACTCCTCTCTGGGAAGTTATTCGTTACTCCTCTCTGGGAAGCTATCCGTCACTCCTCTCTGGGAAGCTATCCGTCACTCCTCTCTGGGAAGCTATCCGTCTCTCCTCTCTGGGAAGTTATTCGTTACTCCTCTCTGGGAAGTAATTCGTTAAGCCTCTCTGGGAAGCTATCCGTCACTCCTCTCTGGGAAGCTATCCGTCACTCCTCTCTGGGAAGGTATCCGTCACTCCTCTCTGGGAAGTTATTCGTTACTCCTCTCTGGGAAGTAATTCATTAAGCCTCTCTGAGAAGCTATCCGTCACTATTCTCTGGGAAGCAATCCGTCTCTCCTCTCTGGGAAGGTATCCGTCACTCCTCTCTGGGAAGTTATTCGTTACTCCTCTCTGGAAAGTTATTCGTCACTCCTCTCTGGGAAGTTATTCGTTACTCCTCTCTGGGAAGCTATCCGTCACTCCTCTCTGGGAAGCTATCCGTCACTATTCTCTGAGAAGCTATCCGTCTCTCCTCTCTGGGAAGCAATCCGTCTCTCCTCTCTGGGAAGGTATCCGTTACTCCTCTCTGGGAAGTTATTCGTCACTCCTCTCTGGGAAGCAATCCGTCTCTCCTCTCTGGGAAGGTATCCGTCACTCCTCTCTGGGAAGTTATTCGTCACTCCTCTCTGGAAAGTTATTCGTCACTCCTCTCTGGGAAGCTATAAGCTACTCCTCTCTGGGAAGGTATCCGTCACTCCTCTCGGGAAGGTATCCGTCACTCCTCTCAATTGTTATAATTGTTCACCCAAAAAAAAAAAACAACCTCTTTAGAAAGTAAAAGTGTATACGCTGTTAGTCAAACCCAACAACCGCTAGAATAATAAATACAATTCTATAGACCCGGGCGACGTACTGTATCTTCCTGTTACGTCAGCGCAACAATAATAACATGAACGCCATTTTATTCAAGACAACAGTGACAGATTACTCTACTAATAAATTATCGTTATGCTGATTATAAAATAAACCGCCTGAGACCGCCACTTATGCAATTTACATTAAAGCAGACCTATGGGAAACAGATGAGAAATATCCTTTTGACGAAATAATATTTAAAAGTCATAACAAACTTCCTAATTACAACTTCCTTGAACTAATATTTACTCATATTATTTCAATTTACTGAACAAATATTTTTTATTAATGTATAAAGGAAATCAAGGCACATCGAACGGGAGGCGGTGAACAGATTTCCAATATTCCAACAATCTGGACCACTTCCAAGATAACCCTTGTGTTGTGCTATGGTTTGTATGCCTATTCGGAGAAATGTGTTTTTAATGAATTCCCCCAAGCTGTGGCAGCTGCACTACGCTTGGAACTGCCTGAGGCAGCCGGTGATTGATTTTATCGCAAACCCAGTGATCATTCAAAGTGAATGAAGCAATATCATGGGATAATAATAATACAGACAATGTTTTTTTCAAAACATGTAAATCGCGAATTAGTATTGCCTTTTACTGAAATTTTTCTTTGTTAATTTGTTTATACCATTTGAGGGTTAGGTGAGTTTAATTAGAATATCATAAATGATCATATAAATATTGCATAATAGTCTTTTAAAATAATATCACTTATATAAACTCTACCCATAAACTTTGACATCTTCAACTGGTTATTTTTATATGAGATTTTAAATCACAAACAGATTAATTTTAAAACTCTTTTTCGCCAAGGCAAGGCAATTCATATTGAAACAAATGAAACCCTTGTTTATTGTCTACTTACTGCATTTTTTCTCGCTCTTAGTAACACAATACTTCTAGATATAACTTTATCTCTTAGTGGGACATCTTCGTGAGAAAAGGTGTGATAATAGTTTGAATAAAATATATATATTTGATAAAATACGCCTCGTATATATACTTTGACGTCTGCGGCGTACTACAACAATAGTTTAAAATTTGTACAAGCCAGATACTTGTTTCTAAAATAGTTAGCCTATAAAAGAAGTGGCAATCATGACCTTGTAAACCATAAAAAAATTCTTCTAGAGAAAAACTAAAACACTTTGATTTTATAAGATGTTTAAATAGGTCTATGTTCTAGACAAAAAAATATACCTATGTTATATATGCTTCGATTTATTGGTCTAGATTATACTTGGTAACAACAAAGAGAACACATGCACAAAGTATAATTCTTTGTTAATTATTTTTGTAAAATTTGAGGGTTAAATGAGTTTAATTTGAATATCATGAGCATTGAGCATATAATTATTTCATGATAAAGTATTTTAAACAAATATCACTTATATAAAATCTACCCATAAACTTTGAGATCTAAAGTTGGTTAATTTAATTTGAGATTTTAAATCACAAAGAGATAAAATCTTAATTTTGTTTGCCAAGGCAAGGTAATTCATATTGAACAAGTGAAACCTTTGGTTATTGACTATTTACTGGGTATTTCTCGCTCCTAGTAACACAATACTTCTAGATATAACTTTATCTTTTAGTTGGACACCTTTGTAAAAAAAATTTAATAATATTTTGATCAATATAAATATATATATATATATATATATATATATATATTTATCTTATCACTTTCACTTATGTACTTAAACAAGAATCTTACTTGGTATTTATGCGAGCGCTTTCAGAGACTAGTATCTTTCTTTCTCAGCTTTCAGTATGCCAGAAGATGGAGGCACTTACTAGTCTCTGAAAGCGCTTGCATAAATACCAAGTAAGATTCTTGTTTAAGTACATAAGTGAAAGTGATAAGTGTATACAAGAAAACAGTGTTGCATAATCTACAAATATATATATATATATATATATATATATATATTTGTATAGATATTTCATATTACATTAAAAAAATAGAAACTTTGACATCTTTGCCGTACTGTACACAACAATATTTTTACATTATTTTAAAATTTCTACAATCCAAATACTCATTTCTAAAGAAGTAAGCCTATAAAATAAGCGGCATTCATGACCTTGTAAGGCACACAAAAAATTCTCTATAACACGTTTTTATATGATTTTTAAATAGGCTTATATTCTAGATAAACAATATACCTGTGTTCAATGCTTCGATTTATTGGTCTAGATTATACTTGGTAGAAACAAAGAAAACATGTGCACAAAGTATAATGTTCGAAACAGGTATCAACGTCACAAGTCTGTCTGTAACTTTTGTCTGGATTTTCTTTGAATTTAACATGGCGTTCATATGACTTTGTCATGAAACATTTTCAAAAAATAAAAATTTATTTTAAACAAGGCCGATTTTACATCACTGAAAGTACAGTGCATAACTATTTTCCTGTTTTCTTTATTTTTGGTCAGTACACTTAAATATTGTACAATGTACATTGTGTTTTTAACGGGCCCTACATTACTCAAGCGTTTTCAGTAATCCAGTAGTATCCCAGCCCCATATATCCCAGCTTAGTGATAGTTTATTATAATCATTTGAGCGCCTAATCTCCACTTGAGAATATTGGTGCTTTCAAGGTGTCATGATTAACATGTGTTTTGAAGTTGTCTGAGTCAGTGTACTTTTTATTTTGTCTAGGACATTACTAATGGTATTTTATTTTATTTGCGCCTACAAACGTTGGCCGTATGGATGGTATACATACAATGGAACAAATAATGAAGTAAGTAGCTGACCACCTTGCGAGTCACACGGTTTGACAAATATAAATAGAAACATTGTTTACTATTAATACTTAATAAAACATTTGTTGTTGTTTTATATAGATAGCGTTATCGCGAACAGTCAAAAGAGTTCAATGCATATTGCGAGAATGCTGACCGCCCTATTAAACAACATGATTTGTGACATCATTTCAATTTTAAAATTTTACTTGGAGCATCTTCATAGCAGGGCCGTTGTAGTTTCTTAGCATCCAGAACAATACTTCATCAAATAACCCCTGTTACGTATTTCATCAAATACTTCATCAAAATTACATTAAGTTCATTAATCTTTTTCAATTTTTTTTATATATTTCTTATTGCCGTTGTGTCTGTAGCTTGAATGATTGCCAAAGTTGCTCACAGGTGCAACACCTTGCCTTCTAGATCCCTGAATGAATACACATTGATAAGTAAAAATAAAATTTATTCCAGCTCCTGGAGCTTAATGACCAGCAGCAAGCATGTTGACACATTTTAGTATACAGAATGCAAATATGTACTATATTTAACTTAAAGTAAATGTATTAAATGAACAAACAATATGAATCATATAGGCCTACATTGTTTGAGCAAACCACTCACTGTTCATGGTGAATCATTTATTATATTCAAGTAAACTAAATCAACTGTCAAAACATTAGAGTTAGAAAGGATCTTTTAATTTTTTAGGATACATAAATCTATAGACTTCAGTTGAATATAAGAAGAAAATATTAGAATTTTATACTTTAAATATATATTTTCTCTGAGTGGCCTAGCTATGAAATAAATGAAGTAAACCCCAATAAATCTAGTTGGTCTGTAATATAAAGGTGTAATTGGTTAGTCTAAAAATCAATCAAACTCTTTTTTAATTTTTAAATTACTTTCTGGCCCTTTTCCTACGATATTCTAGCGATATCTGAAATAACAAATTGCTGAAAGGACCAAAGAAAAGAAATAGAAACCAATACTCTCCTAGTTTTTGTAAGAATAACTAATTTATTTTCAATAACTATACATTTCATTATATATATACACACTCGTGAGAAAGCATGTACAAAAAAAAAAAAAAAACTATAACAAACCACGAGCTGCATTAACCAACAACTAACGAAACCCATTAAAATGATATTGGTAACATTCTTGTTTAACAAAACACTGATTTAATACTTCTTAAAAAATAGAATTTTAGAAATAATGCACAATGATCTTGTACATTGCTGGAAAAAACATTTATAACAACTTTTTAATTGCTCAAGAAACAAATATTTTATCCAAGTAAATGCTTTTTTTATTAGAATCTTATAATGAAACAAATGCAAAACTTTTAAAACAGATACATGAATGTGACAGCATTTTAAGGATAGATATCATTATACAAGTTAACAGATATGTATAGACTAAACAATGAAATATTGAATAGGCTATGCAATAATGTTTAGTACACACATTAGAAATATGATCGCTGAAACATCTGTCCACAATGGCATTTTGATTTATTTCTAAATTAAATTATGAATAAAATACTTAACTTTCTAGCATACCTCAATGCTTGCAAACATACATCTGATGACAAAATATTATATCCTATTAACACACAGTAACATTTTTTGTGTGTTTTGCGTCAGTACAAACCAGACTCGCAATAAACGATTAAAACATAATTAATGAATAAAATAACGCATAGTTTTACTATGAATTAAATTTGTTCTCTTAATAAAATATGTTCTCCTAATCAAACGTGTTCTGTTAATAAAATGTGTTCTCTTAATAAAATGTGTACATCATATTGAAATGAAAACAAAATTAAATTAGATTGAATAATACCATTAATGTGTTATTATACTAAAAACAAATGTGTTATGATACACGTCTATGGCTTCGGTATACCAAACAGATTAGAATATGACTACGAATAGTTAAAAAAAAAAATCAATATTATGTGAAAAAGGAAGAAAAATGTATGAAACTAAGAATAATATTTAGGAAAACATCTGTGATCTCTTATTTCTTGTGAGAAATCAGATTTCTGATTGTTCTTAATATGGAGAAAACTCAAAAAAACACAATCTTTGAAATTGGTAAGATATATCAGAAAAAAGCAAATGAATATTACTACGATTGTCACAGATTAATTAAACTTAAAACTGTCGATATTGCCTGTGGCTGTAATTGAGAATAGGTGCGTGAAATTATTTGTTATGGTAAATTAGTTGATGTTTCTATATTTAATTATTTAGTGCTATTATGATTTTAAAATAAATTAGATTTGTAGTGAATTTGAAAATGAAAGATTTTTGGTGTTTTGCAGTTGTAAAATATGTGTAAGAAGAACTTCTGAAGGTTATTAATAATAATAATATTAATAACAACAACAAGAACAACACATATAATATTGTTAATATTTGTATTATTATTATTATTATTACCACTGCTAATAGTACTATAAGGTATTAGCTCGTGTAAAGGTTTCCAAATTGGGATTTAAAAGTCAAGCAATAGTTTCAAAACACTAATTTTAAACCCGTTTTATTTATAATTTACTACCATGTCTATATTAATAGTAATAAACCTTTTGTCAACTTAATTTAGTACTAATTCATTATAGTAATTTTATATCTATTATTCATAGTAATCAACAAAATTTCAAAATATTTTTAAAACACACCGAATCCGTACATCTTAGTTAATAATATGAGAGATTTACCACACTCTGCAGGTCTTTAACGGATAGAGAAGGATACGACAAACGAAATTGTATTTCAATTATTTTTGTCTACAATAACAATATTACCAACAATCATTAATTCCATGTTTGTATCTTACAAAATGATCAGCAATAATAGTAGATATATTATGTCAGTAATAAATCTGACAATCCAAGATTAATTGGAAGGATTGCGCCTTATTTTACCCTGTCATTACTGACAGATTTGACAGATGATAAATGCTTAGAATAAATTTCTAAAATATATATTATATTGAATAATATACAAAGAAGCCATTGAGGTATCAATAATTCAATAAATAATAACTAAACAATAGATAGTTCTCCAAAAACGTGTAAAGCAAGTAAATATAAACGTGCAAAATAATATTTAAGAGAACAATAAATATATAAGACAACCATTTATTTGGAAAATAAATGACATGATAGATTATAGACATATCGACTCTTCATAGAAACATATATCCAAAACATGCTTGCTTTACAACGACCCGTTCGCCAGAATTACAGCATCAGAAACCTCAAAGTCCCATTTCCTAAGAAAAAACTACTACTTAAGGGGGAAGTGTATAAACTGTTTTTTTTTTTTAAATAATCGAAAGAAACAGGTTAATAGCTTGGATATAAAGGGAAAGTATTTTTTTCTAGTTTCAAGCGGAATGGGTAAACAATTATTGGATATGTTAAGGTAAACATACTGAATGTGTATATTTAACATAAGAATAATTTAAACACCTTTGTTCGATTACAGTGGGTGTTGTCTAAGAAGCAAGTTAAATAGTCCAATCATGGGCTATTAGGTTTTCGACTAAAGCCACTTAATGCTGAGCTTGTTTTTGCTGCATTACTAGTATAAAATCGTGTACTACTGATGTTTATATTTTTTCAAAAAGGCCTCAGTCTTTGATGGTTTTATTTTGGTTACTATCGGCATTGAAGTTTCTTTAAACACGTCTTATCCTATTTTTATACTTAGAGGGTTAGCACTCGCTATTTGCGTTATATAACCAATTTGTATACTTCTCGCAGTGAGAGAGTATATATTTATTTAAGAAAAAAAATTATAGTATTTAAAATTTGGTTAATTTTGAACAATGCTTTTCTTCAAGATTCTATGTAAGAAAAATAATAATAAATCCCTACTACAAAATTGGTGACCTAAAAGCAAAATACTTCTCACATTTATAAGCCGGATTAAACTCTTATTTGTACAATGAATGTATGTTAACATTGAACACAATCCCCAGAGACCTTGACAGCTGGTTGTAAAGTGATGTGTTGACATAAAATACAATGTATCTCACAATAGGATTAAATATAGCATTAACTTGTTAGACATTTTGAAGTTGTGCTAAGTAGGATTAAATAAACAGATATTCAAGATGGCTACATGAGGTGTTCGCAAAGTCACGTGATGCTGTTAAATTAGACGTTTTAGGTGTAATTGCCCGACTAAATAAGATAAGTTTAATAAACTAAGATTAAAATGATACCAATTACTGGTAAATACATGTTTTAGCCCTAAAATATACTTTTGAATTTAAATGTATGAAGTTTATATTAAAAATAAATACAATATCCTGTATATTTAAGAATGTACAGTGATAGAATCATCCTTTAGCTCTTTTGCTGGAGGTGTCATAATTTAACTCTTCCTATTTGATATTGGTTGGTAAGCTGGTCGTTTTAATCACATAGGTGCCATATCTTATATATTGAAATTCAGTCAAGTTACTCTTTGGTTTCTTTAATTGAAGTAAAAATAATTAATTTGTTTTTCTTCAAGTACGTAAGTTGTTCTCTTCATGTTTTAAACCCGTGTACTATCGGATAAAATACTGATAGACAAATTAGTGCATTATTTTTTGTTGATTTAATTGGTTTTGCAAATACATATTTTCTGACTATAATATTTCATAGTCTATTATTTTTAATATTGAGAAAGAGAACGATAGACAAGTGCTACAAAAAAAGCTATAAAATAAAATCGTTTAAATATTTTAACTGAGCCAATATTGTGTGACATTATTGGGTGGGAGGAGTTTGTGTGTAGATTACTTTTAATATATTATGTAGATGCTTGTCCATGTTCGGAATACTGATAATAATCTCCAACTTCTTAACCGACTTAAACACAAACTAATTTTTCACTAATAACTAATCTCATACAACATAAGAACTATCGGATTGTTTTTGTTACATATTTTACACTTTCGATTTGCTCAGTCACTATACCCCTTGGCTTTAGAGAGCCCCTTCGATTAATGACTTGTCCTTGCAACATCAATGTGATTAAACTAATTAAATATTGATTGGTCGTCATGGTGATGTACAATTTCCATACGCATCCTCACTACTACATTATTAAACGGTCATTCCACTCAAATAAACAATTTCCTTATATAATTGAGTTAAATGAAGTTAAACTAAATAGCGATGTAGGTTTTTTAGGTGACGTTATCCCTTTACAAGTAGCTTTTATTCATAGACATAGGAACTCCAGTTTTGACCGTAAAAGAACAAAATAGACAATGATATATTTTGGAATGTTTCAAAACTAGATTTTTTAAAGGAACATAAAAGTGCAAAATTGATTATTTTTAAATAAATAAAACCTCTAAACCACAAATAACATTTTATTTAAGCCTTATGTACATTTCGATTGCCCAGCAATCATCTTCAGAGGTATTTAAAAAATACAAGAGTTGTATTTTTTAAATACCTCTGAAGATGATTGCTGGGCAATCGAAATGTACATAAGGTTTAAATAAAATGTTATTTGTGGTTTAGAGGTTTTATTTATTTAAAAATAAACATTACGCCACAGTTGCTTCATATAGTTGCAAAATTGATATAAACAAAATAATAATCTATGTCAGAGAATTTTTAAATACTACCCTCTGTCTCAACGGCTTTCTCTTTCTTGCTCTCTCTATTTATATATGGTTTTTATCAAGCTAATTATTGTATTATTAATATCCAGTGCATAGAGGAATCCTGATGGTGTTGGATTTGTTTGCCGACGAAAAGCTTTGGATTATAAAAAAATAATAATTTATATACATACATATATATATATATATATATATATATATATATATATATATATATATATATATATATATATATATATATATATATATTAAAATGTAGTATGAAAAGTCGAATTGTATGATTGTTTACTTTGATAACATGATGAATAATACTAGTTATATATGGACTTAAATTAATTACTAAAATATATTGTTTAACTATTATAAATGTCAAGCGTCTCTAAATAGAGAAAACCCCTACTTTTTACTGAGTATAATTGTTGCTGTCATAACATTGTTTATAAATAATCGACTGAACGTTTAACAAATTTATAAGAAAGTATAATAATAATTATACACTAGTCATTATATTCCAACTCATGCAACTCATATTCAGTAAAGAGATTGTCTTTAATATTTTTCTTTTGTTATTTTTATTTATTTGTCACACGTCATAGCACTGGCAGCAGCCACATGCTTCACTGTCGTTGACAACTTTTGTTCCACATTTGCCACAATGTGACAATGCAGATATATTGGCGTATCTCTCACTGACCTTGTTTTGCAAACTTTTAAGTTTAAAATTTCAAAGTGACGGATTAAATTTCGACAAACGTTTAATCATTCCGGGGAATGCAATTGAAATTTAATGCAATTTATTATATTTGAAAAAACATTCAAAAGATGTTCTTTCAATAAACTTTAGAATGTGTAATTGATTAGTGAGAAAACTTATTGAAATAACTCATGAACTATAAATATCATCGACTTGAAGATAGGTGGTAATTTTAAGGACCACATGTGGGCAGGATTTTTATGACCAATCCAGAGAATCAGATAACATATATTAAAGTAGTCTAAAGCGATTTTTTAAAATTTATTTTCAAACACTAATTGTATTACCAAATTGTTTTTAATTGCTATTATTACTTTAATCACAAAGAATATAATGGTAAATGCATTCAAGATAAGACTCAAGTGTTTTCCCTTTTTATTTCCATATCTATAACTATTTATATTTATAAGTACGGTATTTTACAAGGATTTATAGGCAGGAACTATAGGATTTTGAGAATTCAATTTTTCATAATGCCTGACTATTATAGTTAAATATCTGTCAATGTTACACTAGCTATATTTTATAACGTTACGTTGCACAATTAACAAGAGTGGGGTTCGTTCTATTGATTGACGTTTTCCATAACTTCTCCCAAGGCTAGTCACTAATGTTGAAAAAACATTTTGTACAGTATCGGCGTTTGTTACACGAATACCATGAAATGATCCTTCGTCTTACATAATCCGTCTTTATCACTCGTAGGAAATGGTTACTTTGTCATTGTAAATTACCAGTAACTTAAATTGTATGTTTAAGGAAAATTATATCATTTCCTAATATTTCATCGATAAATAGAGGTATCTTATATACACTCAAACCTGAATTTACAACTAGTATCTATCCATAGGTGTAATAATGAGAAATTTTTATTATTTATACTTAAAGGATATATCTATTAAATAACTTAATTTACTAGAAGCTTATAGTTAAAAAGTAAAATCGAAAAACCTATTATTTAAAGATAACTTGTAATAATAAAAATATACAATTATAATAATAAGTAAGAATACGTTTAGTTTTGTATTATAAAACTTTTATGACTTTTCTATCACTAAAAGAAACTAATATTAAAATAAAATTTTTGGATGGTAAATTTCGGTATGGAGTTAGTAATCCATTACTGAAGAGACAAAGTTATTAGTTAAAACAAAATCCATTGACCAGGTCTAATATTGATAGTTTATTTGGAACATTTAAGAATAAAATCGTCTAATATATGTATACATGTGAAGTAATATATGTATTATGTTTATTCCTGTGATTAAAGATTTACATCTGGTTTCCTTTACATAAATTTAGTCACTGATAAAATCGTTAATAACACCTACTGAGAATGTTCAGCTGAAATGATACATAAGGAAAGAAGCTTGATGTTGACGATAGATAGAGTGACAAATCTACACAAATTTATGGAAGAAAAATGTTTATAAGTCTATTATCAGGCAAACAACAAAGAGCAGTTCAGGACTGGAGAATTAAAGCACTTTGGCGTTGCCACAACTCTCCACTCACTGCTCGACATCCAAGGGCAGATCTTCATAGCCATAGATGGTAAGATGTATGTAACCACCACAACAGTTAGGTTTAGACACCTGGAACTGCAAGGGAAGACGTCAGGTGTCCACCTAGTGTTGTTAATCCTCACAATGTGAGGTTTTTCCGTCTTCCCAAACAGTCCGATACAAAAGAAGGTTGAACGAGCGTAAGTGGAATTGCGCTGAAGGAGGGCCACTGAATGAAAATCGTCTATTAGACTAAAGCCTCATTAGATTACATATAACTTTGACTATTCATTTTTATTGTTCCGTAACATTAAATCTATACATATTTTCATTTATTGTATCAAAACAAATAAATTACAGCTTTTAATTATTTCAGAAAAATCACGCATATCTCTAAAGGAGAAATTGTATTCCATAAATGATACGCTTCGATTCAATTTTTGAAAGTATTCATCATAATAATTTGCTTTTTATTATTACTAGAATATTGAAGAGCATACTTGGTAAATGTTGAAATTAATAAAAAATGTAAAAATAATATTCCCCACCTGATTAAACAATCATATTGATTTATAATGCAATTTGCGACATGCCGAATCAATTTGTTATAAATATGACAAAACTAATTTAAGGCAACTGGCAGTAGCGACAGAGGGAAGCAAAGTATTTGTGGACCACTAGGTGACTAGATGGGGGTGAAAGGCTTTTGAGCAATAAGGCAAATTTGAATGTTATCTCACGTCCTTCCATTTAGACAAATTAATTACTGTAGATTACACGAGTCCTGATATTCCGATGGAATACAAAACACGCTTTACGTTGAGCAAAAAAACACCTTTACTTTGGCATTTCCCTGGATGTAATCTGGTAAACTATCTTACTTTACGGAGTAATTTAATCAAATTGTATAAAACTGTGGTTATTGTTTATACTTGTATATAACATTTATCGTAAAAATATGATTTAAATTTATATTCCAATGTCTTTTAAATCCAATATATGTATATATATATATATATATATATATATATATATATATATATATATAATAAATATAGGGATACGTTTTCTTGTAATATGATTAATGAATAAAAATTTTAAAAAATCAAGAGCAGATTAAAATTATATATTATTTAAAGCTTTTCGTCCATAAAATAAGTACTAGCTCCTTCAGAAAAACAATGATTTAACAAAACTGTTTTGTAAAATATATGCTGCTGTATCATTTATTTTTCCAATGCAAAAAGATGCTAAACATATTTTATTGGCAAACACCTGTGAATAATATATAATTATTCTTGAATTTCTTGAATATTCTTCTATAAACTTGAATTTGAAATATTTTTGATCAATAATGTTTATATATAAAAAATTAAATATACAAATTGAATTAAATTATAAATTAAATAAATACGTAAACATTTTATCTAATGTGTGTGTGTGTGTGTGTGTGTGAGAGAGAGAGAGAGAGAGAGACTGACAGAGAGAGAGAGAGAGAGGCGAAGTAGCTTTTTTAACATTCCGCTGAAGGAAATGGGTCGCAAAACTTTTAGGTAGTATGTTAAAGATTACTCCAACAGAAAGCGTAAAATTAGCTACTTTCGTCGAAAAGTCTATTCTTATCATACTTCTAACAAAATGTGCATTCTCATAGAAACACTGTGGGTATTGCTTTTCTCTTCAACTATCCTGGAATAATTTTTTTTCATTTTATCAGGTTCATGCATTGGAGCACTTTATTGTTGAATTATTTTAACTAGATTTTTTTTTCAAATATTATTACAATAAATACAGTCTTTCTATAATTATTTCTGTAGGTTTATGTTTTAAAAATTTATATTTAATATCATTATTTTCCATTGTATACGAGTTTGTGTGAAAATAAAATACCATACAACTTTTCCCACAAAACAAATGAAAGCAATTAAAATTAAAGAGTGACCAGGTAATTCATGCACCTGAGTTTCCTTTATTGATTTTGCAAGACACTTTCGTTCTGTTCAAGCCTATTAGTAGAATATGTCAATCCATTCATTACGTTCTTTACGGGTTCGCCATGATTTTATTTTGTTTAAAGGATCTGTTTTACTGCTTTTGGTTGCTTCTGAAATGTATTAATTCAAATGAACGTTTGGTATTTTCTTTCCATAAGGAAGCAAATACATGTAATAATATCACTCCGTTCCCATTATGCGTGACATAAGTTAGCGGTTCTCAAACATGTATACCCCATGGCTTCCTTAATTTGAAGTACACTTTTTGGCGGTGGCCTTACAGAAAATAGGCCATTATTTTGTTGGTAGTACAGTCTTAGGCCAATTTGTATCAATTGATTTATTTTTACTACGGTACTCAATGAAGTACAAAGACATAAAGGTGTATTTTTGGAAAATGTTTTAAAAATGAAAAATAGCCAAAATCATGTGGCTTAGGCCTGAGGTAGTGAACATGAGTCATCACAAGAATTTTACTAGAAAATAAAGACAGAACAGCATTATATAGCATAGCAGCTCTTTGCTCTTAAAAATACTAGTTTAACAGTTTTTATTGCTAGCTACAACATTGTGTACTGTAACATATAAAATAAAACATTTCTTTACAAAGGATTCTTCCTATGACTAAAATAAAGCAGTTTCCATTGACTGATTTAGCGCCAGGTTTCTCCTTCGGCTCATCTTAAGTTCATCTCAATACTTTGATATTATAAAGACAACATAACAAAACCGCTATCACAGAGGTGAGCGATTACGGAATTACATGCAATGCTTTCTCGCCTAACACTGGATATTTATTCTCGATTACACATGAATAGCCTAATCTAAACAATATTGATATTGAAATTTTAACCTCAAAGATGAGTCCGTTGAAATATCAACATTCAATTCTAAATCACGCCGCATCGCACCATGACAAGGACCATGATTTCCGAGGTAGACGCTGCGTACACTTTGAGAACCAGTGATGTAAAGAAATGCTGAACGTCAAATTTTTCTGAAAAAAGTACTTTTTGCAGTAGCTACCAAGTCATAGATTGTACGATAACATTTCAGAAAAGTGTTTTTTTGTTTTTATAGCTAAGGGGGAAAAGCACTTCAAAACAGACATTCCATTCACTTATGTTTTAAATATTCTTTTATTTAAAGAACATAGCCTAATTGTATTATATAGTATTTATTACATAGTAATTATATAGTATTATGATTCTATAGTAATTGAATAATAAAATTATTTTGGTGGCTCAATCTGGAAAGAATATGGACTCTGTAGAAAACATTCATATTGCTCCCACCTATTCAATTTCCAATATTAGGGATATTGTCTACATAAGGAAATACACAGGATTTAATGAAAAATGTGTCTAGTTTTTGTAAATCTAGCACGTCATAGGCTACCATAAAGTCAAGGGGATCTATATGATATTAGTTTTTCATCATTGTTTTTGTGAATTTTTCCGTGGGCACCAACAATTCGTTTGCAGCGATGCTTCCTATAAGCAATTAAAAGCGACGCTACCCGCTACTAGTTTCGGAGTCCCTATCCGTTAATACTCTTTGGGGCGATATCCGTCACTCCTCTCTTGAACGTTCTCCGTTACTACTATCTGGGAAGCTATTAGCCACTCCTCTCTGGGAATCTATCCGTCTCTCCTCTCTGGGAAGGTATCCGTCACTCCTCTCTGGGAAGTTATTCGTCACTCCTCTCTGGGAAGCTATAAGCTACTCCTCTCAATTATTATAATTGTTCACCCAAAAAAAAACAACCTCTTTAGAAAGAAAAAGTGTATACGCTGTTAGTCAAACCCAACAACCGCTAGAATAATAAATACAATTCTATAGACCCAGACGACGTACTGTATCTTCCTGTAACGTCAGCGCAACAATAATAACATTAACGCCATTTTATTCAAGACAACAGTGACAGATTACTCTACTAATAAATTATCGTTATGCTGATTATAAAATAAACCGCTTGAGGCCGCCACTTATGCATGTTTACATTAAAGCAGACCTATGGGAAACAGATGAGAAATATCCTTTGATGAAATAATATTTAAAAGTCATAACAAACTTCCTAATTACAACTTCCTTGAACTAATATTTACTCATATTATTTCAATTTACTGAACAAATATTTTTTAGTAATGTATAAAGGAAATCAAGGCACATCGAACGGGATGCGGTGAACAGATTTCCAATATTCCAACAATCTGGACCACTTCCAAGATAACCCTTGTGTTGTGGTATGGTTTGTATGCCTATTCGGAGAAATGTGTTTTTAATGAATTCCCCCAAGCTGTGGCAGCTGCACTACGCTTGGAACTGCCTGAGGCAGCCGATGATTGATTATCGCAAACCCAGTGATCATTCAAAGTGAATGAAGCAATATCATGGGATAATAATTATACAGACAATGTTTTTTTCAAAACATGTAAATTGCGAATTAGTATTGCCTTTTACTGAAATTTTTCTTTGTTAATTTGTTTATACCATTTGAAGGTTAGGTGAGTTTAATTAGAATATCATAAATGATCATATAAATATTGCATAATAGTCTTTTAAAATAATATCACTTATATAAACTCTACCCATAAACTTTGACATTTTCAACTGGTTATTTTTATATGAGATTTTAAATCACAAACAGATTAATTTTTAAACTCTTTTCCGCCAAGGCAAGGCAATTCATATTGAAACAAGTGAAAACCTTGGTTATTGTCTACTTACTGCGTTTTTTTCTCGCTCTTAGTAACACAATACTTCTAGATATAACTTTATCTCTTAGTGGGACATCTTCGTAAGAAAAGGTGTGATAATAGTTTGAATAAAATATATATATTTGATAAAATACGCCTCGTATATATACTTTGACGTCTGCGGCGTACTACAACAATAGTTTAAAATTTGTACAAGCCAGATACTTGTTTCTAAAATAGTTAGCCTATAAAAGAAGTGGCAATCATGACCTTGTAAACCATAAAAAAATTCTTCTAGAGAAAAACTAAAACACTTTGATTTTATAAGATGTTTAAATAGGTCTATGTTCTAGACAAAAAAATATACCTATGTTATATATGCTTCGATTTATTGGTCTAGATTATACTTGGTAACAACAAAGAGAACACATGCACAAAGTATAATTCTTTGTTAATTATTTTTGTAAAATTTGAGGGTTAAATGAGTTTAATTTGAATATCATGAGCATTGAGCATATAAATATTTCATGATAAAGTATTTTAAACAAATATCACTTATATAAAATCTACCCATATAACTTTGAGATCTAAAGTTGGTTAATTTAATTTGAGATTTTAAATCACAAAGAGATAAAATCTTAATTTTGTTTGCCAAGGCAAGGTAATTCATATTGAACAAGTGAAACCTTTGGTTATTGACTATTTACTGGGTATTTCTCGCTCCTAGTAACACAATACTTCTAGATATAACTTTATCTTTTAGTTGGACACCTTTGTAAAAAAAATTTAATAATATTTTGATCAATATATATATATATATATATATATATATATATATATATATATATATATATATATATATATATATATATATATATATTTGTATAGATATTTCATATTACATTAAAAAAATAGAAACTTTGACATCTTTGCCGTACTGTACACAACAATATTTTTACATTATTTTAAAATTTCTACAATCCAAATACTCATTTCTAAAGAAGTTAGCCTATAAAATAAGCGGCATTCATGACCTTGTAAGGCACACAAAAAATTCTCTATAACACGTTTTTATATGATTTTTAAATAGGCTTATATTCTAGATAAACAATATACCTGTGTTCAATGCTTCGATTTATTGGTCTAGATTATACTTGGTAGAAAGAAAGAAAACATGTGCACAAAGTATAATGTTCGAAACAGGTATCAACGTCACAAGTCTGTCTGTAACTTTTGTCTGGATTTTCTTTGAATTTAACATGGCGTTCATATGACTTTGTCATGAAACATTTTCAAAAAATAAAAATTTATTTTAAACAAGGCCGATTTTACATCACTGAAAGTACAGTGCATAACTATTTTCCTGTTTTCTTTATTTTTGGTCAGTACACTTAAATATTGTACAATGTACATTGTGTTTTTAACGGACCCTACATTACTCAAGCGTTTTCAGTAATCCAGTAGTATCCCAGCCCCATATATCCCAGCTTAATGATAGTTTATTATAATCATTTGAGCGCCTAATCTCCACTTGAGAATATTGGTGCTTTCAAGGTGTCATGATTAACATGTGTTTTGAAGTTGTCTGAGTCAGTGTACTTTTTATTTTGTCTAGGACATTACTAATGGTATTTTATTTTATTTGCGCCTACAAACGTTGGCCGTATGGATGGTATACATACAATGGAACAAATAATGAAGTAAGTAGCTGACCACCTTTGGCTGACCACGTAGCTGACCACGGTTTGACAAATATAAATAGAAACATTGTTTACTATTAATACTTTATAAAATATTTGTTGTTGTTTTATATAGATAGCGTTATTGCGAACAGTCAAAAGAGTTCAATGCATATTGCGAGAATGCTGACCGCTCTATTAAACAACATGATTTGTGACATCATTTCAATTTTAAAATTTTACTTGGAGCATCTTCATAGCAGGGCCGTTGTAGTTTCTTAGCATCCAGAACAATAAATACTTCATCAAATAACCCCTGTTACGTATTTCATCAAATACTTCATCAAAATTACATTCTGTTCATTAATCTTTTTCAATTTTTTTTATATTTTTCTTATTGCCGTTGTGTCTGTAGTTTGAATGATTGCCAAAGTTGCTCACAGGTGCAACACCCTGCCTTCTAGATCCCTGAATGAATACACATTGATAAGTAAAAATAAAATTTATTCCAGCTCCTGGAGCTTAATGACCAGCAGCAAGCATGTTGACACATTTTAGTATACAGAATGCAAATATATACTATATTTAACTTAAAGTAAATGTATTAAATGAACAAACAATATGAATCATATAGGCCTACATTGTTTAAGAAAACCACTCACTGTTCATGGTGAATCATTTATTATATTTAAGTAAACTAAATCAACTGTCAAAACATTAGAGTTAGAAAGGATCTTTTAATTTTTTAAGATACATAAATCTATAGACTTCAGTTGAATATAAGAAGAAAATATTAGAATTTTATACTTTAAATATATATTTTCTCTGAGTGGCCTAGCTATGAAATAAATGAAGTAAACCCCAATAAATCTAGTTGGTCTGTAACATAAAGGTGTAATTGGTTAGTCTAAATATCAATCAAACTCTTTTTTAATTTTTAAATTACTTTCTGACCCTTTTCCTACGATATTCTAGCGATATCTGAAATAACAAATTGCTGAAAGGACCAAAGAAAAGAAATAGAAACCAATACTCTCCTAGTTTTTGTAAGAATAACTAATTTATTTTCAATAACTATACATTTCATTATATATATACACACTCGTGAGAAAGCATGTACAAAAAAAAAAAAAACTATAACAAACCACGAGCTGCATTAACCAACAACTAACGAAACCCATTAAAATGATATTGGTAACATTCTTGTTTAACAAAACACTGATTTAATACTTCTTAAAAAATAGAATTTTAGAAATAATGCACAATGATCTTGTACATTGCTGGAAAAAACATTTATAACAATTTCTTAATTGCTCAAGAAACAAATATTTTATCCAAGTAAATGCTTTTTTATTAGAATCTTATAATGAAACAAATGCAAAACTTTTAAAACAGATACATGAATGTGACAGCATTTTAAGGATAGATATCATTATACAAGTTAACAGATATGTATAGACTAAACAATGAAATATTGAATAGGCTATGCAATAATGTTTAGTACACACATTAGAAATATGATCGCTGAAACATCTGTCCACAATGGCATTTTGATTTATTTCTAAATTAAATTATGAATAAAATACTTAACTTTCTAGCATACCTCAATGCTTGCAAACATACATCTGATGACAAAATATTATATCCTATTAACACACAGTAACATTTTTTAAATTGTTTTAAAACATTAAATTCAAAAATATTTGAAAATTAAAAGAAACATTTAATTTCACCATTGTGTTATTTTCAAAACTTATTTTTCATTTGAAATCGGCAATGCATTATTTTCTTTTTTTTAACAATTATGGTTTTTTAATTGTTTATTTAATATCAATATTCTCTAGAAATAAAACACTATGTATAAGCTATTTATTATTCATTTATAGAATTTTTTAAAAGTTTTTTAATGAAATTTTCTTTAACAAACAGTTTTAAAAAAGTCATAGACAGATTTTTCATTGGCGATTTTTTATCTTTTGTGACTAAACAAACAGTCAATAGATTATCACAGATTTGCTAAGATATACAAGACACTCATACTAATAAACCCTTGGTTCTACCCCATTCACTGGGTTAGTTTATTAAATTGAAAACAGTATGGAATTAAATGATGAACATAGATGATAGAATATTTACAGTAAAGAAATATTGAAGAAGAATCCATGCTTCTTTAATAGGCATACTTTTGTAATAGTTTATTAAGTAGCACATGTTTTTTAACTGTATAACACAACTGTTGTAAAAACCATTTCCTGGAAATTAATTTTTTTTTAATGTAAACAGGTTAGCTGATGATATCTTAACCAAGATACAACTAAATGAAGCAAATAATTGGTTCATTATAAAATTTTACATACATACTTAGAGAAGAAATTGTGTCAAACGATTCATAACATAACTAACGTTTGTAAAATATTTATTGTATAAACTCACATCTGGTCCATATAGATTTTACTGTTGCAAAGATAAATGAATATACTAACTTAAAGAGTTCTTGACAAACTGACTCACTTTAAACTCTCTACACTTTGTTATTTAGCGATCTCGTGAATCTTGCATGTAACAAGAAATATTAACATTGTATAAGTCTGAATGTTTTCAAAAAACTAATAATATTAAGTTATAAACGATGTTTGTTGGTTGCTGTTAATGGATATCCAGAATTTATGTATTATGCAAAGGTTTTGTTTAAAACCTTTTGTGTTGTTTAAAAAGTAATGCAGAAAATATACAAAGCCAGTATCCATTACAAAAATAGATTAAAATTTTAATTTCAACCCAGAATGGTAATGCGTGATGACTCAAACTTCGCTCAATAAAAAAAGAGGGAGGGTGGATTGGCAGCAATGTTGTTTTTAATGCCTTCCCCTCCCTAGTCAAGTTCAATGTTGATGGGAATTCTAGGTCATTTTCATGTTTCACTTCTGTTCAGTGACCTGACCATCGTCTCTCAAACTACAGGTTACCATCGAAGCGACTTTTTCACTTTATGTATTAATATTCGTTTAACAGGCTTTCCTTATATATATTCATAGATGGTAAAAGTTGTATTCTTAGAAACAGTGTACATATCTTATTATTATCACGAGTGACATTTTAAATACTAGTTTCATTATAAATAAGGTGTTATTGCTATTAGAGGAAAATAACTGTGATGAATATTATAGGTGTGGTGATGATAGTGTACTGATTGGCTGTGAAGAGGGAGGAGAAGATGAGTTTTCTGAGCACAATACAAATACTGAAGCTGACGATATAGATATTAATTTTATAAATTTTATTCCTTCATTTGATGAAAATGGAATAATGTCAACAAGGCATGAGGGAACCATCTAGTATTAGTCCAGATACCAACAGTGATAATGGCCTTGAGACTACTGATGCTGAAAAAGCTATGCATCAAATATTATGAAATTTAGAAAGAGTAATTTAAGAGGTAAAGTTAAGCATACCTTGCTAAACCTCAAGGTACAACCAGAATCTGTACACCAGCACTAAATGTTATTCATTTTACCCAAAAGCCTAAAAATGAAACAAATACACTAACAAAACGGAATAAAGCACTCTTGTTGTTTGTAAAGGATAAAATATTTGAAAAATATTTCAGATTACAAACTAAAAAATCCTTTCGCAATAAATATTTTTCTCTAGACAACTGGTTCACATCGGTACCTCTTGCCAAATTAATGCTAGAAACGTATAAACTCACAACCGTGGGCACATTGAAACGTGATAAGCTACAGATACCTCCTGAAATTCTCAAAAAAGAACAGGCAGGTATTTCAAAATTTTGTTTTGATGGACCAATAACAATGGTAGCTTCCAGCCTAAACAACCAAAATTAGTTGTTCTTTTGTCTACTACACTCTAAAAGCCAATAATGGATACAAGTGGAAAACCAGATATCATCAAATTCAAAATGCCACTGAAGTTGATGTAGACACTTTTGATGGAATGTCAACTTTAATGTCATATGTTATCTATGCCCATAATCAAATCTCAAAAAACAAAAAACCTCAGTCAAGCAGAACATTTATCAAAGACATATGTGTAGAGCTCACTACTCCGCAATTTTACCAACAATAAAGACTAGATAATATCTCTATAAATCTCAAGCTACATATTGAAGATGCTGGTGAACCATCAACACTCCCTCCTAAGAGGTTTCAGAGAGCCTGGAACAAGAAAAATATGTGCTATTTTTCCAGTCAAAAAAAGAAGGTTGACCTGTTTCCAGTATCCTATCTGCCCTAAACAT
The DNA here is from genome assembly GCA_036971475.1 of Prosapia bicincta. Classification (NCBI taxonomy): domain Eukaryota; kingdom Metazoa; phylum Arthropoda; class Insecta; order Hemiptera; family Cercopidae; genus Prosapia; species Prosapia bicincta. Next base: position 2,486,579 of record JBAIZL010000070.1, on the reverse strand, counting down.
TTTTGCTTGGAGCACCGATAAAAAGACTAAATATCTTGAAAAAGTTCGTAAACCTATCAAACATTTTAGTTTACTATGTTTATGTGTACATTAAAGACATGTTTAATTTATTTTGTTATATTTTTCTTTTAAAGTGGTCTGAAAGACTACAAGTTATCATTAATGTGTGAAATAGAGGCGTTACCATTCCAGGGTTGATTGGATTAAATTGGTTGAAAATTTATGATAATTTTGAGTTTATTCTAGATGATGTCTTGATTTTTTTAGAGGAAAAGGCAAAAAAGAATGACTACTATGGTATTAGAGAACGAAATGAAATATTTTAGCTACTAGACCGTGAAATGCAACATTAAAAATTATCACTTTATTATTATTCTTTACAACGTTATTTCATTAACTAAAAATTTCATTACTCAATTATTTCATCTTGCTCAACATCCTAATTCTTTTTTTAGAATAGAAACATTATAAATTTACATATTTATAACTAGAAACCATATTTCTTTTTAATTAACACCACCTCAAAGAGTAAAAAATTACAAATAACTTTCTGAAAAAAAATAACTGTATACTTTATAGATAATATTAAAATTTAAAAATTATTTTATACAAATATTTTGAAACTTAATAATCTTTCACAAGATTTGGATGGAAACAGCATTCATTATTTACTACTTTTTTTTATAAAAATAGTTTAAAATATACAATGAAATTGGAAATATGTTAATCTTTGCAAAATTATGAAACTACAGTCAATACGATTAGAGAATGATCAATTATTTTATTATCTGTAAATAAAATTTTTCAATATTTTGAACTAAATCTGATACTTATTACACTTTTGTTATTACTTGCGACCAGACTTTTTGTTAACTAAAAGTTGTTAAATTGTTAACTTACACTTGGAGGAAACCTTTTCTTCTTAAAACTCCCTCCAAGTGTAAGTTAACAATTTAACAACTTTTAGGTAACAAAAAGTCTGGTCACAAGTAATAACAAAAGTTTAATAAGTAATTAACAACCAGCTCGTCATGAACAGCAACAAGATTTCGATATTTAAATCTGATAATATCATTTTAACAGTAGTTACGAAAAATTAGAGAACGGTTTTGATAAAAAAATAATTTTATTACTTTATTAGGGCTAGCTTGCCCTCAGCTTATAAATTATACTTATTTTATGTCATGCTACTAATATTTATCATATCTAATTAACACACTGAAATTCATTAAATAAAATCTGAAGTTTTAATAAAAATATAATTTGCTTCTGAAGTGAAATGTCTGTATAATTATAGTTTAAAGTCATGTTGATTCCATCCAAACTACTATCAGTATTTACACAGGCAAGACAAGAGACCAGCTCATTTTACCTATCAGATCTTCATAGAATAGTAATAGAAAGTAACCCTGTTTTGAGGCTAGAGCTAGAGGACTAAATGAGGCTAAACTATACAATTTTCTTCTATACATTATTTATAAAACACTCACTGCCACTAAATTATGTACACAATTAGTTTCCCTTTGCAGAGTTTCACTTCAGAAAAAAGTTCATTTACAGTATAAACTACCTAGATACAAATGTAACTACAATGTTTTTAACAACCCAATTTTATAATTTCAGTTATAAGAGTATCATATACCCCTGAGTACTCCAATATAAAGATTTTAATGTAAAGTTGCACTTTTTATTTCCCCAAAAATGCAACAATTTCTCATTTAACACCGCAGGGGAACCCTTTTGGCTACCTTTTCAAAGGCCTTTAAATTCACTGGAAACACAAGACGCATTACCTTGTTTCTTGTCCAATTTTCTAATTAGGAAACATATGACTGTGGAATAGCCTACAGAGTTTTATTGGTTTTATTGTTTTTATTTCTCATTTGTGTATAGTTTATAAAAATGACTGTGACTTTTAGAGTTCATAATTTAGACACAGCTGATGTAAATGAATACTGCTATTATTAATATACTCATCTTCATTTCTGTTAGAAATATTTCTATATGTTTGAGTACATTTTTGTGCCATTCCTAACTTTTTAATATTCTCTTCTGTTGATGCGTTTCGGAATAACTCCATTTTCAAAAGTTCAATAGTACTACTTCAATAGTACTGTTGAAGTTTTGAAAATGGAGTTAATCCAAAACGCGTCAACAGAAGAGAATATTGAAAAGTTAGGAATGGCACAAAAATGTACTCAAACATATAGAATATCGCTATGTTGGAAATAACTACAGCAAATCTGAGAACTTTAAAGACAAAAGCGATCTTTAAAACTTGGACAGAGTAGCTTCATCAGGTGAAAGTGATTTTGAGTTTGATGAAGATTTGGTTTACTTTATCGCATATTAACCAGATAATACTATAAGTATTTACGATATTCTATTTACAACGATTTCCATGAAAACAAATTTGCTATCATGTACCTTACAAATAACAGTAAAACTATTCTACTCCTAAGAGTAGCCTATCAACAACTCTATTTATGGTACAATTGGAACATTTTCATTCCCTAAACAGATTTCATTCTCTAAATTCTTAAGAGGGAACGAGTATCCTCATATCTACTTTATTTTAATCCTAATAACAACAATTTATAAAACCATATGGAAACAAAAATTACCATTTAGTTGTGCTGAGGGACCTTATTGCCTACTAAAATTATTTCATATAGTCTGTAATTTCTAATTTTGAATTTTGTTTTAACAATAATCACAATTGTCTTATCCTTACTAACAGATTTATGTGATTAAGTATTTTCAGCAATTTATCATGTGATTTTTTTAGGCAGGATGCACACTGGAGAAACCCGTTTCAGGAAACTGGTTTCATGAAACGAGAAACTTTAGTTGCTTGCAACAGATAGATTAGTTTAACACAGGACTGCGCACACTGCGTTGCATGAAATTGTAATTTCATTGGTTTCTTGCAACTGGGTTATATGAAATCCAAAAACCAGATTTCATCTAGGCTTCAGTTTCACATTTCTAGTGGAATCGTCACAATCATCATCCAATCAGCTTCTACATCCTCTAATTGAGGAAGAAAATGATCGACTGTATACTGAACTGGCACCTTTTCTTAATAAAACCTTAAAATAATTTACTTTTTTTGTTTTATGTTTAATGGAACATTTGGCAATGATAATAAAACGGTTTTGACTTACCTCAGTGTTATTGTTATTTTTTCCTCAGCACTCAGAGCTAACCTCCAGTTGGTGTCCTTCTTTGTTATTAGTGGGCTAAGTAATTCCACCAAACGTTCAAAAAGAGGCTTCGACATTCTAAAAAAATCCTGAAATTTGTCAGGATCACTGCACAAGTGACGAGCAACAATGTACGTACTGTGTTGACGATCCCTGATCAACGGGTGAACCCAATACTTCCTTCTTTTCTTTTTCTTTAGCCACCACCACAAAATAACCACATCATCATCATCCGAATCCATCACGAAACTGATGGAAACCCGTTTCTTCTGTGTGCATTTTTTAAAGAAATAGTTTCCTTGAAACCAATTTCATGAAACAAGTTTCCTGAAACGGATTTCTCCAGTGTGCACCCTGCCTTAGGCATCAGCAAATGTGTTAAATATTTTTCATACACATATTGAAACTGTTTCAGTAGTAAGAAGAACTATCTAGTTATATCTAATAATCATTAATATTTGGCATTAATAATCAAATATTTGATACCATATTTTGATAAAATCCACAGCAGCAACTTTTGTATCTCTTAAAAAGTTATGTTATTATTATAATACTTTTAAAAGTAGGCTATATTTTTTTAGTTTTTAATTTAAAACATCAACGACTGAAAAAGTATGAAAGGAAATTGAATTTATTATGCATAAAGTAATGAAATAGGAATCAATGAGGGCTCTTTTTCAACCTCCAACAAGGTATCAATAACATACAACTGGATTCAAAATATTATTTTGTTATTAAAAGTCAAATTATGGTTGCTTTTCCACATAATCACCAAACCAGTAAGACAGTTTTCTTATTTGTTGATTTACCAAAATTCTCTTTATAAAATGTTGCTGCCAATAAATTTAGTCAATGAGTCTTAGGGTTTTCTCAAGTACTACTCTATTAGCCACTTCTTTGCTCTGGATAGGGTTAATAAGAAATGTCCCATTTAAATTACTCAAAAGAACTTTTATTTTCATAAGCCCTCTGAAACTGGATGTTGATATGGGAAAAGACAATTCCAAACCTTTTCTATTTTCCTGACTTCCTCTGAAACTGGATGTTGATATGGGAAAAAACAATTCCAAACCTTTTCTATTTTCCAGACTTCCTCTGAAACTGGATGTTGATATGGGAAAAAAAGGATTCCAAACCTTTTCTATTTTCCAGACTTCCTCAGAAACTGGATGTTGATATGGGAAAAAAACAATTCCAAACCTTTTCTATTTTCCAGACTTCCTCTGAAACTGGATGTTGATATGGGAATAAACAATTCCAAACCTTTTCTATTTTCCAGACTTCCTCTGAAACTGGATGTTGATATGGGAAAAAACAATTCCAAACCTTTTCTATTTTCCAGACTTTTTTCAAGCAGAAGGTAGGCGGTAGCTATGAGGAGACTGTTTAAAGAGCAATCCCGCAATGAACAACAGTCACAATGAAGACTTACAAATGTAACTAACAAATTTTCAACTAGTAAAAAGTTATATTTGTTCATTCCATCTTCACGTGAGCTACTAGTTTTCACTAAACACTTGTAAATATTTATAAACTTGCCTATAGTAACACTTACTTATATTCGTTGAGGACGGCCATTTCGGGAAATGTGTCCCATTGTCAACTCAGACTGTAACTACGTAAAGTTACGGAGTTATGGCCTGAGTTGACAATGGGACACATCTCTCGAAACGGCCGTCCTCAACAAATATAAGTAAGTGCTACTATAGGCAAGTTTATAAATATTTACAAGTGTTTAGTGAAAACTAGTAGCTCATGTGAAGATGGAATCAACAAATATGAATATTGCAAGCCGAGCATTAACCATCCATCGATACCGGAGTTACGGTCTGAGTTGCAATGGGACACATCTCCCAAAACAGCCGTCCTCAACAAATATAAGTAAGTGCTACTATAGGCAAGTTTATAAATATTTACAAGTGTTTAGTAAAAAGTTATAGTTACAATGTTTTGGAACCGAAATGTATATTGCTTATGGCATTCATGTTACTGTAGATGATTAATGCAACTGTTTATAATTATATAATAGTTTCTGAAGAGATAATCAAAATAAAAGAGGAATAATTTGAATTCTTGAATTAGACTCATCCAAAACACCATCCTCACTGTACTTATGCAATCCAAAACTAACACTTCTATCTTATTCTTGAAATAAAGAATTGGCTAAAAACAAAATCCCTCCAATATAATCAAAACATCAAGAAAATATCAACACATTTAAATTCATGGGAACCGTTTTAATTTTTCCGTGAAGAAATTTTGTACTTCACAGATACAAGAAATACTTTAATTTTTTAGTTGGCTACATTAAACAGTAATCATAAATAATAATAATTATATAGCCCTTTTACATTCACTTGTTTTAACTATACCCTATAAGAGATTGAAAAGTAAATGCTCCCAATAATATTAAATTTTAGTACTGAAAAAATAATTAAAATGCTAAATTGTAATTGTAAAATAAATCAATATAATTAATAATAAGTTAAAAATAAAAATGAAATAACATTTGTAATTAAGACTGGAGCTATCACATTTTGATAATGACAATAATCCAGCAACCCCAATGATCAGAATTTTGTCACTACACAATTTAAAGAAAATTGCCATTTAAATAGAAAAGTTTCAAACTCATCATTTTAAAATCAGATCAGATATAAGAAGTTTTACAGTTATAAAATAATTTTTAATTGAAAATAATAACTCAATTAACACTGTAATTCATGAAAATGAAACTCTGCTATTTTTATTTGCTAATTCTTCTATTCAACTGTAAACTAACGACTTTTAGTTTTTATTCATAACAACAATTTCTGTATACTTTGTTGTACTACGTCCCTGACAGACTATATAACCACTAAAATAATTATATGGTAACTAAACTGATGTTTAAAAATGTTTTTAGACACTTTTAAAAAAGAATTACTATTACAAAGAAGAAACTACAAAAATTATTTTTTTTAAAATACATTGTAATGCTTACATACATTTAGAAAAAAATTATTAACATTATTAATTTTTGTATATGGTTTACCCATACACAAAAACTATAAGAGAATTTTCTTTTTCATTTGTCAATGACATCATTTCAAAAGATTATTTCAAGATCTGAAATATAAAATTAGTAATATACATACATATATATATATATATAGGTTAGTTCTAGTACAGCTTAAAGTTTATTTAGGAATTTTTTGACTAAATAGGAGACTGACAGACTTACCTAATGGCAATAGTCCAAAACTGCAATCTCTTGGAAATAAACACATATAAAAACTTAACACACTATTGAAATATTTCGATCAAAAATGATCTTCATCAGTCAAGAATGAGAAAAACAAAAAACTAAAGTGAACCTCAGATGTGTATAAATATCCAAATGTCACAGATTCACAGATTTATAGTTTATGATATAGTGCTATATGTGATTTGTGTAAATATTGTTACCGGTAAATGTGATTTGTATAAATATTGATTACTTGAAACTAGATATTAATAGTCTGTCAGAAGGAAGGTAAATGGAGTTGTTAAAAATGATATAAGTTTAGGGGAATGTAAAAGGAGTTTTATCTGATTTTGAGGTTAGGAGACTCTCTAGAGCTATATATATATATTTGTGTGTGTGTGTGTGTGTGTGTGTGTGTGTGTGTGTGTGTGTGTGTGTGTGTGTGTGTGTGTGTGTGTGTGTGTGTGTGAGTGTGTTTCTAAAGCTTAGTGAACAGTTTTACAAGTAACAGCTTTAATATTCCATCATGAACCAAAAGTAGACTTTAGGCCTGAAATAATCTTATTTAAAAAATGCTTAATTTGTTGAATACATAAAAAAATTGCCTTTTTATGTGGTGATAATGTTTTAATGCCATTTCAAAACAGAAAGCTATTTTATAAAATGATTTTTTAAAAATAATAGATAACATTATAATAACTTCTATATTTTATGTAAATAACTATACTCCATAAAAATTCATAAAGCTCTAAACATTATTACTGTTTTTTCATTATTTTAAATATTTGAATTGTCTTAAACTCATTGTTGTTCATTTAGCTATAACATACAGAATAGTTAGGAAATATATTTATGTAAATTATTCAATCATATTCTATATTATTTGCTGATACAAGATTAGTGGATTTGCATATGACATAATTCTTGTTGATTGTGATTTCCTAAATGTATTTCTTGAATATTTATGGAGTTTTGTTGTTAAATATTTATTAAATAATGAAAATACATTTCATAAAATAGAATTATTATAAAGATTAAGGTTTGAAAATTTCAAATTTAATCTATTGACGTTGTCAATAATTCAATCCCAATCGACACAAAACTCTAATTTTTATTGTTAGTGCATAGTTTATTGTGATGAAGACAACTTGTGTTGTTGAAACATTTATGCATTGATACAAAAATTAAAATAAAGTATATGTGTGTTTTGAATAGTAGGTTTTGTTCTTTTTATAAAGTATACTCATAGATTGTAACAATAATCTATCTAAATAAAGACTATCTATCTTTATGTAATTGGTTGCGTAGGATCACAGTTGAAACTGGCAACTTATTCCAGGAGGAACTTGAGAAATACTCTGTCCAATCCTATGGGACATGGGGGCTCAAGATTGATTGTTGAGCTACCTACTAATGGCATAAAAAAGCATGGATTGGAATAGTAACATGTGTAACCATTGCAGTGCTAAAAAAATGACATTTCCAATCATAAGTATTCCTATCTACACATGCTATCTATCGCTCAAGTACTGTAAGATATGAGCGAAGTACAATTTAACTAACCATCTTATAGAAATAATTTATTTTCGCTCTATTGTAAACCTTTCAGATGTACCTTTCAAAATTATATTTTAATATTGTTGATTTTGAACAAAGGCTCATTAAATGAAGAGAGTAGAAACCAGCGCTTTTCTATGACAAATGGCTAAACAATGCTAACTGAGATGAAAATAAAATATCGGGAATTCATTTTAAAGCATTATAGAAAATACACTAGCTTTTATAACCTGAAGTACTTTCTACAGGTCACTTAACATTCTAAGCAAAAGTTCATATCTTGTCATTTTGAAAATTAACCTTTTGCATTCCCTACTGAGTCCAATATAACAAAAAATTCCCTCCCGCTCCACTGTCACACTCAGTCCGACATATTTATAACACAATTATTAAGTACTCTCGGACATTTTACAAAACAGTAGTGGGTGTAATGTTCGTTTTGCAGTGTTATAGAAAGCAATGTTTAATTTTAAACATGGTTTGGCCATATGTATCATTATATTGGCAGTAAATAAGCAACTAGTCGCAGACAGCTCTATATCATGAACTGTACAGTAAGTGATTGACAGCTGGAACAGTTCATCGTTTGATTTTGATGTGTTCAGCAATGTGAACCTCATCTCAGTTTTGCTTTGCTTTGTTTATTTAGGGTTTTGCTTTTATTTTAGTTCTAACATTTATTATTATATACGTATAGTGTGTTCTAATAGGCCTACAACATGTGAGTGATATATATTGTGTATTTTCGTATGTTACATGCTTCATAGTGTTCTTTTGTAAAATGGCTTCAATTTCTCATAATTGCCTAGATGATGAAATCCTATTGCAATATGACAACAAAAAAGATTTAGATCTTAATTTTATACTATCTGAAGATGAATCTATTACCATTAATGTGGATGAGGAAGTGGGTGATAGAGAATAAGATAAAGACCAACTTATGTGTGTAGCAATACAGATGAGCGTAGATCAAATGTGAGTGAAACTGATCTACATTGGATTCATTGGGACCCAAATAAACCAGATTTTTACTATTACATTTTGATGATAAAAAGTGTGGTTTCAAAAGTCCTTCAAGGTCCAGGCCCATGAAGTCCATTGGACATTTTTCATTTGTTTTTCACAAATAAATTGTGTACTGAAATTGTCAAAGAAACAAATCAATTTACTAAAGAGGATAGGGGATGCAGAAGCAATACATCAAATTGACTATACAAGATTTTTTCTCAGACCAATGGTTTGACTCATGTGGGGTTCAAAGACGTTTTTTCAGGAAGATTTTGTCAGATATTTTGGGCACTTTATGTTTCAACCCCTGAACTAAATAAAAATATTTAAGGGCTGTACAATTGAGAGTTAGTAGACAAAAAAATTAAACTGGTTACAATTTCTAGAATTGTATTGGCTTAGTAAGCATCTTGATATAGAGTCGACAATAAATTTCAAAGGAAGCGTAAAATTCAAAATATATATCCTAAAAAACTGGTCAAATGGGTGTGGAATCCATATAAATTAGAACAATCACTGAATGGATATGTTTCTATATTGATACCTTATTACTGCTCTTACACTCTTACATTGCCAATAATCGCCACATTACGATAATTTTACATTTAACAACACTGCTTCAAAATGTTACCAAGCAATCACGGTACATAACTTACACTGGCAGATTTTATGCAGGAATTGATTTATTATTAGGTAAAGGGCTTTTTACTGGTGACAATGTAATGTTGAAATGAAAGGTATTACCTAAAAAAAATGAAGTCATATGTAAAGAAATTTCAAACCCATAAAGTAGTGGCTTTCCAGTATTAAATAGCAGATATTATGTCATGAACCTGGATAGACAAAAAGCTAGTAAGTATGGTCAACAGTTAGCAATATGCAAATACTGAAATAGCGACAAAGAAAATAGAAAATAATGTGGTTGAAGAAATCCCAAAGCCAGTTGTAATATTCGACTACATAGATAAAATGAGACAAGTAGATAGGAATGACCACTACTGCTCCAGTTATGGTTTTGCAAATAAAAAAATTTTAAATAATGGCACAAACTTTACTTCTAGATTTTTCAGGTATCAGTAGTTAACAGTTTTATACTGTGTAGTTTAGACAAATCTGCCAACAACTTGGCTCCAGTATGTCAACTCAACTACCAGCTCATTAATGTTCTTTTCACCGATGTTTGAAAATATGTATAAAACGAGTTAGGGCTGCTTTAATTGAATTCCAATAAGAAAGAATGGATTATACCATTCTATTAGAGACCATGACAGAAAACACCATTGACAGTATGCTGTAACAGGAAAATACCAGTGTGTAGGAAAGAGAAAACTTTTTGTGTGTGCAACCTGTCCCAATAACCTAGGATTACATCCAAATACAGTATTTGCTTTGACAAGTTTTACAGTTCAAAAGACTACAAACAATAAGTTGAAGTGTTTTCAAATGCCCTAATGAAGCAGTAAATAAACTCAGTGTTTGCAAATGTAAAGATTTTGAATTGTCCTGTATGACAATTTTAATATTTTCAAGCACAAAAAGAATATATATATAATATACATAATAATTACATCAAAGTGAACTATTATACCACATTCAAGCCTAATTGCAGCTGATTATTATGGTAAGTATACCATCTATTTTTATTCACATGTATAGTTTTAATGTTTTTCAGTAAATGTTACAAATAGATTTGTGTAATACTACTTATGCATATATTTCTATTCAGTATTAATTTGGACTTCAAATGACTCATAATTCATCAATAATTGAAGTCCAGAAGTTAATGTTTCTAGCAATGAATTAATCTGCATGTTATAAAAAGAGTGTGTGATTGTGTGTGTGTGTTTGTATTCTGTGTATGTCCAGTATTTATGTTGCGTTCATGTAAGAAGAATACACTCCTTTTTAACTTATTAATGATTTTGGACCAATCCTTATTACCTGCTGAACTAGTCATATATATATATACATGCTGATACGTATTCCTTCACGGATGGAAAAATATGATGAATAGTTATTATCTGGAGTACATCCATTCATTCTGCAGTCCATAAATTTGCAGTTCTGACGTTTCGCTAGAATCTCATCAAGCATTGACGAGGTGAACCCAACAACAGTTGAAGAGCAAGCCTCGTCAATGCTGGATGAGATTCTAGCAAAACGTCGGAACTGCGAATTTATGGACTGCAGAATCAACGGATGTACTCCAGATAATAACTATTCATCATATATATATATATATATATATATATATATATATATATATATATATATAATACATCATAAATATTTTTAATTCTATTAAAATAGAAATGTCTTCAACGACTGTCACATGAAATTTCTACATAAAAACTGTTTAGAAATTACAAGGTAAAAAAACATTAAATATTTTGCTTTTTTTAGATTTTTCAGCATAAGTTTATGTCTTAAATAACTGACTAAGATAATAAAAACATATATTGTAAGCTAAAAATTACTTATTATATATTTATAGAAATAATATTTAGCAAAACAAATCATTTCAGCATACTCATTTTGCTCATTTGGTTTAATTCTGCAAATCATTGAAAAGACAGTTTATCTAAGTAAGTGTGTTTTAACATCAGCGTTGTACTACATGGGTTTTATATGTGGTGGAGTATGGTATTTTGTTTTTAGCTATGCAATATTAATGCTGTGTGTTATTGTTCTTTTAAGCTGGATATTCTTATGGTTTTAGTAATGTTTTGTATTAATACTTTAAAAATTGTCTGTTGTTTTTTTTCTGCTTTTGTTTACATATTGTAAAATTGTCAAACTTGTGTCTGTTATGAAAATTATGTGATGTTCTTGCTCATATGATAAAGTATGGCTATAAAAAAATATAAAATAACAAAAAAACAACAACATATTATTATAAAAACATAAAAAAACCTCAAACTGCATCATAAAAATATAATAACAGAAAATCAATCTAAATAAATAATCTTGTCTGCAATGCACAGCATTGAACAGAGCAAAAAGCGCCGATAAAACAAAAGCGTTGAGTGTAAAATAGTTTTGCTTGACTTGTTTAGTTTTACTTGGTTTTAATTTGCTAAAATATTACTTTTAAATACTCAAATAGTCAACTGATATCAATGCATAAAATTAAAATATTAATGGTGTTTCAAATATATTATAATGTATATAGTTCAATATTTATGTGTACAAGTAATATCAAATGACATATTTTGAAAGCCGTTGAAAAATCATTTTCTTAAATAGAGTTTAGGAATAAATGTTACAAACTAGAATTATTTCATAAATACAGTTATGAATAATATTTATCATTACTGTACCTTGTTTTTAGATCTTTTTTTAAAACTTAATAAAAACTTCATTAGATTATGATTTACCAAAAAAACTTCACTGAAAATTCAACATTTTTCTACAGCAATGGTAAAACCATTACTGTGATAATGATAAAAATTTTTATAATGCTAGTTAACGTAAAAAAGTTAACATGTGTTTTAAAAACACAAAGCTGTAAAGTTATTAAATATTTTGTTTTTACTTTTGAGAGTAAATAATTAAAACACAATTTGAATTCTGACAATGTAATTATCACATTTGACGTCTAACAATGTATTCATTTCAACTGTAAAAAAATGAAAATTTGAAATTATATAACAAATTTAGTTATTTTTAATTTTCAAACATTCATTTCTATCACAAAAGAAATACCTACAATACCTATGACGATAACTGGTCTTTTGATTGCACAATAACCTCAGTATTTAAAACTGTTTCTGCACTCACTTCATAAGGACCACTTGATGATGGTTGCGATTCCTGACTATGTTTATCATCACCAATCCCAGAATCTAACCTAGTATCACACAACCTAATCCTCACTCGTTGTCCAGGTGTTACTGGCCGTATTTCCGTCTCTTTTGTTTCTTGCCTTGTGTCAGGGACAAGCACTGAATCTTCTACGACCATTATTTGTATACCTAAATCACTTTTCGAAGTATAACTAACATCATCACTTGGATGTATATAATCTTTTGATGCGTTATCAGTTAGTTGTGTAATTGATGAATCAGCAGAGGATGAAGTTGATTGTTCAGGGAATTGAGGTGGAATGAGTAAAACTGAAGGTGTTACAGATTCTTGTTCTTCTTCAGTTGGAGAATCTAGATGAATATCTGGTTCAATTTCAGTCAAGCTTTTTAAGTTTTTACAACTATTAGAATTATTGTGAAGTAATGATTTTCCCAATGGTGGAACAGTTAAAAGAGATGGAGATGGTGATATATCAATTACCGACCGTCTTCTTGTACCACAATCACTAGACACTCGTCTTACAGATGACTTGTGTAAACCTTCCCCAAACAGCTGCACAACCCATTTGAAAACATATTAAACATTGAAAATTGAGTAACTGTTACAAGTAAATAAACATAGATATAACACTATAGGCATGAAAATTGGGTTATATTTTAAAAAGTTATTTTTACTACATTTTGTTATTGTTGAGAATGAAATATATTTTGTAAATAATTTAAGGACACATACAAAAAAATTACTGAAGCTAACTTATGATGGTCTTAGGACTTAAACTGATACATAAATTTATTCAGTATTTGAACTAAAAATTAAAAATGTAAATTAAAAATCATAAATCAAAATATTTTTAAACAAATTATTTTCTACAGAGGATTCTGGTTAATTAGACCACTAGTTTATTTAACCACCTGGTAATTAGAGAAGAATATTTTAAACAAAAAAGAATGAATATTACAGACAAAAAACTATGGCAGTATATTGATTCGAAAAGCTACTGAATCTGTTCAGTATTTTGTCCTTGTACTGTAGTTACTTGACGTATTGAATATGTTTCAAATAATCTAGAGAATCAGAGTAATTCTATAAATTGTATACTGTAAAACAGAACTTATTTTGGTATTTGGTACAGTTAGTCTTTTCTGATTATCTCTAACTATAATACTTAAACACAGGAATGGTTGAGATAATTTAACTGTTTTCAAATTTGAAACCACCAATTTAAAACCTTAATCAATAACTACATTATTCACTATATTGAAATTCTTACCCTAGTGTTGGAGCCAGGAGGATCTTTATCTTGATATGTCGTATAAATACTGGCATATTCAGAAGCAGGGTATATAGGAGGAATCAATGCCGGCCCTTGTAGTGTTTGTCTTCTTCGGCTATTCTTTGGATATACTTCATCTCTTCCTTTAGTGTACGAGTTAGAAGAGCCTCTTCTTCTCTGATCTTCATATAAAATTACAACGATTTGAAAAATACAATATTTGTTACAAATTAGTTTTACTGCTCATTTTTTAAGTAGCAATTAGGATTTATCAAAATTTTTTGAAAAGAATTAGTCAATTTAATTGCATATAACTCAAATATATAATATATAAGAATCGTTGAGTTGAAGACAGAGGTTGTTTTGTATATTTTTGAAGTGGCAGTTTATATCTTGAGATTGTGTCAACACATTCTACAACCAGAAAGAAGGACTACCTATGGGCTCCCCCATAGCTAGCATCTTAGCAGAAATATTCATACACCATATTGAACAAAACCACATTTTACACAACAACAAATACTCAGATAAAATAATTTACTGGTACAGATACGTCGACGACATCATAATATTATATAAAGGCAACACACGCAGAACACACATATTTCTAAAACACCTAAATTCCATACACCCTAAACTAACATACACCATCAAAACAGAACAACAAAACTCCCTCAACTTCTTAGACCTCACAATTAAACAAACAGACAAACAGACACATAAATTCAACATATACCTAAAACCCACCAGCACTAATACGACCATACACAGTTCCTCAAACCACCCACACCCACATAAACTAGCTACTTACAACACCATGATATATCGCCTGCTTAAAACACCACTAGACAAAGATGAATACTACCAGGAGTTAAACACCATAAAATATATAGCACAAACAAATGGATACAACCCAACAATGATTGACAAATTATACAACTGCCTAAAAAACAAACATAATAAATCAAATACAAACACACAAGATGACAATCCCATAAAATATTTATCAATACCATACAGATCATCCAAAACCCACAATCTAACCAACACATTACGAAAATACAACTACAAAATAGTTGATTCCACACACAACACTCTCAACAAACAACTTAAACCCAACAACAAAATCAACGACATTTACAACACCACTGGAGTTTACTAACTAACTTGCAGTTCATATCCCAGTTTTTACATAGGCCAGACAGGGAGGTCATTCTACCCATGTTACCAAGGACATATAAAAGCACTAAAAAAAATAACTACTAATCAAACTTCACCGATCATCTCAACTCCACAAAACATGACGACATAGACATAACATCTAACCTACAAATTCTTCATAAACAATACGGAAATAACCAGCGCTACACAACCGAACAATACGAAATATATAAGCACTTCAAACTACACCCTACACACATACTCAATACACAATTACATTACAACTTACACACACTTTTTGACATCATAACTCCTAATACACACAAAATACACCCACACCACCAAAATATCCCACCCCCACCCAAACCTACGTAAACCTTGAGATCAGTTACTGTCTGAGTTGACAAAGGGACACAACAAGCAAAGTAGGTGCTACTATAGGCAAGTTTAAAACATTTAAAAGTGTTTAGTGATTACTAGTAGCTTACGCGAAGATGGAATCAACAAATGTGGACATATATTTACCCTTAATAATTTTTAAATTTATAACTTTACTTTAGTTTTGAAGCACCCTTTTTTTCAAATGTAATGCAACTTTACAACATTCACATATTTTTTAAAAACTGGGTTCATATTTTTGTTCCCTAAAAAAATTTGAAGTCTATTTATCCCACTTTCAGAACTTGGATCTGAAGGTCTGAGATTCATATTGAACCAGACTAGATATTGGATATATATCTTTATTATTGTTATATAATAGATATTATAAAAACAAGAAATGAACTTTGAACATGATAAAAAGATATTTTCCAGATACTATTCTTTTTATGGCCAGATATGTTTATTCTATTATCAGAGAAAAAAAAGACATTATTTAGACAGCTCATGCATGCAGTGGTACCCTCGGCTTTTTGGAGTATTTTTGCAACACCTTCACCAGACAAAGAAAACATTTGAAAAGAGCACTTTCATTCACCAATAGTTTTAGTTTTTATAAAATAAATTTGTAAATTTACCAAATCTAATATTTTAGTAAGATTCAATTTTTATACAAATATTTAAAAACTTTTTATGCTATCTTCTCTTAGAAAAACATATTCACTTCTTATAGAAAAATCCTTATATGGATGTAAAGTAATTTAAGAAAAACTGAGGATAAGCAATGGCAAATTCTGAATTTATTTGATAAATATTTATATTTTGCTTGGATTAAAGAGTGAAATTGTCAATCATAAAGAGCCTAAACTCTTACCAATAACATAACAAAACCTTACCTCTAGTGGGGCTATCATTATCAGTGAATGATGAACTGAATGTAAAATTTGCTGGTAAAGACAAAACTTTGGCTAATGGTCTATGTATTGCATCTTGTTCTAATGCTAATTGCATACACAGCTCTTCTTCTTCTTCCAACTGCTCTGCAGCCAATTCCCTTTCTAACTCTACTTCCATATCTAATTCATCCTCCATCTAAAACATTTAGTTTGTCTAATAGGTGCTTTATTCCACTATGAAAACATCTATATATTGTGTGGTGACTTTTCTAAATATCTATTGAAATTCATCTGTTATGTATTAAGTGATTTATTTTAAATGCAACTAAAAAGACAGTGAATGTAAAGCAGAAAAACTAGAATACTTTTAGAATTGTAATAAATACACACATCCTAGTGTGGCACAATGGAAACGAAAAACCAATATCCTTACTATTTTATATAGTTAAACATTTCTACCATTAGTACCTTTTTGTACCTGATTTATCATTAAAATTAAAATTATGTAGTTGGAATATGTATGAAGAAACATATTTGTTACTTTGCAAATTTTTTTGTAAATATTAGTATAACTAAGAATTACAAACACAGTAAATATTTAAGACTATGTATTTACAAAGATATTGTAAAATCATGTGATTTAAAATTTTTTAAATACATTACAAAATTGTCTTTTAATATAAATTTTAATAAATAAAACCTTTTAACCACAACTAAACCTTTTAATTAAATGCTTATGTGCATTTCTTTTGGAAAGCATTTCCAGAAAATTTATCTGAAAAAAAATTGTTAAAATTAATTAATTTTTGTAACTTATATAAGGATTTGATCAAATGGTTTATTTACGAGTAAGTGGTTTTATTTATTTTTAAGAAAATAGCGCCACAGTAGCTTATTAAATTTTTACTGTATCTACTTTTTCTTTATTGAAAAGCCTGATTTTAACCAATAATAGGTAAAATACAATAAAAAATAAGTTTATTACTGAAATAATACAATTGTAGTCATAAAGTATTCTAAAGTTCTTTAAATAATGATGATAATTTTCCCTTACGCCAAAAGTAAAAACTTGAATATGAATTTAATAAATTGAAAATTAACGTTTCTTACATGATTCTAGCTTGTAGTACACTTAAATTCTGCAGAAAGCAAATTTCCCTCTGAGTTTGTATAAATATATTCAATGTCTTTAGCTGCAATTAAAATGAACCACTCTCTTTCACAATTAAATCTACAGTTTTAAATAATTAAAAGAATAATTAATGATGCAAGTTATTTGTGCAAAGTAAGCTACATGTGTAAACATGGCAAGTTATAATTATTACATTCCAATTCCTTAGATTTACAAAGTTCAACTAATTTCTAGATGAAAACCTAAATTTAATGTGAATTTTAACTTTCAATAACTATAGTGAAATTTTAGTAAAAGTAAAAAAAACTTTGATAAATTTCAAATAGATTGATTTAAAAGTAATACTGATACTAAAGTAATGACTTAGTAAATACTAAATTACAATGGAAGCACTGCATCTATCGCAAACATAATATTGTGTTGGAAGAGGCTAATAAAGAGGATATATAGTTACCACAGTTGCCATTTCTTCATCAACATTGATTTATTACATACACCCTAACTACAACATTACTAATATAACATCTAATCCTGGTTTATTTTCTGGATGTTTATCCTGAATTTTACATCAAAGGATCTGGAGGCACTGGGGGCATGAAGGCAACTCAAGGGGGGCACGTAAGAACAGTTGAAAAATAGTAACATAAATTCTTATTTAGTTAAAATTTAAGTACACAATTTACCAAAATTTAAAACTAAATTTACACCTCAGTTTTTTTTTACATAGATAATTTTTTTGACAATGATGTTCAGAAAATTTAAATGAAATGTGTGCATTTATAAAAGAAATATAAGTCAAAGTTATCCAAATTTTGTAAATTTGAAATTAAGTCAACATGACACCTTGAAAAGAATGATAGCTACAAAAGTTTTGCAAAACGAATGTTTGCAATTTAATGTGGTGACAGAGCCACAATGAACACATCTTCGTTTAGGATAAAACACTTAAAATTGTACCACAAGCAGCTCTTCCATTATGCTTGCCTTTTTGAAGCACCTACTTGTATGAAAAAAAATATTTTCAGCAATCGTTTCAATAAAAAATATATATAGGAACAAACTTAGTGTTGCTAATGACTTGCGTTGTGCCTTTACTTAAAGTGATTAAATAAATTGTTTTCAATATATATACATATATATATATATATATATATATATATATATATATATATATATATATATATATTTAGGTTAGTTTTGGTTGGTAAAGATTATTTAGATTTTTTAGACTAGGAGACTGACAGACTTACCTTGGTAAGAGTCCACACTGTAGTCTTGAAATAGAAACACATAAAAGCACTTAAATGCTTTTAAGTGCTTTTATGTGTTTCTATTTCAAGACTACAGTATGGACTCTTACCAAGGTAAGTCTATCAGTCTCCTAGTCCAAAAAATCTATATATACGAGGCATGTTTTTAAAGTAAGTACCGTTTCTAAATTTCCCCGTCGCAGCTCTGCGGTCGGCGTTTAGCGCATGCGCGCAGTGTAGCTACATCTGTTGGGAAGCTACAGACGCCATTGTGACGCCGTTTGATCGAGTCTTAGTTTGTTTACGTGATTTTAAAATGCCGCAGACAATCGAGAATCCCGCCGACTGTGAAGTGCGTGGTGTGATTCGTTTTCTCTGTGCTAAAGGCTTAAAAGCAATTGACATTCAACGTGAAATCAGTGAAGTTTATGGTGAAAACATTATGAGTGAAGGAATGGTGCGGAAATGGGTTAGGGCCTTCAAAGATGGCCGCACAAACGTTCATGATGAGGAACGAAGTGGGCGACCTTCAGTCATTACCGATGATCTCATTCAAAAAGTGGACTGTAAAGTGAAAGAGAACAGACGGTTCACAATTTCGTCCTTAGCTGTAACATTTCCTGCTGTATCAAGAAGTGTTCTCTACGAAATTGTGTCTGAACGTTTAAATTATCGGAAACTGTGTTCACGGTGGGTACCGAAAATGTTGACTGATCAGCACAAAACCAAACGATTGGGCAGTGCATTGAGCTTTCTCGAGCGTTACCGTAACGAGGGCGATGATTTTTTAAGCCATATCGTTACAGGTGATGAAACGTGGGTAGCCTACGTTACACCAGAATCAAAACAACAGTCAATGGAATGGCGGCATTCAACATCCCCTAGGAAAGTCAAATTCAAGCAAACAATTTCTGCCCAGAAAATCATGTGCACTGTCTTTTGGGACAGAAAGGGTGTGTTGTTGGTCGATTTTCTGCCTCGCAGTGAAACGATCAATGCAGCCGCGTACTGTGAAACTTTAAAAAAACTGCGCTGCGCAATCCAAAACAAAAGACGTGGCATGTTGAGTGCAGGCATCGTTTTGCTCCACGATAATGCTCGTCCACATTCAGCAAATCTAACGCAAGAGCTCATCACTTCATTTGGCTGGGAACAATTGGACCATCCTCCATACAGTCCCGATCTAGCGCCTAGCGACTACCATTTGTTTCTACACTTGAAGACGCATTTAGCGGGGAAGCGTCATTCCAATGATGAAGAAGTAAAAACGTCTGTGCAGCAGTGGTTGTCCAGTCTGGCGGCAAGCTTCTATGACGACGGCATACAAAAGCTGGTCCCAAGATACGACAAGTGCCTTAATAATAATGGAAATTATGTAGAGAAGTAGAGGAAAGAATGCTCTTTGAGGTAAATAAAGTTTTGTTTGAAAAAATTTACTTGTTTATTTTTTATATCAAAACGGTACTTACTTTAAAAACATGCCTCGTATATATATATATATATATATATATATATATATATATATATATATATATATGTATGTGTGTGTGTAATATTTGTTTCTTTTTCGAATGCCCTTACCATTTATTTATAGTGTAGCATGGAGGGGGGCTTGGAAGGCTATCATTTCCAGAAGAGGGGGCGTGGTACCAAAAAGTTTAAGAACCCCTGATCTAGAGATTCTCAGAAAATGGCTTTTGATGAAATGATGAGCTTCTGAGCATTCTTTACATGTTACAAAAAAATGTAACCTTTTGAAATCGTCTGAAATTTTCCATATTGTTTCTGCTATAATTTTTAAGGTATACTATTAAAAAAGCTCTTGAAAATATCACTATGTAGGTACACCAAAAATATTTTTGTTGTTTTTGGTAAATGATGTCTCAATAGGTTAACACCAGAATTTTATGGTGTAAGATGAAACACTTGAAGTATTCAGTGGCAAATGCAAATCTAAGCATTCAATAACCAACAAATAGGTTAAATATTAAAAATGTATGATCTTGTAAATGTTACATTGTTTTAAAATGTATGCCTGGAAATGTCTACAGTAAAACAGCTACAAAGTCTCTTTAATATGTAAAGCTACGTAAATAAGAGTGTTAAATAATCATCAATGCCTAGTTCCAATGATGCATCAATAAGTTATTACACATAGGTGATGATTGCCAAGAGTAGTTAAAAACATTTTGTTGTCTTCGTAATGTTTTTTTAAAAATTTTAACATAGGTCAAATACATTTATTATAACATTTCAACTTAAAAATATAATAAACGCGATTGACAACAACATCTATGAATTTATAAGATCGAATAGAATATGGCAAAAAATTTTTGTAAGGTGCACTTTCTGTATTGTTACTTACTTTGTTGGTTATATAATAACTTATGAATGAATTCAATTTTTTCTTAAGTGATCCTTATAAGCCTTGATCTTATTTCAAAGTTCTTCACAGTGTTTAACCACTGGGAACCAGCCTGGCAACTTGTGTGAACAACCTCTACAAAGTTTTTATCATTTTTCATCAAATAGATTTTTACCTCCATAATTTTTAAAATGAAAACTTTTATAGCCAAACCATGCACAAATTTCATATAAATGATTGTAGCATGCACCAGGTTAATTGAAGCAAGGACCAGAGAAATAATAATAATACGTGCAGCTGATTAAGTAACAGGGTGGCCACTAAATTATAACTTTCAAACTCCCAACACATTTCCATATTTCCCCAGCCCAAAACAATAGGATATCCATACCATTTTCAACTTGGGTACAGTAGGGTCTAAAAAGAATGCATGATCTATAACCAATATCAACTTGTAGGTACAGTACTATATAAAATGACTTGGGATGGTAATATAAAGGCAAATAATAGAGTATAAAGAGAGTATACTATAGAGAGTATAATAGAGTATACATCACAAGGAATGCAAAATGCGTCTAATTGCATTGGATACTCACTACTGACATTAGACTGTGGACTGGACCACTCCAAAACATTATCACCTTTGACAGCCGCACCGTCATTGCGATCTCCACCCCTAGCCCTTCCTTGGTACGGTTTGGGCATTATGTTATACACAACACTCATAAGTTTTTGTAATCTTAAAACTAATATCTGTGCAGTAAGTCCGATCAGTGCTTATGTTTTATAATTACAGTAAAAAATTGCTTGTCCAAAATTTATGTGTAGGAAGGGAACCCGTTTTAAGATATGCACAATTGTGGATTACACTGAGAAACATATATTTTGGGTTTAACATATTACCATACATTCAATCAAGCTACACTCAAGATTTCCTGATGTAAGCATATTCTCAGTATATATTGTAATTTGCAAATTATGATTCAATAAATTGATAGCTTGCTTCAGAATGGAATGCTCGATTGTTTTTTATATGCGTTTAATATCAGCGGGGCAGAAGTTATTAAGTTCGCAAGTTGTTTATTTTGGCCATTTCATGTTTTATTTTGGAAATAATTAATGAAAGGTTCCAAATTTATTTACACATACTTCTGAAAGTAACAAGCAACAAAAGAGGCAAGGAACCTTAGAGGTAAGATTTATTACAAATAATGGTATATAGATATAAATGGACAAACCTCTGAGCTGACATTCTTTCCATGAATGAGACAGACAAAAATCATACAATAATTTTTAATAATAATTGTTAGTCCAGATGAGGTGAAAACCTACTATCTTATTGTTTCAAGATAACATATCCAAGATAAATTAGCAAACTATTGATTAATACTTTTAAATTTCTATTGGCAGTTGGATATTTTCTTTATGGCAGTGAATGTGTTCTTAAATCATATTGTAGGTTTTAGAAACATTATTCATGAGATACAATCTAATTTAATGAATAAATGTAATGATATAAGGAGAGATAAAAGTTAGACTACTCTGTTAAATTTAGTTTCTAAACTCTACACACTTTTATATAGTAAATTACTTACAGTATACAGTATAGCAATGGTCAGTTGACTCAGTGAGCTTATAGTTTGCCAAGTGCCGGAAGAGGACAACCACGTCCTTATCATAAATATTAACAATAACGTAGAAATGAATTTTATTTTGCATTTTATCTCTAAATTATAAAAAGATATACACAATACAAATTTACAATATAATTTTAAAAATATAAATAAACTTTTATAATGTAATTTTTTTTAATGGAAGCTAATGATTTGCAATAGAATTGCTAAAACCCTAACAGAATTACCAAAATTCCCATATAATCTATGTTTTTTTTTGCTGATGTTGTTAATTCCCATATAAATTTCAATATTTACGTTTTTCCGGATCAGTGGCCACCCTGATTGAGTAATTCACAGCTGAGTAAGTAATTCTACAGAAATTTAGTAGGAAGGACTATGTGTTAATTTTATAAGTCAGATTTTCAGAGCAAACTACAGAGAAAGATTAGTGATTTTAATTTAATTAACAATAATTTTTCGCTTTGAATACTTAATATGCAATTAAGTAAATACAGTTTTCCTTTTACAGAAATAATTTAATTGTGTATTATAAATTTTTCATTTATATTATTTTACAATTATAATAGTTATATGTTTTCTCAAGTTTCATTGGCTGTATTTTAGACATCACATAGTGTTGTGTTAAATAAATAATTAAATAAAATTACTTGAAGGGATTACAGGGGTTCAGAATGGTTTTAAAGGTAATATAATAGGTTTTGTGTGTTTTTGTTTAATTTTCAGCAACCTGAAGATTGTGTGTAAGGTAATAGATAAACACATTTAGGAAATTTTATTGTCTCCCAAAATAATACCTGTATGATACACAATTCCCTCATTTAGATCAACCATATTCTAAAATAAAAATTACATGCTTTTATAATTAGTGCTAGAGATTTGTTGTTCATTGTTAAAACAATAAAAATATGTTTTCATTAGATATTAATGCTGAGTTGTTTAAACCATTTGAAAGGTGTATAAATGAGTGTATATTGAATTTTAAAAGTTATGGGTCTAGATTCCATATCTGCGGAAATATATGTTAATTTGAATGTAGATAACAAAAAAGGATTAACATCATATTGTGCAATACCAGTAAAACTTACTAAAACTTTTAACAGACCAGTTTAGTTACAAATTACCACTTACAATCCCTAATTAGGAAAACTTATGGTAACTTCAAACATAAGTTTTTTTAAGTGATTCAATTAAAAATAAGTTAAGGGGCTATGTATCTGATATTGCTAAAAAATTTTATTCTTTTTAAAAAATTAGAAAATACTTCAAGGTTTGGTTAATTTTATTTTTTTTTACTAAGGTAAAGGTTTTACACTTAAAGCTACTTTGCTTACAAGATTGGTAATTTAAAAAATGAAAGAAAATAATCACCTCCTAAGCACTTAAACAGTTTATTGGATAATGTTAATAAATTCATGACAAAAATATCAACAAATCCAAAGTTATTAAGCATAAACTTACTGAGAAGGTAATACTCAAATTTCAGTAGAATTCAAAAAGATATCTAGACTCCAAATACTCTTGTGAATTCTTTTGTGAGTCCAGAAGTACTAAATACGAATCGAAATTATTAAATAAAATTATTGCCGAAAGTAATACATTCATCTGGCAACATCACGTTATTTTCTAGAGTCCATCAGAAACAAATAAATTTAATTAGCAAATCATTTATTATAACAGTATCAGCAAAAAGATTATTGAAGCAAATTTGATTATTGAAGCAAACTTTTGTGTAACAAACTAAACCATAAAGCTCAAAACGACAAGATAATTGATATTAGATGTATATTTCCTGAAGAAATTAATTTGAAGGTTTAGAATACTTAAAAATGAAGGGGAACTACATAAGAGATAATTGCAAATCAGAAAACTCCAACAATAAATAAAAAGATATCAAAAAGGTATAATAAACCCCTCCTAGTGAATATTAGATAGTTACGTATTGAACCAAATTTACCACTATTTTTGTGCTGCAGGTGTAAATACATCAACTACTGATCAACTTTGTAAATTATAACCCTTGCGAAATTATAAAGGGTGAAATCTTCAATGATGGATTGGTCAAACTCACCTTCATAACATATTTTTAGGGAGAGGTAAAATATTTTTCTTAAATGAGAAAGAAAAATTAAACCTTGAATGAAAAGCAGATGATAGTGTTTTCTTCAAATATTCAGAAATACCAAAACCATATAGAATATGAGATTAAAATCAAAGAATCTATCCAATATTTTTTCCTGATGAAAAATCGAAATTAGGAATCAAGGTTACTGTCAAACCAAAAAAACATACCATCAGTAGAATATAAAAATGTTCAAATTTAAATAATAAAAGGTTGTTTAAAGGAAAGTGAATTATGTATGGCCTGATAAAAGTTGTGAAGCAATGATTTATCGACCTTGACAACAAACCGAAAGGACTTGGATTGGTAGCATTCAAAGCAGATTGTTATGTACATGAAGAGATGATAATTTGTATTGCCTATTAAGGTGATCTCAACATTTAATTCACTAAAAAATATTATTTAAATAAAAAAAATACTAAGAGTTTGAAATGGAAGATAAAGAAATACTTAGCTACTGCTTTAGATCGAATTTACATAGTGTCAATACCCATATCACCACAGAGAAGACAATCTACAGTTTATCTATTAAAAAAATAGGGATGTCAGACAGTAAAACAGCTAAAAATCAATTACAAACTGAAGTATTTAATCAGCAGCCTTCAGTATTTAATCCTCACTCCCCTCCCTTATCTGAAATAAACCATGCTGTGTGAGAGAACTGCAATACTCAAGACACAATAATAATGTGCCATTCACTTTTAAGAACACTCAGATATTTTTAAAATGAAAGGCAGATTATAATTAAGACTCATAACTCTTTTCTATACCAGATTCATTTTTAAATTTTCCAATTTGTTGATTCATATATAAGGATTAAACTTAGTTAAAATCCTTTAACTTTTAAGTTTTTTAATTGAAATTATATCTCAAAATTCTGTTTAAATTTAGATATAATTTGTTGTTCAGTTTATCAACATCTAAGTGGACCAAATCCTTTTACACTTTTAGATATTTAACAGCACAGAAAAATAGATACAATACTTGGTTCAATTGCAGTAAAAGCAAGAATAGGTTAAATATGCCATTAGCTACAATTAAAATTGAGAAAATGTTTTCCAGATGTCAGTATAAAAATTATTGTCTAAATAGCAAGCACAAGATTGATTTTTCTGCTTTTAATTTAACTAACCCAACTCTACCAAAATTTAGAAAAATATTGAAAATTGTAAAACTAACCCACTGTGCACTTGCTTCATCTTTTACCCCGGTTATGGTTAGGTACACAAATCTTTACCTGTACCTGTTTATGTGATTCCTCTAGATGTTTCATCAACACTGCCACTACTACATTAACAAGAACAAATTGTGCCATCAGAACAAAAATTACAAAAAATATTGGAGCAATTGTTGATGAAACACAACAGTTGCGCACGCAGTCCACTTGGTCATCACAGTTGTCTCGGAGAGTATCTTTCATGATGCCATTCCAGTTGTCACCTGTTGCAACACGGAACAGGGTAAGGAATGCCATCCCAAAGTTGGAAAAGTGAGCGTGTTCCCCAAGGCCTTGGCAAGGCTGTTCTTCACTACATTCTGCAATAAAATTTAAAAATTTAATCATTTAGAGACAAAACAATTTAAAAATTCTCTTAAGGATATGAATTCATAGTATATGTAGAAATAAAAATAAGAAATAATAATTAAGAATAACTATAAGAAATAGAATTTGCTTGATGTAATCATCTTGAATTCACTGATTAAACTAATTTTAAGAATACCTAACTAAGTGAATACGTTAACTTTGTAGAGGGTTAGCTTCGTAAAAGGAACGAATGTTTGGAACTCGTCAGCAAGTAAGCAATTACGTACTCACTTAGTTAAGTATTTTTAAAATGAAAAAATACTTTTTTTTATAAGTATAAGAAATAGTTATTTTTTACTGCTAGAAATAGCAAAAGTAAAAATATGATTTAAATTATTAAAAATATCAATACATTAGAAATTATTACTACTACTAAAATTAATTTGTACATAACTAAGTGAATAAGGAGGCTGGAGAAGTCGTAAGGCGAAAACATTTCCTCCAAGTGTAACAACCTTTAGTTAACAAAAAGTCTGGTCGCATAATATCAAACTGTAATAAGTAATTAACAACCACCTCATTATGAACAGCAACAAGATTTCAATATTTAGGTGAATACTTGAAGGCTTACTTGCAAATAGTAAAACAGCAATAGCAGGAAATAATGTTTACTGTTTCTACAACAGACCTAATAAATTCCAGGCAAATTAGTCTCTCTAGATGTATTTATTATAAACATAAATACAACAATATATTAACTTTTAAACCTATATATATATATATATATATATATATATATATATATATAGACTTTTATTCTACATACTTATTTTTAACTGAAATAGTAAAATAAAATACCAAAATATAGTAAAAAAACCTGACTTATAGTAAAATATAGGTAAAACCTTAAAATATAGTAAAATGAGTTAGCTATAACTTTGCTTGAACATTCAGAGCATAATTTACAACTGTATGTTTAGGAAATAAAACTAATTAATACAATCTGAAACTATAATAATATGAGCATTACTCAAATTAATGAATTATTTTGAAACTGTTAAGTTTGAACATTTTTTTATACTAATGTTATGTAAGAAACATAAATATTTTTGGTATACATTTGAATAGAATGGTAGATATAAAAGTTGTATGTTATAAACATACAATAATAACATAAATATTATTCTTATAAATTTTAATAGAATGTTAAAAAATGAAAGTTTATTTCACCTCAATAGAATAAAATTCTTGAATTTTGTAGTCAATTAAGTTCAGTGAATCTTATTAATAACTTAAAGTGATTAGGAATAAAATTGTTTTACCACTATAATTTTCAGATATTTCAGGATGTAAAACCTCTCAATTATACACTCTTACCCTATTATACGCAATTACCTTCAGCATTATATAAATCATGTTATGTCAACTCTAAAAACATATGTATCACTTAAGCAGACAAAAATTACAGAACTAATCTTAGAACACAATGTAAGCAGTGACTTAAAATGGTAAAGTAGGAAATATTTCATCTTTTTCCCAATTTGTCACTTTCATAATATGGTTTACTGTTAATCTATAGTACAAACTTTTGCTTTGCTGGTACCTTTATAACATTTCATTGTCTTCCAAGCAGAATATTTTAAATTTGTGTATGCCTACCATGATAAATAACTCTGTAAAGCAATTATATCTAAATACTAATAAATTTCTGTTTAATCACTTAAACAATAGTTTATGACTATCCAAAATTTTTAGTTATAAACTAGTCATAAACTATTGTTTAAGTGATTAATAAGATTCACCGAACGTAATGGACTACAAAATTCAAAAATTTCTGTTGTTCAATATTGATGCATTCAAAATTTTAAAAAAATCCTTTTAGTAAAGTGACAAAAGCACATAAATCATTTTAAATTGTTTACTTGTAAAAAAAATTGTAAATTCATCCTTGGATAGTTGACTAATCTGAGTGTAACATAAATAAATGAAACCTCTCAACCACAAATTACTTTCTTCTTTTATAAACTGAATACAGAATAAACTGTATTGACCTAAGAAATATAAAAAGAGCGCTGCAGGTAGGTTGCAACTGTGGATAACCTTAAGCATGGTCTCTGCTCTAAAGGTTATATATTTCAGGTATAATTAAACTTATGGTTTCCTTTAATTGGTAGCTTTACTTTAAACGCCATTTACCTTTAAAATGTTCCTAGCACCACTTTAATTGTAAGAAATACCTTTTATTATTTATTGAAATAGTCAAAGTTACATTTTTCATACAATTAGTTTCTTTGTAATTATATATATTTAATAGAAATAAAAACTTTTCTGACAAATTTTGTCATCAGTATTAACATTGGTTGTATCAATTTTAGAGCATAATAAAGAGTGACAGAGTTATTTTTACTAGTACTCTACCGAGCAAACATTGTGCACAGAAAATATGGGCACTACTACTTGACTGAGTAACATTGATGCCGAAGAGGGCAACTAGAAGAATTACTATGGACCAAGAAAGGATTGCGTGCAGAAAATGTGTGAATTACTCCAACTGTGCTGCTAGTATTCCCCTCTTGGGCTGCAACATTTACTTTGTCATAGAATAGTTTCTTTAACAAGCATCATGAAAATTTAAAAATTTAACATGGGAGAGTTTACTTGGTCTAGATAATATTTCAGTAGTTTATTATCTTATTACAAATATAACAAATCACAAACACCTGATAATACTTTCACTAATAATAACTTTAATAATAACTGTTCTACACACTCAGATTATAACCTTATAAAACAACTGTGGCGTAATGTTTAACATAAATAAATGAAACCTCTCAACCACAAATAACTTTCTTCTTTTATTTAACATCTTATGTACATTTCGATTACATAGCAATCATCCTCAGAGGTAAGCTACAATGAAAATACTTTACAGAAATACAATTTTCATTTAAGTATACCTGAAATATATAACCTTCAGAGCATAGACTATGCTTGAGGTTATCCATAGTTGCAACCTATCTGCTATGCTCTTTTTATATTTCTTAGGTCAATACAGTTTATTCTTATAACATTTGAATGGTAATTTTGTTGCAGATAATTTAAAACATTTTCAAATAATCTAGATATTTTTACTAGAAAGAGGCCATGTAACCCCACACAGGTTAAATTTGTGTTCAAAACATGTTTAATGTTATACAACACAATAGCATCTGGTTGAATGTGGACATCTTCTAAGTGTAACTGACATTTCTTTCAACATATTCATTTAGTAAACAATAGTCACATTAAATAGGTGCAATAAAAAAGGTGGTTTAGAAGTTGTAACATACTAACAAATAAATTTTTAATAAATTTGGAATTAGATTTGTATACATTTTATATCAAGTTAACCCAGCAAAAACACACCATATTTTTCGTTTAAAAATTTGAAAAAAATTAATTCTAGCTACCTGAATAAATGTAAGCTCATTTTCTTCTGAATAACTGAAATAAATTACAGTTTTATTAAATAAAAAATAGCTGAAATACATTTTCATTATTCTCTTGTAAATTCAATTATCTTCCAAATTATTAAGATATTAATATCAATTAATAAAGACAGTACATTGGACATACCTGTAGATATAAATGGATATTAAAACAAATATGAAAAAAATCCTATAGAAGGACTTACTAGCTGTTTACCACACTCAGTAAATTTAATATTATTTAGGGTTTACAGCTAAAAAAATAAAAAAGTTTACCTAATCTTCCAAACAGTTCAACACCCAGAGCAGCAAAAATAAAGAAGAGTAAGAAAAAAAGCAGACCCAAGTTGCCAACTTGTGGTAGTGCTTGCATCACAGTGTCCAGTAAAGCACGAATTCCTTTTGCCATTTTGAGAAGTTTCAAAACTATATAAAAAATAAAAACAGTAAGAAAATAACATAAATTAATGTTTGAGAAAGTTGGGTTCCATCAGACACTTTAGATAACTTTATATTATTCATCTAATAAACCGATTAGTTAAATATATATATATATATATATATATATATATATATATATATAAAACATTGTTTCATAAGGTTATTAAGTTAACAAAATAATTATCAATAAGAATTACATGAATAAATAGTTGAATAATTGAGGTTATTCAAACCATTTTAAAAGTTTGGGCTACACTTTCAATAACTTTATGCATTAAAAATTTAAATTACAGTTGAAAATCAATAACTTAAATCTTAAAAATTTGTATAGGTTCCTAGTTTCCCAAAAAATTTGTTTTATACCTTTACAGGATAGTATCAAATTGGAAGTATAAAATATGATGAAAAGTTATTATCTGGAGTACATCTGTTCATTCTGAAGTGCACAAAATCACAGTTCCGACGTTTCGTAAGAATCTCATCTAGCATTGACGAGGTGAACACAATAACAGTTGATTCGCTCTTCAATGCTCAATGAGATTCTAGCGAAATGTCGGAACTACGATTTTGTGCACTTCAGAATGAGCGGATGTACTCCAGATAATAACTCTTCATCATATTTTTCCATCCGTGAAGGAATATGTATATATTCATATATATGTATATATACATATATATATATATATATATATATATATATATATATATATATATATATATATATATATATATATATATATATATATATATATATATATATGAAGTTAATATATTACTATTGTAAGTAATTTTATCCACCATTAAGTGCAATAATTTTACCTTGAGTGATGAGGCACCTTTCGGTCAATTGACCATTGTCGAATCACTGTGATTCGACAATGGTCAATTGACCGAAAGGTACCTCATCACTCAAGGTAAAATTATTGCACTTAATGGTGGATAAAATTACTTACAATAGTAATATATTAACTTCATAAAGTCAGTGCAACGGAAAAACAATGGATAACGTTAAATATCAAGAATATATATATATATATATATACATATATATATATATATATATATATATATACAGTGTGTAAATACACACTAAAATTATGATATATTTTGGACACACTGTATTCTAAATGTACTGGTTATATGTAGACACTGTGTATGTGTGTATGTATATGTAGGCACACAACACACACAAACACACACACACACACACAGTAGATTCCGGACCACCAGTTTGTCAGACCTGTTGTTTCATGGACCAAAATATTTTAAAATTATATATAGTAAATTATAATGCTTATTTGGTTCAGCGATTATTCCAGAACAATAAAGTGCTATTCTATTCTGCTGACAATTAATATAGAAATTAGCTATGGAGGAAAATGAATGAGCGAAATTTATAATAAAGTGATACTGCAGTTATTAGTTGTCGAGCCCACTCTCGTCACTCAAAAGTGATAAATCATAAACAAAAACATTCTATGCTCTCTATGAATGATAGATGATAATTCGATTTTATTCTTTATACCTGCCATAAAACCTTATTGGAAGGTATAAGAACTGTAAAGTATGTGCATCCAAAATACATCATATTTTTATTGGGTCAATTTTATAAAATTAGTTTATATTTTAATTGCATTTTAGCTAAATTTCACGATATTTAACAACCACAAAGTTAGAAAATTAAATTATAAAATAATATACCTTATTAATTGAGTTTTTAAAGATTTACCTCTGGCAATCCTCAGAACCCTCATTACTCTGATTATGGTTGGATTAATGGGAATAATTTTTGATTCTACTTCCTCTAGGGCAATGCCAACAATTGATAATATGACTATTCCTATATCTAGCTGGTTCCACCTAAATCAAAAAAACAAAAACTATTAATGACAATAAGGAGAACAGAATGGCTTTTTGAATACAGATTAAAAATCCAAATTGTTAATATTTATTTTTAACCCTCGAGGACTGACTTGCTTGTCGAAAAGACCGGGTAAGTAGTTTTTCCAATGAAAATTATCTTTTTTCAGTGTTGTTAGTGTTGGCCATGACTGTACCTCATGCGCATTTTTCAAGGACCCCCGTGATTCATTTCCCGTTATTCTCCAACCACTATGTTCAGTGCCAGTGAACGATTCCGTAGAGGACTGGTGCTTTCGACAGTGAGTAATTAAGTGTGTTTTAGAATTGCCGGTATGTTTGACAATGAGTAAGTTCTCGTGTTATTGAAATTGGTAACTTTTGAATAGTGAATACTAAGTACTGTTTGCTAATTATGAATTATTTTCCTAAACAAAAAATATTTTTAGTTCTAAATTCGGATTTAGAGATGGTTGTGCCATGGTTGCTTACAAAGGATCAAAAAAGAATATTATAATTTTAATCTCTTATATGCATAATGACGATATGACTAACAGGGATGTAAACTCACCTGCATTTGGTAAGCCAGGTATTGTATTTTTTTTACAATAGCAGTAAGGGGGGTGTAGACACAGTTAATGTTTATAAGGAACATTATTCAGTGTCTAGAAGAAGGAACTGATGAACTACGACCGTCTTCTATTATCTAAACCGCATTACTAGACACACCACACTGAATACATACCTCATTTTGAAAGCTAACAGCGAGCAACCAATTGATGAGATCATTTCTAAAGAGCCTGGGACTAGAATTATACGGAGACTGTATGATGACAAGAATTTCTATCAAAGGCACACCAACTCACAAAAGAATTGATATATCGACTTCTCGTACTGGAAAGGCCTTAGGCACGAGTTGCTGCCCCTGTGGATGGTGTGATGGAAGGCAGATGCTTCAAATGTGGTTGCATTTATTAATTTAATTTAATAAAGAACGCATTATATATTTACTTCTTACTTCTTTGTACAGGCGTCCAGTTTCAGGTGCAGCCTGTACCTCAATATCCATGGTATACAAAAGATGCAAGAGCCCAGTATTGTTTATTCTTTAGTTTTCCTGCCAAGCGGATACTCAGGTTCGTAGAATATCCCTTGCGGGAATCAGGTAGTAACAAACTCAGTAGTATGTGCTCCAAGCTCTCCTCCTTGTTTTCACCACAAATTTGGCATTGCGGCAAATCCAAAAGGCCAAAACGGAACACATTTTTTGAGTCACAATGTGACCTGTACCTGCTCTAGCTGCGAAAGTAGTAAATTGACGGTAAACTTCTGTATATGTCATCCTTAGGTTGTATTTGGTACAGGTTAAGGTCCATGGTCCCCAACTTCCAAATATCTGTCCACTTGCATCTGAAATATCTTCCTTCTTAGCTCTTGCATTGCGACAATGAGAATCTGTTTCAATTAGCCAGAAACATCAAACAGGCCTCCCTGGCAATTTTATCTGCTATTTCATTACTAATTACACCACAATGTGATGGCACTGCCTGCAAAGTTATAGTTTTACCTTCTGAGTGAAGATACAGAAACTGTTTCCTGATTTCACCAATTCTGGAGAAGTATGTGCTTGTCTTGGAACTTGATAAAGCTTCAAAAGCTGATTTAGAGTCACTGAAAATGCAAATGTAAAAGCTCTTCAGTGAGTAGCAGCTTGCTAATGCGGCATTGTTTGCTAGCAGTTCAGCGTCCATGCTGGATTGAGCGTTTGCAGGTACATAATAACGATCAACATTGCTTTGGTTAAAGTAGCCCGCACCTGACTTCTTGTTATCTTTATTCAAAGACCAGTCTGTAAAAATTTGTATATGACTACAGTATTCATCATTAATTGTTTCTACCGTAACTGCTCTCAAAATTTCAGCATGATTGTCTTTAGTAACTTTTTTAGGAAGTTCCAATACTACTTTGATGCCTGGCTAGATCCTAGGTGATTCTTGGTACAATAGTGGTATTTTTTCTGGTTGGTTATGCAGAATCATTCTAGAGAGATTGTTCATTTGGTAGGTGAATGAAGATTTAATGTTACACCTACAATTATCAAAGTTGTACAATGGGTGTTTGATTGTCAGAGTTTTGATTTTTTTAATTCATTCCATTCCACATTTGCCTTCTACCAAAAAATTCAATAGGTTCCACTCCCAGTTCCACTTCCATTGCAGCTATTTAAGTTCTTGTCCACCCCAGACAGAGGTGAATTGCTGCTGATTGAATAGCTTGAATTTTATTTATATGTGATTTTGCCGCAGAACCTCATACTTACAGCAATACGTAGCCTTCGACCTCATGAACATGAGATAGAAGAACTTCAACATTGTTGTGTCTGTGCCCCAGATACAGGTGGTTACTGCTATCAAGGCATTTAGTCTAGGTGCACATCTTTGTACAACATAATCCACATGTGCTGATCACCGTAATTTCTGATCTAACACAACCCCCAGCAGTTTTGGGTGGTTATTTTGCTGAAGCACTGTGCCATTTAGTCTGACGTGCGGTATATAATTTGCAAGGCTATTTTGCCTAGAAAAGAAGGCACATTTGCTTTCTGACTAGAATTTTTTAATGATCACTCTCTATCTATAACATCAAGAGCCTTTTGAACTGACCGAGTTGCTTTTTATTGATTAGAATTTGTAGCCTATATAGTTTTATCATCCGCAAAAGTGGTAAAATGTACATCAAGTGGTAGCTCACTAGCAACATCTTGCAGTGCAATATTGAAAAGATTTGCGCACAATATTGCAAAAAGATTTGCCGTTCTGAGGTATGCCCTTTTCAATGTTATGTTTTAAAAACTTGCATCATTTATCATAACTTTTACGTAAAGGTTTGCAAGAAATGATAAATTGAAGTAATTTACCTCTAATGCCTAATTTCATACATTGTAGGAGGACTGTGGCATTGGGTATTTTGTCAAATGCTGCTTTAAAACCTATCATGACAGCTACTGTTGATTTTTTAAAGATTCGATCCTCTCATAGACTTCATTGGTGAAATGGAATAAAACATCAACTGTGCTGATTTGGGAACAGAAACCAAATTTAAATTTGTTAGGTAAATTCCAATACTCCAATCTCCAAGTTAACCTTTTGCTGATTACACATTTAAATATTTTCCCCACATTAGTTGTCAACAAAACAGGCATGTATAACGATAAATTTGCATCATCCTTTCCTGGCTTCAACAACTGAATGACTTTTTCTGTTCTCCAACTCAATGGTATTTCACCTGTTCGCCATATATTGTTAAACAGGACAAGCAACTGCAAAATTATCTCAGATGAGCAGTTGCTCAACATCTCATTGTCTGATCCTGGAGCTGAGCATTTCAGCTGATCAATACATTCCTGCACTTCAGCCAATCAGATTCTGGGAGTCTGAAGAGGTGCCTTTTGACATAATAAAATTTAAACAAATGAAAGACATAAACAAGACTCAAAAATCAATCATTTATTGACTCATACGCCTTTCAAAGACAAAGTCATCATCATCATCATCATCATCATCATCAGTGAGTGTTGCTACAACAAACTATAACTTACAACTAAGGTGAAAATAAGGTTACACTTCTATATTTATACAGTGGGGTTTCCTAGGCCCACCTGTCAAAACAACAGTTATTAACATTACTCCAAACATGATAAATCAAATAGAAATTGTATACCTAACTCATTAATTGCAATAAAATTCTTATTCATAAACATAATTACATACGAGTATAAACAAAATAGATAATTAATATTTCTTGAGTTTGTAGTAGAATATTTATCTATTTTGTTTATATGTAATTATGTGAATATCTAAACAGACTTAATTAACATAAGAAATTTATCTCTTTCAAAAGAGGGTAAACCTCCCTCTTAGGAAAAGGCTCTTAGATTTCAAATATATATAAATTACATACTTCTTAAAAGTGGCAGAGATCATTTTGAAAAAAACCTTTGCAATATTTATTTCTGAATTATACTGCTTGGTATCAAGTGTTATTGCTTTCTGTAAGTAATGAAAACATCATGAAAACTAATAATATTGAAAACACTTACTTGTCCTTTAGATACAATTTGAAACCCAAAGCGACCAGCTTCATAATTGATTCTAAAATAAAAACTGCTGTGAAGAAATAGTTGAAAATCTTCAGAGCATAAGAAAGAGCCTGCAACAAAGATTACTGGTAGAGAAGAATCAGTTAAAATAATTGAATACATTATTAACTTAGTAGTTAATTTGTTTGATAAAATCTTTGACAGTATTTTTTTTTAACAGATATTAACATTTTGATACACTGAGTATTGTAATACATAAAATGTACTACAATTATCTGAGTACATTTCATTTATTATATAATATTGGAGTTCATAATAATATAATATTAAATAGCTATATAATAAATTTAATATAATAAAGTTATTTATTTATTTAAATATTAAAACAATATTTACGTAAATTAAGTTTTCAGTGCCTAATTAGGCTACAGACCAATGTGATAACTAGATTAGCTAATTCTTAACTTTTTTTATTTCAAATACCCACTGACTAAGCTTTTAATTCATAATTATTTGCTTTTCTCAATATCACACCCTCTAAATGTTTTTTGAGGAATGAGTTGTTTGACATTAGAAACCCACACACAGTAGAACTTCATTGTAATGAACCCTAATAAACTGGACGTCGCTTCTAATGAACTGTGATTTGAAGGTACTGTAGATCACACTATCTGTGACCAAAAAGACCGATAATCAACAGCCAACAATCACCCGCACACAAACTAACATGCCATTTGGATAGAACTATTAGAAAATACATAAAACTAGACACACACACAAATATAAAGAACACAATAGATCTAGTAAATAAAATAAAGAACATTGAAATCCCTTATAACTCAACCCTGGCATCGTTTGACATCACAAACCTATATACCGATATCCCAGTCACAGAAACACTAAACATATTACAAGACAATCTAAGACTTAACCCGGCAGAGGTCGCGTGAAAAATAAAACGTGAGGGGTCCCACACGGTGGATTCGACCAGGTCATTTTATTAATTAAAAAAAAAAATACTGAACAATATTTTATTCTAAAAATACAAGTATCGTAATTAAGTATAATGTATTTACTTAAGTTCTAATAGTTGTAATTGTGGCAATAATGTACTAATTAATTTTAAATAATATTTTAAGATTTAACAAATTTATTGTTTGAAAGAAATACAAGACTTTAGATTAATTGTCATACCATAAAGACTCTTTTACAAATATTTATGTTTAATAATATATTCTGAAAGAAAACTAATTTCTGAATAAGAAAATGTACTGGATGTTTACGATAGCTGTAATGTAAAAGAACCAATTTTGAAACAAAATATATTGAATGTTTAAGTAAATTTATCATAATATTACAATTATAGTGATTAAATGCAACCCTACAAATTTTTTGATTTTAAACAAAAAATTACATATAATATGTCTAAGCACCTTGAGGGTTATAGCAATGAAATTCCTTACAGTTCCTCATCCGATTGATGCCCTAGGTTGGTAGTACAGCTGAATATCCCGCCTCATTCTAGTCAACAACGTCTACTCCCCCTTTTGTTGAATTGTAAAATGTTTGGATGTAGAGTTTATTTTTATCTCCAGCTTTGGAATCAATTTCAGTATTATTATGCATGGTTGAGATGAGATTAACTACTATATTATGGACAGTAACTTTTAATTCCCTCTAAACCCAAAAATGTTTGAGGTTACAGGTCGATATTTTGTACCAATAAATTCCCTTGGAATGTGTAATTCCTCTTCGTCTCCTGAATACTCTGATTCCTCTTGAACTTCAACATGATCTTGTTGTTCATCATCTGAATCCGGTTCGTCAACGTGTTCAACACAGGCACGTCACGAGAAAGTTATCTTCGAACACTACCAGGATTTTCAATCCTTTCTTCCCTTTCCACGCTATCTAACAGTCTGGCAGATCTTTCTTCCTCTGCTCGATTCATATTGCATAGTAACACAATAAATATAACACTTAACACACTAAACAATCAATAACAAAAAAGCGAAATTGAAAATTATGTCACACTTTAGCCCATGCAAGGGGTCGTGCACGGTGGTTTCCACACTGGCTTTTTTCCAGGCTGCTGCCCTAAGACACACGTAGGTGATAAAAAAAAACAAACACAGCATTCGACAGCAGACGAGTCTATTTGAAGGTACTGAGGGAGTGGAAGCTTGCAAAAATCGGCAGTTCGAGTTATTAAGAAAACAGTGAAGGCCCGGTGGAAAAGACCGTGACGGGACCCCTGCCGGGTTAACAACGCTCCAGAAAAAATCACAAAAGAAATCATACACATTTTGAACACCATTTCACAACAGAACTACTTCACTCACAACAACAAATATTACACACAGAAACAAGGCCTACCAATGGGTTCATCGATTTCAAGCATTCTCACAGAAGTATTCCTACAACACATAGAACAGAATAAAATCGTAAATAACAACAAACACGCAGATAAGATAATATATTGGCACAGATGTGTATATGATGTTATAATACTATACTAAGGAAACATAAGACAATGCCAACAACTCCAAACACATGTAAACAAAATACACAAAAATATCCAGTTTACCACATAATTTGAAAACAACAAAACATTGAATTTCATAGACATCACCATAACAAAAAATCAAAACAAACATGAGTTCAACATATACCGCAAGCCAACCCTGACAGACACACTGAAACACAGCAGATCGAACCACCCAATACAACATAGACACGCAGAATTCAAACATTTACTACACAGACTAAATAAAATACCTATGTCCACAACTAACTACACAGAGGAACTAAACACAATAAAATATTTAGCTCACAAAAATAGATATGACAATTATGTAATAGACAAACTACACAGAAAAATACTCAACAAGAACAGTAACAACAACACAAACAACAAAAACACAAACACAAACCAATTCATCACCCTTACATACATAAACAAACTCACAAATAAAATAGCACACCAATTCAAAAAAAGCAGGATACAATGTAGCTTACAGAACAACAAATAAAAGTCAAACAGCTATCAGACACAGCATTAATAACAATACCAACACATACAATAACCCAGGAGTATACAATCTAAAATGCAACAACTGAAATAAGTTCTATATTGGACAAACAGGCGGATCTTTTGCCAAAAGATGTAAAGAACACAAAAGCACACTGCACACTACTATTGAATCCACCTTTGCAAATCACCTCATGGACACTAAACACTCATGCAAAGGTATAGAAAATAACGTGAGCATCCTCCACACATGCAACAAAGGCCATAAGTTGAACACACTAGAACAGTATGAAATATATAGACATAGCAACACACATAAAAACGACATTTTAAATGAACAAACACAGCACAGATCACACATACCCTTCGATCACATCACTTCTAACTTTCAAAATAATGGTATTGAGGAAGCACAACTGCAGCATTTCTAGCGTCAAAAATATGAGGCTGAAGACGTCATAAGACGAAAACGATTCCTCCAAATGTAAGTTAACAATTTATCAACTTTAGTTAATAAAAAGTCTGGTCGCAAGTAATAGCAAAAGTGTAATAAGTATCTGTGATAAGTAGTGTAGACATTTTGCTAATATTTATAATGCTGGCTTTACAAGTATTGACAAATGTATTTTGTAAACAAATATACACTCTGCCCTAACGAAAAAGTCACTGGCTTGATTAGTGACTTCTGTTTCTTTAAACTACCTCAAAAAGGTTTCAATATCTATCTAATGATTTCCTAGCTAAAGGTTTTAAAAAAATTAACATTAAAGTGAATTTTATGTTACACCATGAACGTGTTTACTGACTTTTAATTACTGAAAATATACTTTACACAGGTTTTATTAAATTTATATCTCCTAATTAACCTTCTATGGATTTTCTCTGTTTTAGGAGCATTTCAACTACTTCAAGGTAACGTTTGCCTTTATAACAGACTCATACTAAAAACAGACAACTATCCGCCCAAATTAGTTCATTATAATTATGTTCTACTGTGTGTACGAGTTCTGGCTATTAAGTAATGAGACTGCTTATGAAAAAGTTTCCCTTTAAAAATTATTCTACAATCAAAAGCTCCTTTCCTCATTACACACTGTTCCATTTGTTTTTTCCCATTAATCAAAGCAATGCTCAAAGTCTTCTTTCGAGGGACAATTTAGGAGCTCT
The DNA here is from genome assembly GCA_036971475.1 of Prosapia bicincta. Classification (NCBI taxonomy): domain Eukaryota; kingdom Metazoa; phylum Arthropoda; class Insecta; order Hemiptera; family Cercopidae; genus Prosapia; species Prosapia bicincta. The sequence continues at coordinate 2,445,974 of JBAIZL010000070.1, read as the reverse complement.
GTCAATTTTCGCTCCACCTTTTTCATTAACTCTAAGCGGGAGCACTTGATCTTTGAATACTTGATCTTAAATTAGATGAGTACTCCTTGTGCTCAAATACTGAAGTAGCTAAATAATGCTTCACCTGTAATTGGCAAATTATGGCCAATTATATATCCACAACTCCAGCCTTTTCTTACGAACTATTTTTCTCAGTTTTGCCAAAATATTCAAATAGTTCGTTTTGTTTACAGTTTGATCCTCTCGAATCCATTGTCATCACAATACTGTTGGTGGCAAAAAAAGGCTTAGCATGACAATAAATATTTTGACTTTTTTGTTTTTTTCATTCTTGACGATGCAGGATTTTCTCAGTCCAGGGGTTGCCACTTAGTTTCAACATTGTGTTGGAATATCCAGCTTTAATTGAAAATGATATTTTCCATCGATTCTGGCTCTTCATTTCACCTCTTCAGAAAATGTGATCAGATGTTGGTGGATGAGCATTTAGGAAGGGGTCATATTTTGTTAGACTAACTCTCCGTAGACGTTTTTATTTTCTTGTAAAATTTTTCTGATAGTCTCTTTATCAGTGTTTAAAGACTCAGCAATCTTCTGAATGATAATACAACAATGTCCATGCACAATCTCATTGATTTGAGTCAGTGATTTCAGAGTTGAAACAGAGACAGGTTGGCCTAGACGTGGGTCATCTTCAATGCTCTCTCAGCCTTCAGAAAACTATTTACACCATTCAAAAACATGGGCATGAGATAGAGAACTCTTACTATAGATCTATTTCAACAATTTATTGCACTCACTCACAGTTTTTTTAATATAATGAAGAATTCAACATTGTTGAACTTGTTACTTATGTTTTGTGTCATATATTGTTATCATTTCTAGCATCTAACAAGTTTTTGTACTGTATTAGTAAACACTTCCAGCTATCCAACACTGCATTAGTTTCCCTCCTACCCCTCTAGAATGCCTTCTGCATGTGCAATCTCGTTCATAGCCTGACCTCATATATATGCAATTCATTCAAAGTTTTGTAACGTAATACTCAGAAAAAAAAACTATTTAAAAGCCTCTAGATAAATTCAAGTTTAACAAAAACATGGGCTTCACACAATGTTCCTAAAATTTCTAATGCAGATCTTGAGCTTGATTCATTGAGCTACATTCCAGGTAGGAATGAAGACAAATATATTGGGAAATCAGGAGCATAGTATAATAATGTTGTTTTAGCAAGCTATTTATTATGGTAATAAGGTTTATATTGCTTATTTGGTAAGACCAGGGTTTTCTTTACCTCGTACATTTCTTTTTCTCGTAAATCATAATTTAAAATATAACCACTTCTAACTTTAATCAATTTTTCATTTTTTGATAGTTATAAGTTAATTTAATTGGCTAGTTATTAAATGAGATCTTAAACTTTAAAAAACTGAAATTCATATGAAAAAATATGTTTGTTCTTATCTACTCTGATTATTGGTTTTTGCCACTGTAATAAATAAATATTGAACAAATTGTAAAAATTAAATAAATATACTATAAGGTTTATAATTTAGAAAACCACAATGCAAATTTCATTAAAACGTTCATGAGTATGTTACACTAAAATAATACAAGGAAAGTTATTATATAAAAATGATACAAATAAAAATAGAACAGGTACAGTTGCAATGCACCAATATGACACAAATTATTGTAGAAAATCCAGTGTTTAATGCACAGTCATTTTCTCTACTGTTTAGTTTAGTTACATAATGGATATTAGAAACTTAGGGTGTTCCAAATTTGAACAAAAATGTCAAGCCTGTTATTAACTGATGTACTGTAATCAACTGAAGGTTAATTTGAATATAGAATAAAAATTATAAACTGGAAAAAACATGTTTTGAAAACAAATGTTTAATTCTCATATAAAACGATTGAATATGCTTAAAAGACTTAATTATGAGTAGAGACATAGGGAAAAGAAATTTTTTCTTAATTTTTTTTTTAACAATAATGAAATAAATTTTTTTAATATTTTTTGATGTTTCACAAGATTGTATACTTGATTGTTAATAACAAGTATATCTCTTTATACAGCACAATCTTCGTAGAATTGTGATGTACAAAGAACATTCTATTTTCAGAAATAATATAGGGTTCTATAAACTATCATCTGATAACCACAGCAGTATATACTTCATATTGCATTATTAAAAGCAAGACTTTATGAATGAGCCTCTAACTTTTAATCGTAGTATACGCTAAGATTGTTAAAAGTCTTTAAGAAAAACTATTGTCCATACTTACTTTGGGCATCATATAAAACTCCATAGCCATTGTGATAACATTTAGCCCAATAACAGCTGCTATTGCGAGATCAAAATACTTAGATGTGACAACATTATGAACAAACAAGCGAGACCTGCTATAGTTGGTGTAATAAGGTGGCTCATGCATTTCTGTAACAAATATATTTTTCCTACTGAAAACATAACTTATAGTAATTATTTGAAAAAAAATAGTGCACACTAATAAATTCATTACTTTCGAAATGTGTTTTTTTTCTAAAAATGTTTGATTTGGGGATCAGAAGTAATTGCCAAAATGATCAAAATATATCCTGTAGATCTATTTTCAAATAAATTCTAATTATTTGAAGAGATTAATACAAATACAATAAAACCCATCCTTTACAGAGCCTTCCATTTCACATAACATTTTATTTTGTGGAAAAGTATTTAATCCTTACTCCCATGGCATAAACATCTTTTAATAAATCTCTCTTAATGTCAGATACTAAATCTGCTCCTTTCATTCATTAAATTGAAATAAATGTATTGCTTGTGTAGACAAAATTTCATGTTAAGAATGAAATAGTACACTGTAAACAAAAAGGTTAATCCATTGGAACATAAGGAATACCATTCTTGTGTATATAGAAACTGTCAATTGTTTATTGTTCAATGCGATAAACAATGAAGCAGAATTCCCAGAACCTTAATTATGTATTTTAAAAATATATATCTAAGATTACTACAACTGTCATAACAACTAATCAAGATTAACTCAATGATAGTGAGGTATGGTATTACTTACAAACCAGTGCCCCTCTGACTTTTTTTGTGATGCTTTAAAAATAAACAATGGAGTAAAAAATAGGTTTCATAATTATGGATAATTTACCATTTCATTTGAAAAAAAATCACAGTAACTCTGAAAGAAATAAGCAAAATTTAATTAGAGACTAATTAAAAGCTAGTCTGTTAACCCCCTACCTGAGGTTACCTGTTAGACTAACAACAGCAGCTGCCCACCTTAATGGAGGCCATATTTTAATGTTTTGGTTATGTTGTTTCTACAATTCCAGCTGTCTATGAGTGTAGCTGGTTCTTATCATCAGTAGCACAGTACTTGTGACCTATTTTTGATACTAAGTCCAGGATAATCAAAATTATCTCTATGCGAATTTTAAACAAGTTATACCATCTCCTTAGGCAATGCTATAGTTTAGGTGATCAGCAATTTTTATCACTCAGAATGTACATAAGTAATTAAATTTAAAAATTAGGAATTCATAAATTTTACACGTGATTTATTTTACAATATTTGTTTATATTTCAATAAAGGACTAGAACTTTATCCATTGTTTCAAAACATTTTCTCTGGCAATTTAAAGTAGTGTTTATGAACTCTCTGAATAACAGACACTTCTAAACAATGACAATGCTCATTTAATGAATTACAGACAGTGTGTACTAATTGGACATTTTACTGTAAACAAATAAAATAAACTACACTTTTGTTGAGAGAGGCTCACTAGGGAATGTTCCTATTGTTTTTATTTACGTTTTAGTGATTTTGTGATTATAACTTTTAATACAAATTTAACTTAAAAAATTGTATGAAAAATCATTTTATAACGAGTTTACTTGTTTGTGTTCAATATAGAAACATTTTTGAATTTTGTAGTCCATTGCATTCGGTGAATCTCAATTAATCACTTTAACATTGTTTATGACTATCCAAACTTTAAATTTTGTAAATTTGTAAAAAGTTACTGAAACAAAATATTTTTGATCACTATGTGGCGATTTTCATCAGTGTCTTCTGCTTGGAGATGTTGGGTCAAGTGGTGATGGATTTAAAGGCAGGTTTTCGACACTATCAAAGAGTATCAATGTTAAAGTGATTAATAGAAACATTGTTAAAATTTAATGCATAAAACACTTAACCTAAGGTACATTATACTCTATTCTCTCTTCAAAATAATCTTGGGCAATTTGGTTTTCCGTCGGGATTTTTGCGAAGAAGTAAAAATAAATCTAGAATTTGTTTTCTCGGAATATTATCAAGTAAAGCCTCTTAATTGAAAGAAATTATTTCAAATTTAAAAATCAAACAATAGAGTGCTTTGAAAGGTTTTAAAGAAGTTTATTCATACGTACATTTAAAAAGTTTAGCACCTTTAAAATTGAATCCATAAAAAAATTCAAACCATTCTATTCTTTTTTCTCATCAAGAATTCTGTTGTCTCTGCAGGAATATAATAAAGTGAAGTTTGTTTATTGATAGAAATTATTTTAAATTATAAAATTAAACAACAGGGTTGCTTAGTTGAACTTGAACAACATACAATTTAAATATAAGCAATACTAGTTAACATTAAGCTATTTATCTAAAAAAAGAATATCACTTAATATATCAGAATGGCAATTATATTTATTGGGTGTATTTTAACCACTGTTAGGCACAGTAGCGATACAATTTTATGGATACAACTGTAAAGATTTTTAATATTTCCATGCCCCTTATCTTACAAATTAGATTTTTTAAGTAGATAGGTGTAGAATATTATACCAATTTCTTTATTGAGTCTGCATTCTAAATTGTACTAAGTTCTCTATATAATGAATGGTAATCTGCTGTGTAATAAGTGATTAATAAATCTGATTAGATAGGAAAGAAATCAGTTTTAATCTAAGAATAAAATTTATCTAAATTCAGACTTGGTAGAGGTTCATTAACACTACAGACATTTGTCTGATGGAACAAATCAATAAATTTTGTGACTTTATGAATTGACTTTTTAGGGCATAGCTGCGTACCGAGAATTTCGTTAAGCGGGGTCAAGGACATCAACCAGAGGGGTGGTAACAAAGACTCGGTTGTAATATTCTCCAAAATCAGTCAAGTTACTTCAATGCATACTTTGTTTTACTTTAGGGCGCAAACTCAACAATCGTGTAGTAGGGATATCCCTAAAGCTTTCTTTTTATTGATGTATTTAAATGTTATAACATTTTAATTTGATAATTAATTAATATTCCAGGCACAAATAAAACTAAAAAATGTAATATTAACACAATTATTGGTAAACATTGGTAGTTAAAATTATTTACAACACATGAACACTATACTTTTAACAAATAAGGATGACACAATTAATTAATTTTTTTTTTTATAGGGTTGGCCCTTCTGACACCTCCCTTTGGTGTGCCACTATTAGAGCATACAGAAGAGACAAATCTTAACAAAAATTAAAAGTAAGAGAAAGTAGCACTTAAAACTTTTCTTTTATTTTAAAAGAAACAAAATTAATTACTTTAATGTGAAATATACTACAATTTATAACAAAACAACTACTGAAGTTGCTTCTTGTAATCATCTTGAAGACACTGATTAAAATATAACTAAATAATTCATAAGTAATTAAATAGCTAAGAGCTTACTTGGTGACGTGTTTTGAAACAATCGTTCTTTTTACAAAGCTATGCCTCTAGCTTTGTAAAAGGAACGATTGTTTCGAAATGCATTACCAAAGCTCTTCAGTATTCACTCCGTTACAAATTATTTAATTATATTGTAAAACAACTATATTTATCATATAATCTGTTGAACTAGTATTTTGTATAATGTATTTTTAAGAAAAACGAGAATAGGTTTAAAAATGTCATCAATTTCATTTAACTAGAACAAGTATTTTCTGTAGAGGGTAATAAAATTGTATTTGGGAAACTGTTAAAAAATAAATAACATGATGATGATTAACAATTAGTACTTTTCATTCATTTAATATTAATAATTTAAAATTATTACTGTAAAAAGTAATAATTATGTAGCAAAACCTGAAAAAATCTGAAATATGCACATATACAAACAATTTATAAGGAAATTGGTTAGTATTTCTAGTTATTTCTATGTAAAACCTATATGTTAGTATTTAATATTATTTTAACTACACGGATAAATTTACTTCTTCGTTTTTTCTCCATCTGTTTTGCTCTCTTCGCCATTCTTCGAACTCGCTCTTCCTTCTCCTGCTCTTCTCGACAACGGTGAAAATTTTCAACAACAACACCAACAAACATGTTAAGCACAAAAAATCCCACCAATAGAATGAAAGCAATAAAATAGAGAAGGCGCCATTCAGAGTAATTTTCAATTGGCTGGAAAACAGAAAAAGAATTCACTTTATTTTAAAAGCTGTATCTATATCACATGTTTTTTTACATGTTACAATTACTACACAAATATGTTTTGAAGAAGTAACCGTTAATGACTTAAACAAATATGGAATATTTACAATGCAAATACAGTTAATAAAAATTCAAAATATATTTTTGTGAATTTTTATTATTACATAATGACATATTCACAAGCCAAACTTAATACTTGTATTTACAGTAGGCCTACTTTATATATTTACACTACCTGCAAAAAATTCTCTACTCCAAATAGAGTGAGCATACTCTGATGGTGCTTTTAGCTAGAAGTATCTTAATTAAAGTTTATCTTGGACATTAAATTTTCCAAAAATATGTGTATTACATTTATAATCTGTATGAGCCTACCAAACATGAGAAATTATTTTTCTTATGAATTTTCGTACTCAAAAGGTTATGGAGAAGTAAGAATAGTTTAAGGTTAAGCAAAACAATGTAAACAGAAGTGAGGCATGCTGCCAATATCATGGAGCATTAAAAGCCAGACTGCTTTTGCATCTATAAGTGAAAGGCTGTTGGATTAGACGATTCGCATTCAATAGGTGGGAGAACAAGTTTTCTTCCACTGCCATTAGAGTTCCCTCAGAATGTCTGTAGAGTAGCATAACTTCTCATTACTTTACATCCATATGGTGACACCACAGAACACAACCATTTGTGTTATTCCTTTTGAAAATTAAGATCATGAGACTAATAATTAAAGCCTTGATACTCAGACGTTATAGAACTTTCAAAAAAAAACACAATTGCTGGAAGCATTTATTGTTAGCATTAAATGGTCCAGAGGCTATTACAAGCATAGTACTTGATACCCATTGCACACAAGAAATCACAGTAAGATTAGCCAGCGGAGGTAATTATAAGTGAAACAACTGTAAGGCTACTAATGTTATTTCGCCTATGAGCTGCAAGAGTTTTAGGCATTTTACAAGAATTGTACACCTCCCTCAAGAGATAATAGTCACGATTTATGATATATTAATTTCAAGCAACATTGGTTGATAACCACCAAGCTTAGGTGAATGTAAATTATACAAAATGATCCCTTTTTTATGTTTGCTTAACAATCAATAAGCAGTGATGCATTTATTGCTTCCCGCCTAAAAAAATTAAAATAATATACCATGTACCTGCCCGCAGAAGCCAGTTCTGTCATTTTTTTATTATAAAGTTTTGTATTAATTTTTTGTATATTAAACTAAAATGGTTTTTGCCTGTTTATCATATGGTGTTTGTAGCTTATTAAGTAAAGAGTGTTTTAAAATTTCAGATATGAAAGTGATTTATTTGGATTCGAAACACCAGGAAAACTTTGACTAAGAAAACAGACTAACACAGACCTGAATTTGTTTATATAGAGTCTTGACAATTCAAGGTATATGGGACTAAGACTGCCTCGGATTACCGAAAACTCATATTACATGGAAATACATTCCTGTGCATTGGAATAAAGGAAATTTAATAAATGCTAATATAGTACTATAATAAGAATGGACAAAATAAGTTTATAGAACTTTATATGAACATTTCTTCCAAACCTAACTCATTTCCTTTGCATACTGTGTAACTATATACAGCTCTTGGAAGCACAATTAATCATTTTCTTTCAGATATATAAAATAGGTTCAAATAGAAATAGGCACAAATTTAACAGGAGCTCGAAAAATCAGGACTCGGAATTTCGAGACTCTACTGTATATGTAAGAACAGAACTAACCTGTTTCAGAGATTGATTCTGAATATTGTGTTTGCCGCTATATAAAACAGCTGTTGTCAGTTTTCCAGTTTTATTCACTAGAAAGCGCTCAATTTGTTCCATTTCTTGACTGCCACTGCGCTCCAGCAAGCCTGTGTGTACAGGTAAGATGGCCGACCGCTTTACACTGCTTCTGGTTCACCCTTAAGTTTCAACGCCAGAACCGCCTCAACCGAAAGGATCTCTGCAGGAAACTACTCCGCAAGAAAGACTTCAAACTTCAACAAAGTCAGGTCGCATAATAGTAGAAGGATATAACAGTTCTAAATTCAGTGAAAGTCGCCTTGCTCACCTTAATATGTCACCTTTTCTCCATTGTTCGGTGTGTAACCTTTGCATCACTGCAAGAAAGCTTTGTCTGTCGCTATTTGGACTATCATATTACAGTGTATTGTTTTGAGGCCTTATTAGTTATAATGTGAACATTGTGTTTAACCGCGTGTGTAATTATGTTCCCTTTCTTGTGTATGCAAACTTTATCTAATTTCACGAGTGCTCTCATACTTAAGAACTTATGTGATTTAATATATTAAATACCCTTTAAGTGTTACAGAATATTCTCCCCGCCCTTGGCAGTGATTGAAAGACTGGTGGATGCAGCTCTGGGTAAGCATTATATGGATAAGACTTAGTGCTAAACTCAGTATAAATATCGATGTTGTTACTCAAGGTTATTGCCATCATTCAACTCCTTTCCCGTTATATCTAGAACAGGTGGTCCTCCGGGGAAAAGACTTCTTAATCTTTCAATTAATTTGTACTCAATTAATTAGGTTTCAAAACCAAGAGCATATATAAATAATTTATAATGTTAGTGAATCAGTGAACATTTATTTATTTTATGTTTGTCTCAAAGTCATATAGTTCAGGAGTTATAAACAATCAAAATATTGAAACAAATATTTATTACATTATGGAAATGGAGAAAGGATTTTGAGTAAACGGATGTGTCACATATAATTTCATTACATTATTCTCTAGTTCATAATGAAAACAATGATACATAATAGTTCATGCTTATGGTGTATTTCTTAAAAATTCTGCCAAAGAACAGTAAGAAAGGCCATTCTGAAATGTGACTTTTGCTTGTTTAAGGGTTAAGGTTTAATTCCCAAAAAACTTTATTACTTTAGGAAAAAGAAAATTTTATTCATAACAATAATAAAGTGCAAATAAATTCAAAAAGTAAAGCATGTTTAAGATGCAGTGCATGATGTTTATTTCTAGGCTACTGAAATATGTTTTAGTAAATATTAGATAAATGCAAAAACGACAAAAATATAACTTTATTAAAGTTGGAAGCTTAGATTAAATGTGTGCCTTCAAACCATATTAATAAATATTTAAAAACTTTTTTGATATAACTTGCCTGTTGGTCTACACCAACTGCATCCAGCCCGGTGTACATAATGTTCACCCAGCCATCTCTAGATGATAACACAAATAATGACATCAGTGCCTTCCCCAAGTCATCAAAGTTGTATTTCCTGTTGACCCAAACATTACGTTTGTCTGCGATGCAATCAGTTTTGTTTCGAACGTTTTTAATATTTGGGCCATCACAGTAGTAAAATGTTCCCTTAAATAACTACAAAGTAAATTTACTATTACTTACAAAAATCAATAGATACCTATTCTATAGTTTTAAATTATCTGCAACATTTGTTTTAATGATTAATTTTTGTTTTGTTTAGTAAAATTATTAAAAGTATTTAGAAAAAAGAAAAAATAAATCATTTTTACTTAGCTTATCTGTTATTGGTTTGCTAATGTTTATATATTTCAATATTTTACTTACACACACAGACACACACAAACACACAATATGTAAAAGTGTTTTGTGTATTTATTGTTATAAAATTACTTCATAAACAAACCTTTTGGACAGTTAATCTTTTCAGCATCATCAAGAACAACTTCCCATGTTGAGTTACAAACCAATAATGGTTAAAATATGCAAACATTGGATTTTACATTTCTTTATTAATAATAGGCCTACTTGCATCTCTGTGTTACATCTATTTGATGCAATACTGTAACCTAAAAATTTAATCTAGATTCCTTTGACTTATTATATAAATAAAAGATTATTCCATTATGCAATGATAGGTTTTAGAAAAAGAGATACTACCAACAGTATCACTAAAATTCGGATAATTTCACAGGTAATGAAAAAGATTATAAAAAAATTAATTCATCATTGCATGAATATTTTTAGTTATAAGTAAAATATAATATAAGGTTTAGACTAGACCCAAATATAAACTTAATTATATAAAATCTTACACTTGTATGCCCATAACCTATAAAAGTAGACTGGCAGCATTTAATTTAGGTTTCAAAATAATTATAGACTTTAAAAGTTGGTAAGCATCTATTAACCCTAGATTACTTATGCCTTCTCCCAGTACCTTCGTACCTAACCTAGCCAATGTAAGTCGCACAGTTTCACCACTAAGGTTTGTGTACATCACAGTGTAACAGAGCTCACGTCGTCATTTTGACGATACTTAAGTGGTCGTGTGACTTTTTATGTTTATGTTCTCTTTATATTTTTTTAGTTACTTACTCATATTGGTCTAAGTTTTGTTACTTTTTGTGGTGGTTAGCGTTGCTGAGTAGGCTACATTGAGGCTGAATTTATAAATGAGACATGAAAATGGCTTATGAGAATGTTTGTAGATATAATAGCTCATGAGGCCACTCTAATAAGACAATATCTAAAAGAGTCTAGTGATGAGGAGTTTTCAAACATGCTTTTATGTCAAATATGTGCCCAAATGATAGCGAAGAGGAAAATGTAGTAGAAGAGAATCATGTCAAATATACAGACTTGGGGATTAAACAGACGCAGATGTGACCTACCTTTTAGGAGTTGGAGCGATGAGTGTATCATCAGCAATGAGTCAATCATCAGATACTGAGGAATAAAAGCCACTAGAGAGCACTTACACCATATGATCCTTTGTGTAACGCTGAACCTCCACGTATCTCCAGCATCCCACTGACACCGACTCTCCATCTAATGTCGTTTTTTCCTAGCGGTGATCCTCCACCTAATGCCTACGCTTCACTAAATCACAATTATTAGCAATAGCATAGATTTTTTATCCCATCATTGAAGAAACTTTTGGATGCCTATTTAATCAGTTAGTAACAGTTTCTTGTGTTATTGCTCTCCATCAATTTTTGGAATAAATACAAAAGTCTAATAATGTTATGTCCAGTATTTCCCACCAAAACTTATCCAGTTAAGACCTTTGCTTTGTCACAATATGAGGCTGTGCATTACCATGAAACAAAATGCCTCCTGTATAACATTACACAATATCTTTCAACATTTACTGTCATTCCTCTAGGAGGAAGTCTATCAGAGGAATAGCTTATTGTCTGAAAATAATGTCTGAATGAATTTCCTTGTTAATTTTTCTTGTGAGACTTTTCTTAGTTTCGGTGGGAGATGTCGAATAATAATTTTATATGAACTGATATTTTGTCATTGGAGTGTAATAAACAACTCATGTTTCATCAGTAGCCACAGTGTGACTCAAGAACTCATCATAATTCTTGTCAATGCACTCCAAATATTAGATCACTATGATTACTAATAGACTTGATGACAAAAAAATATTGTACTAATGTGAAACTTATTGTGGGAGTAGTTGGGAACTGTTGAGGATAGGTAACTTTGACAGCCTACACCAATGCAATATGCAAAAGATCTTACTTTCAAAATAACCTTTCTGCTTCCACAAATATTTTGACAGTAGCACACACAAAGAAATCAATATATTATATAACCATGAACAGATATTTGAACTCAAACTCTAAATATGCAGTTATTATCTGGCAGAGTAAGGTAGAACCTAAACTTCATAGCTCCATTCCTCAAAAGTCATTTAAAATCAAAGATCAAAGTGGTGTATACAGAGAAACACAAATAAGGATGGCTACGACAGTATCTTTATATTAAATGAAGTTTTATCTATAATCTCTTGACTATGGATAGAGCCTTAGTTATGGACAGCTAAACCACTTCAGGCACACTTGCATAAAAAAAAACATCCCATTACATTGCAATTAATTATACAATATAATTTGTGTTTCAATCATATCAACTTCTAGTAATTAAATTTAACAGATTGTTGAATAAAATATTAATATTTTGTACCGATATTAATGCAGGATTTTATGTCATGTATATTGAACTATAATTATGTTGAAACTGATATATGTTTATTAACCAGATACTAACCGATAGAGAACGATGGCATTGGTATTTGATAGCTAAAAAAACCCCACTAAATTAATCAGTTCAAATGAAAGTAAATAAATTGAGCCATATAAACAATTGTAGCAATAAGTGTTAGTTTTGACTAATTTAAGATATTAATAAAGAAATCAATAATAAAACAGCACAGTAAATACTATATAGTCAATTTCCAATAACTCTTGTCCCAACAGTTTTTTTTATGGCTAACTCATCATATAGTATAGTGAGAAAAATGTTTTTGTAAATAATTCATAAATTTGGTAATTTGCTGAAGTTCTTGCACGAAAGGGAGAAAATTTTTGGTATTTGACGCTGTAATAGCAATCCATTGAACAGTAGAAAATAAGTTGTAAAAAATCGTAACACATGAGAAATATGGCTATTTACAGCTAAATAAATATTCCTGCTGCAGAGATTTCTCAGAAATTCATAGTTTAAAATTATATCTAGACTACCTAATAGAATTCACTGGATAGATGATAAATTCTCTTTCACATGATCAATTTTATTTACTCTTTGTTGTTCAAGACAGCTAGTGATTTCCAAATTATTTTATTTGTGAATATTATAATTTGGGAACCACAATTAATTATCAAATGATTTTGGACAGTTATTACAGATTCACACCTGGCAATCTAAAAAACGTTTTCTGATCAGGAGTTAAAGCTAAATTCCAGTTCATTTAATGTTTTAAAACTGTTCATTTATTTGGTCAAAAATGTGACAAACTCTTTACATTGAACAGTATTTACTGAAATTATGATCAATATAGTTCTCTGATATTGATATAATGTTAATAATGAAGGTTCTTGTGTTATGTATAAAAAACCCAAAAAAATTTACTGATTAAAATTAAATGAGAAATGATACCAACCTGCACTCCTAAAATACCAAAAATAATGAAGAAAGTCCAACAAATAACCACAATGTTTCCTATAGGTCTCAAGGAAGAAAGGAGTGTTTGTACAACTAGCTTCAGTCCTGGTGCTCGATTAATGACTCGAAGAGGTCTTAATGAACGCAAAAGCCTGAAGACCTAGAAGCAAAAAGTCCTAAATTATTTAGTGGGGATCAAAGATACTGTATTCTAGCAAACGACAAATTATTGTAAGATATTCTGAATATTTATTTCAAAACAACTATTCAAATATTTTGAACCATATTTTAAAGGTTAAATAAATTTTGGTTTGATGATCATCATAAATGAAGGATAATAGTGGGCTGATGATGATAATGCTAACCAAACTTTCCGGGTTAACACTAATATAATTTACAAAATTGTTTTATTTTATTTAAAAAAGAAATACTTTCAAATTTTATTTATTATTTGCCTCTCTTGTTGGCTTAATTTATTTATTTATGTGCTATAAGAAATTTCATATATTTTTTAAAATTCAGTTATTAAAAAAATTGTGAATAACTTTATTTTTCTCAAATTCTTGAGAATTAACTTGACATGTCTGAAATTGAAATATCATTCCTATGATTAACAAGTATTCAAAACCATTATTTTTTAAAATTAAAATTCTTAAAAATGGGGCTAATTAACTTTGTAAAATATAAATCAAATTTGTGACATTAATTATATTTCGCTAGTTGTATTAGAGTGTGATGAAGTTTCTGCATTTCTGCTATTTTCTCAGGAATATACCTACCCAGCAATGCCTTCTCTCTCACCTACCTTGAATATGTTGTTAACATGACCTCAATTGGTCTACTGGCTCTGAGTTATTGTTGGAGTAGCACATGTACAAACGTTTATGTACATTAAGATATAAGGTCTTCATTTCAATATTAACACTGCATTGGTCGCATGTAAATAAGTAGCTTGAGTGGTCCTGCGGATTACTATTGTTATCCGCTTTGAAATAACTTTTAAAATATAAATATTTTTTTAAATATCCTATAAGCGTTTTAAGGTAATTAGGGATTATACTTAGAACAATTGTGATGAAAAACATTTTGTATTTTAGCACAAAAGTAATATATAACATAAAACTAAGTTAGGTCATGTGTTAGGTCAACCTAACACATGTTCATTTTCAATTTCGGTTTCGGCAAGCCACCATAGTATTTGTTCACGCTCTGGCTCAGACATTGTTTACAGATAAATGTGTTACTAATTTAATTATTGTTTTCACACAAAAAATAACAAAATATCTACTTAAAATACAAAATATTAAAACTGCTTCATGTATAGGAAACATATCATAAGTGGTCATGTGGATAACTATTGTAACCCAGGTGATTTTAAAAATATTTTTAAAAAAATAACTGCCAACTTACATCTTTGATACTTGATTGGTAACAGTGGGGATGTGTGTGTGAAAGATAGACGACCGACCGTTTAAGGTAATAAGTCCTACCAACCCAAAATAGCACACAAAAATATATCCCTGGTTTACAATAGTAATCCGTGTGACCATTGCAGTGGAATGTCAATTGCATTCTATTTCAATGTTTTGTGGAAATTAAAGTTACAATGTCCAATTCATTGATTTCTCCAAATATTCTATCTATTCTTCACAAATATAATTCTATTCACATATTTGAAATATATTTTTTCTAGATCCTTTTATTATTATTATTAGTAATATCATCCAAGTTCTAATATTCATTTTAATACCCAAACTTTAAGTAAAAATTTTGTTATTTACTCGTCTGATCAGTTTTTATCATTTATTTATTTTTTTTGTTAACACTGTTTTAACAAAATAGTTCATGAAGTCCTCTTTGTAAAACTTTACTTATTTTAATGTCTAGACAGAATGTATGCCTCAGAATTTATTTTTATGGATGTTTGCTCCCTATGTTACATTGAAATGTTTCAGAGACCAAACATACTGCAGATACAATTATTATGTTTTATAAATTGACTTTAGAAAACAAAAATATTTACACAATATTTATCCAAAAATTCAAATTTTCTACTTTAACAAAACTGTAATTATTGAAATAATAACATCATCGCGCTAATGGTTTACCCGAAGTATTCCAAATATCCTTGGACTGCTCTCAGACACAAGAGACATCAATAGGTCAATAATGGAAATGATGACCAGAGATCCATCCATTATGTTCCACCCAGAAGTGAAATATGCATCTTTTCCATAAAGCATCCCTGCAGCAACAACCTGAAAATAAGAATATGCATAGAAATTGTACAATAACCCGTTTAATTAAAAAGTACATTGCTAAACCTGTTTTATACTTTTATGTTGATGTATTTAAATTGTAAAGTAAACATATTTTTTCTAAATGCAATTCTAAAAACCTCATTCAATTTATAGAGTATAGCTCTATAGTATAGTATGGTTACTACTAAGAAAAAATAAATTAGTTACAATGATTATAACAAATACCTTAACAAACATCTCTAGAGCAAATACGACTGTAAACACATAGTTAGCCGATGATAGAAAAACTCTTTCTCGGCTGTCTGGAGGTATATTTGGTCGCTCCATTGCTAATGTTATACAGTTTAAGGCAATGAACAGTAGAACTACATTATCAAACCATTTCTGTTCAACAAATTTTTCACAAGACTGCCGAAATCTGAAACAGATATAATAAGGAATATAACTTTGTTATTTAATAACTTGCTCGCTATTTACATACCATGCAACAATTGAAAAGTAACAATTCTCAAAATATAATCCATAATTTTAGACTTTTACAAATAACTTTCTTCTATTCCATACAGGATGATTTTTGTAATGACTTTTTGTTCGTTATAAAATTGTGCATTTTTCCTCATTAACTATTTGGTCTTAACTAATCATTTAAAAATTACAAATTGTGAAAGTTGCAAATGGATTTAGAAAATTCCAAATTTCAATCAATTCTACTTAGGATAACATCTCTGGAGCATAGAGGTAAGAATTAACTTATTATATAGGCGTTGTTCCTGTTTTAATATAAAGACAGGCAATTATATATACACACACCCACCCACCCACCCACACACACACATACACACACACACACACACACACACACACACATATATATATATATATATATATATATATATATATATATATATATATATATATATATATATATATATATATATATATATATATATATATATACAGTCCAACCCCAGTAATGCAAATTCCGTTAGACTGAAACTCCCATTAATACAAATCAATATTTGGAAAGAGTTATTGAATTAAATATTTATGTTCTGATTAAGTTTACAGTGGAGATGAAATTTCCCTATTTTGGAAAGGTTTACCAAAAAAAACTTTCGTTCACAAGTACGGAGACTGTGCACCAGGCTGAAAAATGAGCAAAGATCGATTAATATTTATGCCTTGCTCGAACAGCTCTGGAAGGCACAAATTACGTATACTGCTCATTGGCAAATCATAGAAACCAAGAGTTCTCAAAGATTGTTCCATGCCACTTTTATGGCAGGTGGAGATTTAAATTCAGAAGACATAAGTGATACGATAAGTGGAAAAGATGAAAATGATATTGATTTACAAACAACAGTGAGATTTTAAAACATGCGTTGACTGGGCAATGGAAAACGACATACCACACCATTAAGTCTTGCTGCTGCTTCAGAACAGAAAGAAGGCTGTAGAAAAGGTAATCAACAAACCTAATCAAATGAAAATTTAGGATTTTTTAGTAAGAAGTACTTACTTACTAGCCAACGCCCACCCTTGCCAGTTGAGCAATTTGGCATCCCTGAAGATGAGACTGTTGTAATCCTGGGCCCGGTCCAGGGCTGTGCAATCATTAAGGTGTTCGGCATTTATAAGTTCACCACCACACAGCAGACACTCTGGGGTCGGTAGCACATGAATGCGATGGAGGTGCGCAGCAAGGTAATCATGACCGGTCTTCAATCTGAAAGCTGCAATGCTAACAGATCGGGGCAAGTTTTGGTCAATTGGTCTACCCGTCACAAGACTTTTCCACCATTTTCCTGCTGAGAGCTCCCTCAATCGATCGTGATTCCATTTTTTGTTGGACGTCTTTATTAGGGACCTGGAGAAATGCAGTGAACTCAGATGCTTAGAGGGGGACTTGTTCCCTGCTTGGCTAGTTGATCAGCCTTTTCATTGCCAGTGATGTTTACATGGCTCAGGATACACTGAAAATTAAGTACTCACCCGGAATTTATGACAGCATTTAGTTTTCTTCTACATTCTATTGATCTACTATAGTCGGTCTGTGAGTTCCAAGAGAGGTTAAGGATGGTGGTCTTAGAGTCAACAAGGAAAACGGCCTTACCCGGAGCAGTCAGGTTCTCAAGTTCAATTGCTGCAGCATATATGGCAGCTACTTCATCGTCATAGTTGCTAAGGTAGCCCCCGACAGCATAAAATCCCTCAAAATATATGCAGTAGTATGCAGCACCTGTTTCGCCTGATCCAGGTATGGATGATCCATCTGTGTAAATTTGGAGTCATTCTGGTGCAGGGTATTTTTCATTGATAGTTCGGAGGGCTGCACTTCTAAGCTCCTGATCTGAAGATGCATGCTTCGGCAAGTGGTGATCTGTCAGGAGGAGCTCTGACTCAGGGAGCTCCTGGAAGCAGTCTGGAAAAACAGTAAGTGGAGCTGGTTTTCCGGGGATGACTCCATACTTTTTATAAAGATCCTGCTAACAAACAAAGGGTGTTCGCTGGGATTTTAGCCTATCTGTGGGTTTACGGTACTTGTCCCAAGATTTGATTTTCGTTTAAATCGTTCCCAAAAACCTAGGGCTAACATCTCCCTGCATATTTTTAGTGGTTCAATTTCAGTTTGGGCCTCCATTGCAGCAATAGGAGTGGACTTGACAGCAGCAGTTATTACTCTTAAGGCATTGTTTTGAGCAAAATCAAGTAAATTTGTGGTGCATTTACTGGCCGTGACTGTAATTGGTCTTATATATGACTTGTAGGCAGTCTTTAAAACATCTTGGTTAGCTCCCCAAGTAATAGCTGTTAGTCTTTTGAGTAATCTTGTTCTTTTTATAGCCTTTTCAACACACTGGGCTATGTGTGGTTTCCATGACATACGTCGATCCAATGCAACTCCCAAGTATCTTGAAATATCGCTGCTAGACAACATTGAGTTCTTATATGTTAAGCTCACCTTTGGAATTTTGGTGGAGAGTGAGAAAAGTTGGAACGTCGTTTTTGATGTGTATATGGCCATGGCAATATGCTCTGCCCATTTTTCTCAGCAAAACATTGTTCATACACTTCTGCGGAGCAATGATGTTACTGCTGCTGGCCCACAAGAGAAGATCGTTAGCATACAACAGGGTCTGGATACCAGGTATGGCATGCATGGTGTCTATGACATCATTTATCGTAAGGTTGAACAATGTACATGAAATTACTACCCCTTGGGGTATGCCTTGCCTCTGGATACAAAATTTTGATGGACTGTTAGAAAACTTGACTCGGATTTCTCTGTGGGACAGGAAGGACTTAATCCAGTTCAAGAGGTTGCCAGATATCCCATATTCTAACAGTTTGTGGATGAGCATTGTTCGCCAAACTGTATCATAAGCGGCCTTAAGGTCTACCAGGACTGCTAATGTTGACATCTTCCTATGGAAGCCGTCTTTAACATGTTGAGTGAAATTCACAACTTGTCCATAGTGCCTCTATACTTTCTAAGGCCCACTTGGGCAGCATCAATTATTTTGCGTGACTCCAAATACTGTGTAAGTCTGTTATTTATCATTCTCCCAGCAACTTTGCTGCAAGCACTGGTAAGAGATACTGGTCTGTAGCTCTAACCTACACTTGCTTGTTTTCCAGCTTTAAGGATAGGAATTATTTCTGCCTTTCTCCATTGTTGGGGAACATGCATTTTCCAAGTGAGATTGATGACATCAAGGAAGACAAGTTTTGCATTGTTTCCAAGATTTTTTAAGAATTCTGGGAGGATTCCATCCATTCCTGCTGCTTTCCCAATTTTGTCTGTAAAAGGGCCAAATCCAGTTCAGCAATTGCGAAGTCGAGTGCAAAGGGCACTCTTCATAAAGACAAGGGTTTTTTGAATGTTTTTTAAGGGTTTCTGCAATTCTTCTATTATAGAGTGTGCGACTGGTATTGGAGAAGTGTTTACAAAGAGCATTTTCAATGTCTCTCGCATCACTGAGAGTTTTATTACCACAGATGAGGGGCTGGAGTTGGTTTTGGGCACAACCATTGTTAAGGCGGGAGATATACCTGTGGGCCTTAGCACCATCTTTCCTAAAGTCCAGCTTACTTATATAGTTTCTAAAGGCAATTCGCTTCGAGCTTTTTATTTCTTGGTTTAGTTTTCCCTGGTAAGGTAAGATTTTTCTTTGAATTTGACTTTTCTGCTTTATACCTAGCTTTGTCACGTTTGATTTTAAGGTATGTCAGAGTCGCATTCCAAAATGGTTTATATTGCCTGATTTGACCTTGAAATATTAATTTTTGAGCGCATTCCAGGAGAGCAGAGTTGAAGTTTCTAATGGTTGACTCTGGCAATTCAGTAATTAGAGCTACGTTCAACAATTTGTTTGTAAGTTCCTTGAACCTGATCCAAGAAGTGTTTTTAGTAAGAAATGAAGTTTCATAAAAAAGTAAATTTTTTATATTCAGTATGTACAGTAGTAAGTTTGTTTGCGTTTTAATAAGAGTGTTGTTCAAGTGTTTGTTATATTGTTCATTTTAAAACTTTATACGATGAAAACCTGTTTCAATTAATAAATATATGTTTCAATTGATAAGGGTTTTTATTCTGTTATTACTGTACTGTATTTAAATAACTCTACTCTTAACATTAGCCTATACTTACTTTATAATACCATATAGGCATATATGTAGCCGTTTTTTGTTGTAGGTATATGTCGGACGGTTCCAATAATCCGAAATGGTCATACATTTATTATTATCTGAATTGGACTACACACATACACACACACACACACATACACACACACACACACACATATATATATATACATATATATATACATATATATATATATATATATATATAAATATATATATATATATATATATATATATATATATATATATATATATATATATATATATATATATACGTCGCACCTCTATATAACGAACCTCCAAATAACAAAATCCTCTGCATAACAAACTTTTACCTTGTACCATGACATTATAGAAATTACACTGCTTTTATACCTCTATGTAACAAATTTTGAACCTCTCAATAACAAACTTTTTTCTTTACTTCAACTAAAGAAATGTGTTGTATAGGCAGATGTTTAAATTGTGAAATTGTTTATTTTCAGCAGGTATCCGATTCAGGTACAAGATAGGGTAGGTAGTAGACAAGTATTAGGTGAAACACGTCAGTAATTGACTGCATGTTAGTAGAAATAGAATTCTAAGAAGTTGTAGATACAAGTCTACAGTACTTTTCCATCTTTCCATTTTTCCATCCTTTGGCAATTAACTGGATGTTAGTAGAAATATAATTCTAAGAACTCACCATTTATTTATACAGGATTTCCCATCCCTTCACCATTTTTTTTGTCCCTCATTTCACTATTGGTTTCTCAGTTACTCAGTTTTATTCGTGCCTTGAGTTTGCCGTGCTGTGAAAAAATGTCAAAAAGAAAGTGTTCAAGTGTTGGTGAAAACGGAGTGTTATAAAATAGGTTGATGAAGATATAAAAAAGTTGGATGTTGCAAAAAAACTCGGTATACCTCAGAGTTCGCTAGCAAGTATTTTAAAAATCTGGGATCATATTCTAAAAGAAGGGGTGGCTTAGAAAGAAAGAACATGAACTTTTGTACTTATGACAATAAAGGAGAAATTAAATGGGTTACGGTAATGCGCAAGAAAAATTTTCCATCATCAGGAAATCCTATTACAAAAGAGGTCTTAGAATTTGCAATATCATTAGGACATGCTGGCTTTAACGCAAACAACGGTTGGACAGAAAAATTCAAAAAGTGGCATAACATTGTTCAAAAAGTCATTTCGGGGGAAAGTGCTAGTGTTGATATCCCCACTTGTGAATTTTGGAAAGAAAATGTGTTGAGAAAAGTTTTAAATAATTATGAACCAATAGACTGTTTCATTGCTGATGAGACTGGTCTTTATTTTAAAAGTTTCTCCAACTAGATACTAAATTTTAAAACAGACTCTTGTTTTGGAGGAAAAGGAAGCGAAGAAAGTACCCCCATATTAGTGGCAGCTAACATGTTAGAGACAGAAAAACTGAAATTGCTTGTGATTGGGAAAAGCATATATTTCTGTGATGTTTCCGATCCATCAAGTCATTAGAAGTTGATTACGTGTTTAATAAAAAGCCTTTTTTTAGTAAGTCGTTTTGATCACAACACTGTTAAGAATTTTCCACACTATGAGACACTTGGATTAAATTTATACCAAGCAATTTGTCAACTATTTATGTACAATTAAAAATTACTTAACTAAGTGAATACACAGGGCTTACTTGCTGATGCGTTTCAAAACAATCGTTCTTTTCACGAAGCAAAGTGAGGCTTTGTATTCACTTGGTTAAGTAATTTTTAATTATAGTATAGTCAGGGAATTCAAGATGATTACATCAAGCAACTTTATTTATGTATAGTTTCTCCTTGAACAGAGACATATAAACAATCTTAATGAAAGTATAAAACGTACTTACGGATGATCGGGAGGGAATATATACAATGAAAAGTCTTCTCTCTCCTTGAGACATCCTGTTGGTTCCCAAAAGAAAAACACTTTCTGCACAGGTGGCGGACTTGGTTCTTCTTCAAAAGATTCTGTCTCTTCAGGCACAACTGGAGGCTCTCGTCTTTCTGGGTTGAATTTTGGTAACAGACCTGGAGAGCCCTCAGGCAGTCTATTTAAAGGCTTGATGTAATTTTCAGAAAGATTGTGGATAGCAATATCTCTGCTAGATGATACATTGATATGAGAAGCCGGAGCAGAACTAACCTTTAGATATGAAATGAATATAAATAATTTCAGACTGTATTACATACTCTTAAAAATTAATATAATATAATTATAATATAATGACAATTAAAAGAATCTTATTTACATATGTAATGAATATATTTCAATTACAAGAATAGTTTTATATTATATCCACATACATACACACACACATACACACACACACACACATATATATATATATGTGATCTTTTGTTTTGCTTTCTTGACTGAAGAAGATCATGTTGATCGAAATATTTCAAATAAAAGTGTATTAAGTGTTTTATATGTGTTTTTTATATGTGCTTATTTCCAAGAGATTGCAGTTTTGGACTATTGCCTTTTGGGTAAGTCTGTCAGTCTCCTATCAAGTCCAAAAAATTCCTAAATAAGCTTTAAGCTCTACTAGAACTAACCTAAAAATATTTAACCTAAATGTTTTAACCTTTTCCTGCTCTTACTCTTATTCCTTTGTGTTATTTGTAATCTGTCCAACTGTCCTATCTTTTGAATATATATATATATATATATATATATATATATATATATATATATATATATATATATATATATATATATATATATATGATGAATAGTTTTTATCTGGAGTACATCTATTCATTCTGCAGTGCATAAAATCACAGTTCCGACGTTTCGCTAGACTCTCATCTAGCATTGACGAGGTGAACCCAACAACAGTTGTCCAGCTCTTCAACTGTGATTGGGTTCACCATGTCAATGTTAGATGAGATTCTAGTGAAACACCGGAACTGCGATTTTATGCAATGCAAAATGAACGGATGAACTCCAGATAATAGCTATTCATCATATTTTTCCATCCGTAAAGGAATATGTATCAGCATATATATATAAATATATATATATATAAATATAAAATACGTTTTCTTGTTTAATAATTTAAAACAACAAAGGTTATTCAAATACAAGAATATTTATTAATTTATATTCAAAGCTTTTCATTGGTAAACAGTACCAACATCATCAGGAATGAAAATTACAATAATGTAAGCTTGGCCTATAGTTTACATTATTTTAATTTTCATTCCTGATGATGTTGGTACTGTTTACCAACGAAAAGCTTTGAATATAAATTAATAAATATTCTTGTATTTGAATAGCTCATGTTGTTTTAATATATATATATATATATATATATATATATATATATATAATAACTTTGTTATATATAACAATTTTTTTCATAAAGATGGTAATAATTATTTTATTGGCGGAAAGCTTTTAATAATATATAATTTAAAACTATTCTTTTATTCGAGATATTTGTATTCATAAACTATATTACAAGAAAATATATAAAACAAACAGAAATCAAACACAATATAAAAAAAAAAATTAGAATATTGCCGACATATTTTATATAACACAAAATATCATCTTCTTCAGTTTATTATACAAAATGAAATTGAATGCACATGAAGTCTCGGCAGTAGCAGGATATCTAGGTTTAAGAACTAATTCCAGCAGTGAACGATTCCGTAGAGGACTGGTGCTTCCGACAGTGAGTCAGTAAGTGTGTTTTAGAATTGCCGGTGTGTTTGACAGTAAACCAGTTCTCGTGTTATTGAAATTGGTAACTATTGAATAGAGAATACTAAGTACAGTTTGCTAATTATGAATTATTTTCCTATACAAAAAATATTTTTAGTTCTAAATTCGGATTTAGAGATGGTTGTGCCATGGTTGCTTACAAAGTACCAAAAACAAGAATGTAATTTTAATGTTTTCTATGCATAATGACGATATGACTGACAGGGATGTAAATTCGCCTGCATTTGGTAAGTCAGATATTGTATTGTTTTACAATAGCAGCAAGGGGGGTGTAGACACAGTTGATGGGTGTAAGGAACTTTATTCAGTGTCTAGAATAACGAACCGATGGTCTACGACCGTCTTCTATGCATTACTAAACATCACCGCATTGAATGCCGTCATTTTGAAGGCTAACGGCAAACAACCAATTGATAAGAGATCATTTCTAAAGAGCCTGGGACTAGAGCTATGCCGAGACTATATGGCGACAAGAATTTCCATCAAAAGTACACCTATACTCACAAAAGAGTTGATATATCGGCTTCTCGGATTAGAAAGGCCACAGGCACTAGTTACAGCTCCTGTAGATGGTGTGATGGAAGGCAGATGCTTCAAATACGGTTAGCGAAAAAATCGCAAAACCAAAACAAGATGTAACCTATGTCAAGGATTCGTATGCAAGAAGCACACAGTATCTCAATGTGTTGACTGCTTCGAAGGTGAAGAAATGGACATGATTGACAGTGATTGTGAATAGGATGTTACAGTGCCATAAACGAGGTGAAAAATAGTAAACAGATGTTTTACAAAGATCTTGTTTACTTTTTTTAAAAATTTATATTATGTTTTGTGGAAACCTAATTTTTAATGAATTTAGTTCAACAAAAATATTTGTAGTTTTTAGAAAAGGCTAATTGTTATGTTATATATATACTATGTATCAATATTCAATTACACACTTATATTTTATTGTCAATATAATATTTTTAATGTACAAACTTAGTTTTAAAACTTTTTTTAGTAGATCTACTCAACTTTTGTTGAAAGCGTAATGACAATAGATTTAACAGTACTGTGATTTATACAATTATTTTATTCTATGTTACATAAATATTTTCTTGCACATATATCCTACATCAAATAATCAAACTACTATTTAGAAATACTTTTCTGGAGTTTTGATAGAAATAAAAACATTTTTGTATGAAACACGGCAGTTTCTTAATAAACCTGGTCTAAATGACCATGAGTCAGTCATCATGTGTTCAACTTTAAGTCAGTTCTGCCTGGTTAATAGAAACAGAAATGGGTTACCATTACCTGATAATTTTGTTTGAATTTAAACTCTATCTGTCAAGAATACTACAGTAGAACTGCAATTTTTTGAACTCTGGCTATCAGAATCGCTGAAATTAATCCCTTTCAGATTTTCAGAAAAAAAGAAGACAGAAAATAGTTCGATTTCTAAAATAATGATTTTTTCTAGATGCACTAATCGCTTTTCCTCTGCAAAGCTTGTGTATTCACAGCTCAATATTATTTTGGTGCTGAGTCAGTGCCTCAGTGCAGTTTTGTATAGTTGGCTATCCTCCGTCACCAGGTGGCTGGCCCTGGTACTCTTTGGCAATGATCTCTTGTTTTGCTAGTATGTGCAATTCGAAATTCACCATGACTTCTAAAAGTAAGCGAGTTGTTGTACTGTTAATAAATAAAATAATTATAGATCAATGAGATAAAAGAGTTAAGGGTAAATTGTTCACTGAAATTTAGGATGTTGGACAATTAAGGGTTTTAGACATTGAAAAGAGCAAACTTACACTTTTAAACTTTGTGCCTTTGCTTGAAAACATATATGAATAATCAATAAAATCAATGAAGGCATCAATAAACAAAGAATTATAAGATCTCTTTACAAATGGTTTTCAGAACAACATCCAGTGGAAAACCGAATTTCATGTTTGATTCTTTAAGTAAAAGCTAGAGCCTTAGGAAAAAATATTAAACTACACAAACTTATAGTTTCCTACTCCCATTTGCAACATTACAGTAATTAATTAAATTTAGTGATTAACTAAAGATGATTAACTAGTGATTAATTAAATAAATTCAGTTAGTGGAGTTGTACTGTAACTACATCCTTTACATACTATACAGTTTGAAAGAGTTCATATTGTAGAAGAGTACATAGAGATTTATTAGAGTATAAAGAGTTCTAGAATATTACAGAAAAGTCTTATATTATTTAATTAAAACCATTACAATTAGAAGACTTTATTCATTTGAGTTTATACAGCATTTATAAAAACATCAACTCATTCTTTTCAAAATCCTTAACACAATAAATACTGTTTTAAAAATAAAAAAAGAATATAAAAAATGTTGTTTACACAACTATGTACAATAGTACCTTAAGTATCTGAGGTGCGGCCGTGGAAGGAACAAGTAGTTGGGAATTCTGATTGCTACAGCAACTAACTCCACCAATGGAATTTTGCCGTGTGAGAGAACTTCCTCCAACCCATGCTACCTATATACAAATTTTATTACAGTTGACTACCATCAATTATTGCAGTTAATGGCTATTAAATTAAACTTTGAATAAAACATACACTATCAACCAAAACTGTAAATATTAGTAGGGTAGTTAACAATTTAAATCATAATAGATCAATTAATATTATAAAACAGTTTTTAAGAATACATAAAATGAACTTAATAATTAGTAAAAGTAGAAGTCGTTTTTTTAATAGTCTCTTTAAATCTACAATTTTTAAAGTACAGTATCTATAAATATTAAATTTATCAATTTTAAATTGAAAGCTTTAAACTTACCTGAGGAACAGGACAACACCCTTGGCTTCCTCTACTACCAATTGAGTTCTGAGTGCTTAATCTATTGTTGGACACAGTCAGTCCTCTGGTTTGTGTATCATTTCTTATGGTTCCTAAAAGCCCACCATTACAATGAGAGTGATCTGACAAATGCCT
Source organism: Prosapia bicincta (assembly GCA_036971475.1). Taxonomy (NCBI): domain Eukaryota; kingdom Metazoa; phylum Arthropoda; class Insecta; order Hemiptera; family Cercopidae; genus Prosapia; species Prosapia bicincta. Next base: position 2,418,964 of record JBAIZL010000070.1, on the reverse strand, counting down.
GTAAACATGAACAAATTTTAAATATCTAACAGATAATCATGATTTTAAAATAATTTTTTTATTAAATCATAATATATTTTTACACTGCTGACATATACAAAATATTAAAAACATTATTCAAAATACAAAAATTTAAATTGTTTAACATTAATTATTAGGAAACTGAACCAAAATAAACTTACATAGGACTTGCCAAAAGGTGATTATTATTATTTAAAACCACTTCTTGATCTTCTTCAGGTTCTGAAGCACATCTAGACTTTCTGCGTAAAGAAGGGCGAGACAGTTTCCAAGAACACCCTCGTTGAAATCTATGAGTACTAAAATCAGTGTAGACAAAAAGTTAAGGAAAAGAAAACAATAAGTACAGCCAATCAAAGGTTGAGAATAAAAATCCTGAATTATGAACTAAACAAAAATTAAATCAATGGAATTAAATAATGTAAGTTTACTACATAAACTTGGCCAAATTATTTCATCATGATTTTTACAAGTCACATATCTTAAAACATTTAATATAAAACTGAAAATTAGGGGAACCGGTCTGATCTTAACTTAAAAAGAATCCAGAGAGCAAATAAAAAAACTGAGCTCAGAACAAAAAAAGTAAATCCTACCTTAATATTTTTTTTCCATATATCAGGCGCGTATCCAGCGACTTGCTTTGGGGGGGGGCGATCGATGTTTTATATATATATATATATATATATATATATATATATATAATATGTGTGTGTGTGTGTGTGTGCACGTGCGCGCGCGCGCGTGCGTGTATGTAAAAACATAGAACAGAAAAAGTTCTTTCTACGCTTGCGTTAGAAATCGGTAACGTGATAAAGATTCGTAGCAAATTAGACTTTTTAATAAATAATTATTCCAGTTTCGATAACACTTATGGCTAGAGAATATTATTAATTTCATAATAAGCTATTATTATAAAAATGGTTTATTAATTAATATAAGTAGTTATTCTTCCAACACGAACAATTCCGGAATCAACTGCGAATATTACGCTTGCAAAATTACGTATTGAAAATCATATGTTCCAGACTATGCTTCACTATCTGTTGTTAAAACGTTTAGACGTTTACGAGGGTATGCCGAGGGAACGCGTCACATCTTCAAATTAAAAATTAAAATTTTATTTTTTATTTACAATAAAAGACGAATTAATTTAAGTGAAAGTCTAATTTAATAGAAAGTCCTAATTTAATAATATATTGTAGATTTTTAACCCAAGGTTCTTGAGGGTTGGGGGGGCGATCGCCCCATCGCCCCCCTTGGATACGCGCCTGTAAATTTATAACTATGTTATGCTTTGTAAATATGAACCTCATTAAGCTTTTAATAACAGAATATCTTATCAGCAAAGACATTCCACACAATCTCAAGTTTATAGTTTTGACATTTTTATCTATAGAGGTTCACAAAATTCAAATACAGTACCGAATAAAGTGTGTTTTTTGTAAAATGACAGTGTTCATCACCAATTCATTTTCATGTCAACTGGAAGACATTCTTATCTCTGTATATACTCTATTGACATGGAGTAGACTGTTATTTTGTTTTTGAATTGGATCTATTTAGTAATTTTAACATCTAATTTCTAATGAAGTTAAGCAAAAATTAATACACAGCAGAATACTGTTGGGTTTGTATAAAATGACAACTACTCTGTGTTATTTTATTACGTCACCTGCTATTCATCACCATTTTGTTATTATGAGAACTGGCAGCCACTCTATGTGTTTGATATGAATTCTCTGGAACCATTAGGCAATTGTTATTGTACTAGACAATTAATGAAGTACCATGTTATTTTTTAGAGCATAATTAAAAAAATGTAATTTTTAACCCTTTGGACGCCACGGTCCGATCTATCGGACCAACGATGTGTAGGCGAAAACCGCCAAGGTCCGATCAATCGGACAGCCAGGAAAACATTATTTTTAAGATGTATTTAGACACTTTTAAAGTTTGTTTCTATTGTTTTGGACTTTCGTTAAATTCACTAACACTACAGGAAAATAATTTTCACAATGGTAGTACCAGTGACCTTGGCTCAGCTATTTGTTTTTGTCGTCATGGGGGGCAAAGCTGATAAGTCACATACTCTTATATAGCGCGATGTCGTTACTCATGAGTGTTTTTTCATTACTGTTTGTCCTTTTTTTTACAAAGGCAAAAGAGATACAGATAAAAATAATGGTAGTGTCAACAAGGAACTTGGGTATACTGTCGTTATGAAATTATTAGACATGGAAAATTACTTGAATAAAGGATTTCACGTATTCGTAGATAATTTTTTTACCTCATTTCCACTGGCCAAGGATTTGTATTCGAAGATGATTCATTTGACAGGCACGTTACAAATAAACAGAAAAAGAATACCTCCTATCCTGAAGCAAAAAATGCCTGTTGGACAAACAAAATACTGTCGCAAAACATATTTGCTTTTGGTTGCCAGCCGAATGAAAAAATCCTAAAAAAATCAAGTACTTCTCTTGTCAACAAATGCGTTTTTGACAAACTATTTTTTGTAGTAGAGTTGTGAAAAGTTGCACACAGTATGATATTTAGTTACTAAATTGAATAAAAACTTATGCGATGTATAAAAATATTTTTTTTTACTACCTAATTTTTCATCTAAAGTAGATTTTTTGTATAAATTTTTTTTCTGTTAGGCATTATTGATTTATCAATAATGTTGTTGTACAAGTAACACTTTTTTAATTACTAAATGTTGCTAGCCCAGGTAATTATCTATAAAACAAACAAAAAATCATTACATTTGCATAAAAACTAACGAAAGCACAGAGCGAAATGTAAACCGGTGCAAAAACGTTCAAACAGGCCTTGGCGGTTCTCGCTAGTACCGCTGACAGAGCGGCTGGCGGTCAGGAGTTGTGCTGCGGCCCGAGTGGCTGGCGTCCAAAGGGTTAAAGAAACTCTAAATTACAATAATCATTTCAAAATCTAGCAATGAAAAGAGAACAAACAGAGGAACTTATGGATTAATTGACATCAGCAATGCTTGATTAATTATTCATTACTCATTATTCATTACAAGATTCATTACTTTATAATGCTATTTGCTCTGCAATGAAATTTTGGTATTATGAGTGATAGTTACAGAGGCTGTTGGTCCTTCTTGTTTACAGTAATGGGTGTGTTTGTTAATAAGTTCACTTTCCTAGAAGGGTGTGGCTGGGTAGAATTCAAATTGTTTACAGTCAGAGTAGGAGGTTTCAATAGCCCCGGTATGCTTGCCTGGGATGACTGGAACAAAATAATAAAAACTCATTTTAATAATTAATTTCAATATATTTTACAATTTATTCATTACTCTAAATAATATACTTAATGTAATGTGTACTTATATACTTAACACACTCACACATGTATGTTTATATATATATATATATATATATATATATATATATATATATATATACATATATATATATATATTTTAAAACAACACAGGTTATTCAAATACAAGAATATTTATTATTTTATATCCAAAGCTTTTCATTGGCAAACAGTACCAACATCATCAGGAATGAAAATTATTACATTGATATATATTACATATAATATGTAATATATATATATATATATATATATATATATATATATATATATATATATAAAATACGTTTTCTTGTTTAATAATTTAAAACAACACAGGTTATTCAAATACAAGAATATTTATTATTTTAAATCCAAAGCTTTGGATTTAAAATAATAAATATTCTTGTATTTGAATAACCTGTGTTGTTTTAAAATATATATATATATATATATATATATATATATATATATATATATATATATTACATTTATAGTATTTTACATTTATATATATATATATATATATATATATATATATATATATATATATATATATACATAAAGTTATTATTGTTAATTATAAACAATTTTTCCACCTCTAAGTGCAATAATTTTACCTTATGCGATGAGGCACCTTTCGGTCACTTGACCATTGTCGAATCACTGAATTAATTTTCTCTATTTTCAGAAAATAATTTTCAGAAAAATGAATTCAGTGATTCAACAATGGTCAAGTGCCCGAAAGGTGCGTCATCGCATAAGGTAAAATTACTGCACTTAGTGGTGAAAAATTCGTTTACAATTAACAATAATGACATTATAAAGTCAGTGCAACCGAAAAATAATGGACAACGGGAAATAATACGATATATATATATATATATATATATATATATATATATATATAGATAGATAGATATATACACTGCACTGGTACAGTATATATTAAAATAATATAGAGCAATGACACGATCTCCGAAAAAGGCCAAAACAGTTGTCGTAGAAACTAAAGAAATGGACTACTTTTGACCAAAAGGGTATATTCTAACTTTCATAATTCGAATTTTTGTTAGTCAAATATTAACTAATGAATTAACCCTTCAGCTTCGAATTAACCAAGTTTTACTGTTTATATTTATATTTAAGTAGCGACTACTTATATAACTGGTGACTAAGCAGAGTGTCGATCGATAGCTGAAGATTGCTTAGTCGACTCCACTTATGTAGAATTACTGTCACTGCTTATGCCCCAAACACTGTGACCTTGAACCAAATGGAGAGAATGATTGAAAAGCAATCACTATTGCCCTGGAATTTGAGCCCATACCCAAATATATACATCCCATTATTTTCAAATTTCGAATTATTCAAAATTATTTTACATTGGTAGCATATAAAGGTAAGAGACCAAACCAAAAAATGTAAATTAGGGACAATTTTTAATTGTCATTATATATATATATATATATATATATATATATATATATATATATATATATATATATATACTTGATACTTTACGTTATCCATTGTTTTTCAGTTGCACTACCTTTATGAAGTTAATATATTACTATTGTAAATAATTTTATCCACCAATACTGGATAAAATTACTTACAATAGTAATATATATTAACTTTATATATATATATATATATATATATATATATATATATATATATATATATAGTATAACTCCAATTCCAACTACCTAAACTCCAAATATCCAAATCGTTTTCATAAAAAAAAAACAGTGATCTCCAAAAACATGATTTTGTCTATACGTGCTAGGTCTTGGCCTTTCCTCCACAAACCTAGTGTAGGTGCACCGCAAATATTATTTGGATTCTGAGTCATTGTTTCAGTGATGTATAGTTGCCTGTCATCCATTGCCAAGAGAGTACTATCACTATTTGTTTTGAATAGTCACTCATCATGTCTTTCACCTGCTACTTCGCATTGTTTTGTTTGTGCGTGTGTTTTGTCATTCACAATGGCCATTAGAAGAAAAGAGTTAACTTATAGTTATCAGATAAACAATTTATAGATCAATCAGATAAAGTAGCTACAGGTAAAAAGTTGTCTGAGATGTAGTGCTGAACATCAACAATAAAGAATTTCAGATATTAAAAGAAGTAAACCTACACTTTGAAATATTGTGTTAGTGCTTGAAAATGTAGATTCAAGAACATCAATCAAGGTAGCAAAAAAAACAAAAAACTAGAAGATGCTTTTGGATCAGATTCTTATATAAATATAGTATACGAGGTGTGGCTAGAAAAAAACCGAACTGATGCTATAAAAAAATTTTATTTACCATTATTTACAATTTGATGTTATCTCCTTCAATGTACTCTCCTCCTCGGTCTATACACCGCTCCATACGAATTTTCCACTGTTCATAGCAATTCTGCAGATCATTTTCGGTAAGTCCATACATTACTTCCGTCGCTTTTTCTTTTACTGCTTCAACACTCTCAAATCTAGTTCCTTTCAAAGCTGACTTGACTTTAGGGAAAAGAAAAAAATCACAGGGGGCCAAATCAGGTGAGTAGGGTGGATGGTCTAAGATGGGAATGTTGTGATTGGCTAAAAACGTCTTCACTGACAACGCATTGTGAGCTGGGGCATTGTCTTGGTGCAGGATCCATGTCATTTTTTTTCCACAAATCGTTCCGTTTTCTCCGTACTCGCTCACGTAGGGTAGTCAGGACGCTAATGTAGTAATGCTGATTCACTGTTTGTCCCTCTGGTACCCAATCAATGTGTACAATCCCTTTGATATAAAAAAAAACAATCATCATTGCCTTGAATTTCGATTTTGACATTCGTGCTTTTTTTTGTCGTGGAGAATCAGGAGATTTCCAATGCATCGATTGGCGTTTGGTTTCGGGATCGTAAGTAAAAAACCACGATTCATCACAAGTAATAACATTTTGTAAAAAGGTGGGATCACTTTCAATGTTTTCTAGGATGTCAGAACAAATCATTCTTCGGCGTTCCTTCTGTTCAATTGTGAGACACTTTGGAACCATTTTTGCACACACTTTGTTCTTGTTGAAACTTTCATGAAGAATCTGCCTAACACTTTCCTTGTCAATTCCTGTCAACTCAGACATTGCTCTGATTGTTAAACGGCAATCTTCTCAAACAAGTTTACCGATTTTTTTAATGTTTGCATCAGTTATTGCTGACAATGGTCTGCCAGTGCGAGCGTCATCACTTGTGTCTTCGCGGCCATCTTTAAATCGTTTAAACCACTCAAACACTTGTGTTCGCGATAAACAATCATCGCCGTACACTTGTTGCAACATTACAAACGTTTCACTTGCAGATTTTCCAAGTTTGAAAAGAAATTTGATGTTAACACGCTGTTCTTTCTGTACACTCAACATTTTTCCGACGCACAGACAAAACGTCAACTACTTAGAACAGACGCCACGGGCAGACTGAGTGCAGGAGGCAGATGAAACTCGAGCAGTAGGCGGAGCAAGAGTCACGTGACAGGCCAGGCGACTTTCAGCCTTATTGCATTCGTTTTATTGTTTCACCTGAGCTAGTTCGGTTTTTTTCTAGCCTCACCTCGTATAATACACACACACACACAAAATTAAATCATATGTGCTACAAACGACCATATGTTTATAAGTATTGCACTTTATGTAATTTTTTCTATAACATCAATGACCTTATAAATAGTTTGGTGTCTTGATCTCACTTGAATTTGTTCATCAATTAATTTGTCTTTAACTTTATGCTTATAAATTTCCAATGTTTCAAATATATTCATTTTTAATCCTTTATATAATTCTTTTATTAATTCCATATTTTCTATCTCCGGAAATTTGTGTCCATTATTAATACAATGCGTAGCTAAATTTGATTTGTATATGTTTGGTTTGATATAAGCGTTTAAATGTTCTTTCTATTTTTCTTTTAATTTCTTTTTTGTTTGTCCTACATATAATTTATTACAAGTTTGACATCTTATATTATATAGTCCATTTCTTTCGTGCATATTATTTTGATTTTTGTTATTGTTTATTAAATTTATAATTTTATTATCAGTTTTATATGTAATTTGTAAATTTGTTTCTTTAAATAATCTTGTAATTTTATTTATTTTGTTACCAGTGAATGTAAAAGTTGTCCAAATATGTTCTCTCTTATTAGGTACAAAGTTATTTTCGAGTTTCTGTTTTCTTATTATATTATTATTCAATTTATCTATAGTTTTTCTTTTATATCCATTTTCTAAACCAATTTGATATATTATATTTTTCTCTTTTATTTGATCATTTAAGTTCATTGGTATTTTGTGCATTCTATGTAGTAAATTATAAAGCGCTGCCATTTTTTGTTTGTATGGATGATTTGAATAATCAATTACTGATTTGATGATTTGTATACAATTACTAGAAATAATGAATCATTTGAATATAATAATTCTATTTAATATATATATATGTTAGTTTTGGCTGGTAAAGATTATTTAGATTTTTTGGACTAGGAGACTGACAGACTTATCTTGGTAAGAGTCCACTCTGTAGTCTTGAAATAGATACACATAAAAGCACTTAACCAATGATATATTTCAACCACTCATATGGTTGATCATATATATATATATATATATATATAATCATTCATATGCTCATGGAAACAATACATATATCTTTAATCTGTACATCTGTGACATCTGATTTCTGCGTAATCTGTGATTACAACTTATATTTATTTTATTTCATTCTCTCATATTTCTTTTTGTGTTTTCTCTTTGATTGACAAAGCCCACTGTGTGGTTGAAATATATCATTGGTTAAGTGCTTTTATGTGTTTCTATTTCAAGACTACAGAGTGGACTCTTACCAAGGTAAGTCTGTCAGTCTCCTAGTCCAAAAAATCTATATATATATATATATATATATATATATATATATATATATATATATATATATATATATATATATATATATATATATATATATACACTTAATAAAGTTGCATTATATACACTTTTACCAGCTTAGGTAGACATGAACTTTGTTTACTGGGAGTAGTCAATAAGATAGCTATCAACTCTCAACTAATGGCGAAAGGAGTATTTAGTATGAATAATAAACACGTTTTAATCCTTTAGATTTAAATTTGTTATTTTCCCCAAAGTGAAGCAGAAGTCCTGTGCTTCACAACACATATTTATCTTCTGTGGTCTTTTTAATTTCTGGTTAACTTAAAAGCATGAATATTTACTCATTTTAATATTTTTATTTGAAGTTAATATACATAATGCATTCAACTACTTTGTATCATATCCCAAGAAAAAAAACATATACTTAATAAAAACAGTGGAATAGAGAATCGTAGACAAATTATTTATGCATAGAGAGCAAAAAGGCTTTACGAGCTACAACACTGAAGCATTAAACATTAATTAAATCATTTAATAAAAACTCCAGGGATTTTCTATACAATAGACCTTCATTAAGAGGGACCCTATTAAAATAGACACCATTTATAATAGACTGTATTTTGATGATAGATCGAACCTTATCCACTAGTCATGTAAACAAATGCCACATACTCACACTCTGGAATGGTGCTTAAACACGTTCAGCATGGTTAGTGTACTGGCACGCTCTGGGTTCCCTTACGAGGCACAGAGAGCGTGCCTGTGCACTCCCAGCTTATTTTCTTAGAGACAGCGAGCTCACTGGCACGCTCACTCCCAGGCTAATTGAAACTCTTTTAGTGTCGATACGTGTTTGTATAAACATTTTATTTTTACGTCAGTGCTTCAGAAGAGTTTGGAGAACATTGTGCCTGAGTCGTTTTTAAATCCGACCATCCCAAGTTAACTTTTGATGCTTCAACTGAAACAATGCTTCAGGGAGTTTTATGAACAGATTTAATTTGGTTTTACTTTTACATTTTAATGTTTTTTTTAAATTTTGAACCACTTAACACGGCAAAATATCCAGTAAAATTAACAATCATAAAAATTAACTAAGCTTTCTGAACTAATGCAAGAATAAACGATAACAGCCCTATTAGAGTGAATGAACCAACTCGAGGTGGGAACAGACTATTGTAAATATGAGTCATTGACAAAATGCTTGGAAGCCCGAAAACCTAATGTGTCAACATAAGATTGTAGTAAACAAATGTCAGCTAATCTCGGCTATAAATAGTCTCGGCAGGGTGGCTTATACCTTCTTTCTCGAAGCATTGTTCTTAAAATTTATACAGATTCTCTCATACAAAGACAATAAAGGTCTGTACTAATTAGAAACCATTATGGATATGATTATTACAGAAAATTAAATACTACATAAAGCATAATAGAACCTGTCACCAGGCAATGGTAAACTTCCTACAAGGGGTAACTGGAATAAGAATAAGAACCCTCTAACTACTCCGAATACAAAACAAGAGCCAAGAAGATTATTTTATAGATCTAGCAATTTATCACAGTTTACTTGTTAAAATTATTAGTGTTGATAAGATATTATTGACAATTGACAGTTAATAATAATAATGTACAAATTATAACCAGATTTTTTTAATATTCACTATCACATAGAGAAATAAAATTTAATGACAGTTTGTCTTCAGATCTAAAATTACAAAGTAAAATATATATGTTAAAGAACATGAAAATCAAAAACTGATAAAATACTGTCTCAGCACTTACCATTGAACAGTCAATTGAATCAATAGAAAGAGAACTAGAGTAGAGAGCCATTCCAGAGTTGAATCTATTGTTGAATTCCCTGGTTGAAGGGTCAATGGTTGTGTTTGGAGAGTCTTGAGGGGTTGCAGCAGTATGAGTTATTATTGGTGCCTGATACATCATTTGGCTTTCTGAAATGAATACTCGGATATTAATGTTTTTTTTAGTAAATTGCATGCTTGCCTTTAGTATGTGATAAATCATATGTCATTTATCTCTACTGCTCTTGAACTTTGGAACCTGGTAATGTTGAAACTATTCCTTGAGTATTTTAATAGATATAGCTATAATACATTCTAAGGACAAAAGCAGCTCGTCTTGACACATTAGTCGTACAGATCATAAAGACCACATTCTCTCTTGTCATTGGTTATTTTATACAGAATGTGATTGTTATTTATTTGCTTTAAGAGGGTTTATATTTTGATATGTTGTGTATAAAAAGAAACTCTTGTCAGTCTACAGGATATTTATCACTTCCTGAAACTTATAGCACAAATGCGTAATGATATTTATAGCCCATAAGTTGCCCTCAGACATTCTAGGCATTACAGACCCATCAGTTTTTAAATAAAGTGAACAATCTCAGTATAGTTGTTTCTTGATATATGTCAGTAGCTAAGAATGTTTTTATGTCGTACTGTGTGAACTGGAAACATTGTGATTGTTGATCTTGATCTCAGAATTTAGTGAAATTTTAAATTTCAAAACTAGACCTATTTAGTGTAAATGTTGTTATAATTAGTGTACCTCTGTGTATATCTGCAGTGAACAATAGTGGTGGGTATCTGGAATGTAATGTAAACCAGTGGCGGTTTGTCCAAAAGGGCTCTGGGGCGCAGCCCTCCCAATTACAAAAATTGATTTTTAATTAATATTCATTTGTCTTAAATTAGGTTAAGAAGAGCTTAGAATTATTTAAGCAATGTTAAAACCATAAAATATTTAGCAGTTGACGTACGAAATTAGCCACAAGCTCCACGCGGGGCTCACAGCAGAGAGCCCCAGACTAGTGCATTGAATGTGCATGGAATAAGCTGAAACAGCCAAAACCGTGCGGTGACGTCACTCAACGCGGGTGTTACGGGTAGCCTGGGATGGAGTCCCGTCGTTAAGCGCATGCGCTGAGAAATGACTAATCAGTGCTGCTATTACAATTCTGGCTGATTTAGGAAGCAGAATTGTAGGCTTATTTGTAATGTTCTCACAAATAAATGTTGGTGTGTTTGACTCAAAGTAAACAAATCAAATTGTATAAGTGTATTCATTTCTTTTCAGAAGTTCTGGTGTTAGAGTTCAGAGTGCTCGTTAAGCAGATTAATTGAATGTAATTTACTATTGTAAGTGGGTTAAATAGATTTTCATAGTTTATTAACAATTTATTTCGAATTTTAAAACACGTGTTAGTACATTAAATAATAGTTTACAAAGTAGTCTACGGCTTCAATTTTTCTTCATTTTCACATATGTTAATTACAAATACATTCTAAACAAGGGAAAATTATTTGAAATTTCGGAAATCATAATTATTCTTTCAATGTTCCATTATCTTTCTTAGTTGGATCCTAAGAATAAAATGGAATCCAGTTCTTTTACCACAATTACGAATGATATCAATTTAATTATTAGAGACGGCATAAAGAGTTTAGAACACAGAGTAGAACTAAAATGATTAGGTCCTCTGAGGTCTAATATGCTAATAAATCAATTACAAAGAAATACAAAGAGAAACAGTTACAATAGAAAATTTAGTAATAATTTATATAATTATGCTGACTGGTTATGTGGTTGTGGAATAAATAAATCTTTTTTCTGTTACTGATGTATAGTAATAGGAGTTAAAGATCAACCGTGGACTGTAGATGGAATATCTGGCAACTAACATTTGAGGGAAAAAGTTAAAAAACACAAATTAAGTGAAAAACATATCAATGCACAAATCGAGTATGCTGTACTCGGCAAGGTCGATATAAGATGTCAGTTGAACAATGCTTATAGAATAAAAATTCAGAAATTGAATGAGGAAGTAGCAAAAAATCGCTATATTTTAAGCAAGTTGATTGATGCAATAAAGTTGTGTGGTGCTTTTGAACTAGCCTTAAGGGGACATGACGAAATTAACACATCCAGCAATCCAGGCATATTTCGAGGCCTAGTTAATTTGATGTCAGAATTAGATTCAACTTTAAAGCAACATATAGAAAAAAGCAATAACCGAGTGTTTTTGGGACTCTCTAAAACTATCCAGAATCAATTGCTTGATTCCATATATGCTACATGTTTGGAAATTATATGTGATGAAATGTCTCAAACAAAATACATTGCTATTGAAGCAGATGAGACAACTGACTGTGCTACACTGTCTCAGCAGGGGTTTGTTGTGAGATATGAGTTAAATGGGGTTGTTAATGAGAGGTTTATTAGTTTTATAATACCTACAGGTCATGATGCAGCCGCTGTAAGCAAAGCGATTTTTGGTGAATTAGAGAGACTAAAAATTGACAAAACACCTGAAAAAGTCATTGCTCAAAACTATGACGGTACCTCTGTCATGAGTGGTCAGCATACAGGTGTTCAGGCAAGAGTAAAAACCCTGTACAAAAATGCACATTTTGTACACTGTTACGCACATCAGTTGAATTTGATAATTGAACGCTCAGCGATAGAAAATAAACAAGTAAAGGTATTTTTCAGTAATGTGGAGGCATTTTCATCTTTTTTTTCACAATCCACTAGAAGAACTGCAGTACTTGATGAGGTTGTGAAAAAAAGAGTACCAAAGAGCTGTAGCACTCGTTGAAATTTTAAGTCCAGAACTGTCAGTACCATATTTAAATACAAAAATGAAATAGCTGAATGCCTAGACAGAATAGTAGACGATGACAGTAATGATTACATCACTGTAAGCAAGTCAATAGGCTTAAGCTACTTTTTAAAAGACGGTGATTTCAACTTCTGGTTGGGGTTTTTCAATAAAATTATGCCACATTGTGATATATTGTTCAGTGAGCTACAAAATAAAACTATTGACTGCATAGAGGCATTTTACTATATAGGGGAATTCAAGTCTGCAATTCAAAAGATAAGAAACTCTCCTGATCTTGACCAGTCCAGTTCAAGAGAACTTGATGAAACTGAAAAGAATGATCCATCTAGTTCTGGACCGAGAATTAAACGTGGCAGATTTGAGGACAGAAACATATAGTGGCAAAACAAGTGTGTGATGTTATTATGACTGGAATTGATGGTCGTTTTACTTTCTTAGAACACTTATCTGTAGCAAAATTGTTCCAACCAAGTTTATTTCCTGAGTTCAATGTAAAATTTCCGGGAAATGAATTACAAACAGCAATAAATGTGTTTCACTTGAACAAAATAGAACTGAAACAAGAGTTGACTGTAATAATATAGAGCAGAAATGACTTCTCTCATGCTTCTGGCTCATTAAGACTGCTTAGATTTATATATGAAAACAATTTAAAAGATGTACTCCCTGAATGTGTGAAACTACTTCAAATTATATACACAATTCCTATGACCACTGCAGAGAGTGAAAGATGCTTTTCAACATTAAAAAGAATAAAAACATTTACCAGATCAACGATGAAAGAAGACAGGCTTAGTGCACTTGCCATGTGTTCAATAGAAAAACAATTACTGTACACACCAAATTTTAATGAGCGTGTTATAAACCACTTTGCAGCACAAAAGGACAGGAGGATGGACTTCTGTTATAAGCAGTATAACTGAAGGTAGGCCATAAACCTTTTAAAATCCTATAAATTGTTTTTTTTATAATGTAATTAATTTTATATTTAATAATAATATGCGTTTATGGAACTGCTCTTTTAAACTCATTTTTAAGAATAGTATTTATATACTAGATAGGTATTGTTTCCATTGATAGATCCTTTGATGCGCATACACAGTAGCCTAATATACTCTTAAAAGTAAAACATGATTCACACTACTCGTTAAGTATTCAACGCTTTAGCAACCAATAGGCAATCACTTAACTACCCAACCTAGCAACATTTCGTATATCACACCGTAATACATCTATTAGTTATAGAAATGTTAATATATTAATCACCAAGTATAACTTAATAAAAGTTGTAGGTGCTTAGAATGTAAAACGAGTTAAATGGGTATCAAATTTAAAAATTTTCTCCGCACCTCGTAAATCTGGGGAGACCCATTGTCATGAGCCCCACCAATGTAATTGGGCAGGAGCCGCCACTGATGTAAACTTCAAACAGTAAGTAAATTTTAATTTTTGTTTTCAATAAATATTATTACAAATAATAACCACTTAACAAATTATAAACTAACTAAATAGAAAATAATTAATTAAAAATTACACCTGTATAAAATTAAAAATGTTTTCTTAGCCAAATAGAACTCAATTGACATGAAGAACTCATTTGTATCACCTGAGTCACTTTTAACACAAAATATTTAATCCGGTATGGGTTAAAGTATATTACAATATATGAAAAACCTACTACAAAAAAAGAATATTGACCTAGTTTCACAGCAATTTCAACAGATTAGTCCTGGATTATTTTGCTGTATTATTTAAATATTTTAAATAACATGGTCAAGACTATATCTTAACAAACTATTTTATGACTGAAGACCTGCGTAGAAAATTAAAGTACTTTTATTCTTATTTTAACCTTTAATGTTTATTCGAGAATATCATATTCTTTTCTAATAAAATATCTTCAATCGTTTTCAAGTCCTATTGTAGTTGAGTTGTTGCCCTGCTGAGTTATTTGTACGTAGTTCCTTGATATCTAAATAATTCAAAGAAGTGACTTACTAAAAATATTTAATCTGTAAGAGTAATATTGTGCATGATGACAACATGAACAATTAACCAAAGGCTAAACACAACTAAAAGCTGTTTATAAGTTAAATACCAACCGAAGTTAAGTTATAGTAATAGTACAGTTTATGCTTTAAAATATACAAAACTTACATAGAAGGTAGGTTGTTATTTGAATTTAATAGTAAAGATACTTTCACTACACCAATTTAACAAGAAAACCAACTCAACTAAACTGTGACTTTGAAACTGGACAAATAACTGCAGTGATCAGTGCATGTATTGATCAGGCTATTCACTAGATTAGAGAACAGCTTAGAGCTCCTAAACCATCATGGTCACTCAGGAACCACCATGCTTGATATGATACGAGTGCATTATATTCTTCCAGTCTCCTTATCCCGTTAGAGATATGTATGTGGTTGCAAGTACTAGCAGTTACCTTGACATATATATATATATATATATATATATATATTTCTAAATAAGCATCTTAATTATAACATTAAAGTATTACCCCGATAGGCATGTTTTCATATGCTTTAATAAGTATAAGTTAACTAAGTTTGAAATAAATTAAAACAAGGTTTTAAATGATTGAAATAATATTACTATTCTGACATTTCTATTATTATTCCAATGTTTTAAAAATAACAGTATTTTATTTTGTGAAAATATGGTAAGATACATTGGGTTAGCATGTTTGGTTACACGGTAAATCCATATATATTTTATGACCATATTATGTATTATTTTTTTTAAATCTCTAAATTAATATATTATGTGATTTTATATAAGTAATAATTTATGTAAATGTTACCTTTCTGAATGTTACATTTGCTGTCACAGTTGTTGCTACTGAGTCTTTGCTTCAACTTCCAACTATTCTCTTTCTCCCTATGACCGTTATCTTTTACTTTTCTTGTTTGTTCCATTTCCCATTCATTTTTCATTTCCTTTTAACAAATATATTATATTTAAAGCTATGGTAATGTAACGTTTCAATAATTATTGTAGATAATTATACTCATGAAACAAAAAAACAAATAATTCTTTACCCAAGTTATGTTATTTTGTAATACTCAAAATATTAACACAATAAATCAATTTTTTTTAAAGTTTGAACTCAAATTTTAGATGAATTTAAATTTTAAATGTTAGATGAACTGAACACTATGACCTGTGACATTATACAAAATTTCACTTAAAAAATGAAAGTCATATAAACCATGTTTGGCTCAAAATCTTTGTAGATGGTGTTGTGTATAGAGTAGGTTATTTTGTAATTATATTTACAAAATGTGTTGGTTAGCTTATGATTTGGATGATCTGTTTGGTAATTTTATGCACTTCATGGTATTGTCTAGTTGGGTTTTGGGGGTTAGGTTATTGAGTTTATTTTTTCAGGTGATTATACCTTACATCAGATTAATGGAAACAAATCATGCATGATTATTTATAAATTCTCCCTGTGACTTCTAACATTGTTAATCTCCCAGTGTATCACTCATTTTTAAAGTAATAAGATAATTTTAGATTTAGAATGGAATGGAATCCAGGGTCGTTTTGAAATGCCTTCCTTGAATATCATTTTTTTTGGCATCGGTTTCTGTTAAAGGAAGTTTTTTAGTGTAATCATCAAACTATATTTTCAACTTCTTTATGACTTCTCATCTTGGTCTTTTTAGTTGCTATATATTTATTACTTGAAAAAGAATCTATAACGTAGTGTTGCTTATCTCTGTAAAGACTTGTATCAAGCTCTACAAGAGGAAGTGGTAGGTAAAAGGGGCAAAGTTTAAGGCATGCTTTCAAATTCCATCAAATGTAAGAAAATCCCATTTGTGATTACTGATTGGTAGCATGTAACGCCCTCTGTAAAAACTTATTTTTCTCAAAGATCTTAAGAAAGCAAAATCTGTCCATGATCATGATGCTTAGGTTAACCTTCTCCTCCTTTAAAAATTTCAAAGACTTGTGGTCACCTACAGATACCTAGACATCATCAAAGAAAGAGGTAAATTTCAAAAAATAATGCGTTTGACTCTAATTATGTGTCACTACAAGTAGCCTCCATTTTTCTTTTTCCTTATAGATGACACATGACCTTTTAGATCTGCAGTAATAGTCCAGTAGCCTTAAGAAGTGAGAAACTTTTTATAAGAGCAACGGATTTTGACATTAGATTCGTCATAGGAAGAGTTTCAAGTAAACATCGTGTCAAACCTTAAGAGCGAGACTACAAGAATGGATTCATCTTTGGATATTTATTTATTATTTCCAAATCCCAGAACTCTGAATCATATAGTTTTTCTCTTTAGCTGACTGGTCTCTTTATCTGACAAATACTGGTGATACTTTGCACAGGCACAAAGTATCGTGAATTGTGGACACTCCTTGACCAAGAGTTAAAGTAACTATCAGACCAGCAACTCCTCTTATATATTCAGTAGAGCATGCTCAAAGCAGCATCTCAAATCAGAGTTTGTCAAGCTCTGACCTTTCTAGCACTCTAATGCCAAAAGTACTGAGGAGTCGAAAACTTCTACATAAAGATTTATGTGTGTATATGTATGAGAATTATGTTGTTAACTGACCAGTGTATGTGTGTGTGTGTGTGTGTTGGTACATTAAACTGGGTTCTTGAATTTTGTAGTCCATTACGTTCAGTGAATTTGATTAATCACTTAAACAATAGTTTATGACTATCCGAACTTTATATTTAGTAAATTTGTTAAAACTTACTGAGACAGAACGTTTTCGATCTTCATCAGTGTCTATTTACTATATATAAAGTTCGGATAGTCATAAACTATTGTTTAAGTGATTAATAATTAAACTGTGGTATTATGAGGGAATCCAAGACCCTCCTAGCAGGTGCAACTAGTCCCATCCCCTGTGGATAGTTTGAAAAAAATTAGGTTCAACTATAAAATCTGTCATTTTTAGTTGTATATAGGTTTATATTACAATTTTCTTACAAAATAATGTACTAAATTTTACATGAACAATATCTGTAAATAAAAATTCATCATGATTTTCAACATATGACAAAAAGATGCTAACAGTGTTGATACATAAGGATATGCAGTGCCTACTAT
The DNA here is from genome assembly GCA_036971475.1 of Prosapia bicincta. NCBI lineage: Eukaryota > Metazoa > Arthropoda > Insecta > Hemiptera > Cercopidae > Prosapia > Prosapia bicincta. The sequence goes on along the minus strand of JBAIZL010000070.1, from coordinate 2,400,947 downwards.
CGGGTTTTTTCTGCATGGAGTTGCCTAGATCAAGTTTTGTAAATAAATATATACTTTTGCAGTACTATCTGTTCTTGATGATAAACTGATTGATCTCTATGTTAATGCAGTTTGACCTAGACATTTGTGTAATCTATTTCTCATCATATGAATGCCTATAACATGTATTACGACAGACAAATATTTGAAAAAAACATTTATTACGAATTACCCTCCTGTAAATTATCGGAAGTAAACTGTATAAATACTATTTTTCTTATATAACAATATAGATAGAGCAGTGAAAACAATAAAGGTTTTCATGTGGCTTCCTATGAAAAAGAAATTGTTCACTTTATTGATGAAAACGTATAAACAATTATCATAATAACAATAAAAAGTATTAAATCAGTCAATATAATACAAAATTGATTTTATAATATAGTTAAATATTATAATTTCATTTAAAATTCCTTGTCTTCATGGTTTATTTAGATATTCAATATATTGTTAGATCGTTGCACAAACTGTAAGTATAAAATTAAGACGGTTTTACTCTGTATTCTAATCTGCTTCAATAAAAATTCACTGAAACATTAATGAAAATAACTATAACTCAACAGAACATATTATGTAACAAAATGTTTCTGGTAACCCTTCTAATCTGTTAAACATCAAAATTTCTATGACGTACATATTCTATAAACAACCTTCGGAGAAATACTAGAGTCAATAAGACATTGATGATTTAATAACGCATTGAGTTATCAAATAACTTAATAAGCTCAAACTAACTTCAGCTCAACTAATTGACCACAACTTCAGCTCTATAAGTCAATTATTGGTAACAACACATTCTATAGATGAGTTAGTGGTTATAAAAATTTGTTTCTTCTCAGTTTTATATTAACGAAATTTTCAATACTAATTGTTTTGAATTTTATATTGCCAAGAACACGGATATTAGTTTTTTTATATTTGACTTATTTTTTACAGCTAAATCTTTTCTTACCTTGAATATGTCTTCCACCATACGAAATACCATAATGTTTGTCGTATATTAGATTTTTAAAAACATATTTTTTTAGGTGTAAACCAATTTTATATCACCCTAAAGTTAAGTATCTAGCACGAGTTAAGTAACTGTCATAACTGCTATACAATTCGAAAAGTTTATAGAGGTTATGCTAAGAAGCAAAATAAATAACAACATTTCTTGATTTGCTGTACCCATTCATGCTCTGTATTTCTTAGGAACTTCAAATAAATAAAACTAAAGTATTTATATTGCCATTGGTTTTTTATTTGGTTTTAAACTATTAAAATGGAAATTAAATTCAATTTACCTGAGGAAAACTATCACTCTCTGATGCAGAGCAGGAACTGAAGATATCATCACTATACTCTGAATATTTACGTCTCTGTTGTTGTTGCTGTTTGGCCAATTCTCTCTGTTCCCTTTCTCTCCTTTCATTTCTCTGAAAAAACCTTTGTGTTGACAAAAATGGGATTTATGTAAATTTTAAATAAGGATTATTGTGGATAAAGAATTTCATTGTTTAATAAATTATGATGACATTGTTAATTGCAGTTTATTTTATAAAGTAAATTCCTCCTTAAGTCGAAAAAAAAAATTATTTTAGCTACCGGTACTTTTTATTAAATAATTACAATTAAAATAAATAAAGTAACATAACCTCTGCCTTAAAATAACTGTTCTATAACATACACAATGACATAAAATCACCTGTGTTTATGAAATCATATGTTATCACTTATTTTAAACCAAAATGGGCAAAATAACTATACTGAATGGTTTGCCAATTTTGTGAAATGTTTTTCTCCCATATAACACTAAAATTAAATCATTAAATGTAATTAATAAATCAATATTTGATAAAGCTACACTAACATCAAGTGTCTTCTGCTAGTTGTTTAAGAAAAATATATTTGTAAATGAGTGGATGGATAAAAAGTATTTTATTAACGATTGAATACTGAACAAGATAAATACCATAAAAAACAAACAAATTGAAGGTGGTGGTAAAGCTACGAGGGCCGTTTTTTTTTCAACCTCCGGTGGGCCATAAATAAAAGACAAGTGAATAGAACAAAATTATTTTATTACCAAAATGTATGTACACTTATGCTTATTTCTCAACATAATCACCCTGAAGATTGAGGCATTTGTCATACCTGTGGACAAGCTTTCCAATACCCTCTTCATAAAATGTTGCCGCCAGTGAATTTAAATGAGTCTTGACCGTGTCTTGAAGTTCCTCAGTAGTCGGAAAGTGCTGACCTCCAAGCCATTTCTTCAGTTCAGGAAAAAGATGGAAGTCGCTCGGTGCTAGGTCGGGACTGTAAGGTGGGTGGTCGAAAATTTCCCACTTAAATTGTTCAAGAAGTTGTTGGGTTATACCTGCAGTGTGAGGGCGGGCGTTTTCATGCAGCAGAACAATTCCTGATGTCAGCATGCCTCTTCTTTTGTTCTGAATGGCTCGCCGCAAACGTCGTAAAGTTTGTCAATAAACAGCTGCATTAATTGTGGTCCCAGGCTGCATGAACTCCACAAGCAACGGACCTTTTTGGTCCCAAAAGACCGTAGCCATAACTTTTCGGTTGCTGAAAGTTTGCTTGAATTTTTTGGGTTTATTCGGTGAATTTGTGTGCATCCATTGTTGAGATTGTTGCTTTGTTTCGGGTGTGTCATGAAGAATCCAGGTCTCATCTCCGGTTACAATTGATTTTAAAAAATCTACTCCTTCATTGCGATAACGTTCAAGGAATGGCAAAGCTGAAGCCATTCGGCGAGTTTTGTGGGTGTCACTCAACATCTTTGGCACCCAGCGAGCACAAATCTTTTTGTAGCCTAAATGTTCAGAAACAATAGAGTACAGAGAAGATCTCGACACTTCTGGAAATTCCAAAGACAAAGCACTTATTGTGAATCTACGGTTTTCTTTAACCACTTTGTCAACTCGTTCAACAAGATCGTCTGTAGCGACAGACTTGCGTCCTTGACCTCCTTCATCATGCACGTCGGTTCGGCCAGTTTTAAACTTACGACACCATTCCCGCACAACACCTTCACTCATAATGTTTTCTCCGTAAACACGGCACATTCTCCGATGGATTTCTGCTGCACTATTCCCTTCTGCTTGCAAGAAACGAATAACACTTCTCAACTCACATTTGGCGGGAGAATCAATAGACGCGGCCTTGTTTACCCGACTGCAGCTAAGCGCAAACTGGCTACTTGAACTCGGGAGTGACAAAAGTTGCAGTGGGGAAGATGCGCGATCGACTGCTGCGCATAGGGCCGGTCTGTGACCTTTCTAGCCATCATGGCGTGCGATCGGAGGTTGAAAAAAAAACGGCCCTCGTATAATCATCTTATTTTACCTGCATTCGATACAGTAAAATAAAATGGAGTAAGCAAATACATTATGTTTTAAAACATTCATTAATTTTTTTCTCAAACCTATAATCTATTTCCCAAATAATTGTACATACAGAGAATATCTAGCAGTAAAAATACACAAAAAAAGAAAATGAAAGCATCTTATGTGACGCCATAACATGATTATTAGCCTTTTGTATTGTGGTAAATGTATATTGCATGAACAAAACAAAAAATATTGCGTCAAACATTTACACATCTCTCAATTCTAAAACTTAACCAGAAATGATAGATACAATCATGCAAAGCAGTTTAAAATTACAGTGATGCCAAACATTGGAAAAATAAAATCTTACTTTATATCACCAACATTTGTTGATTCCATCTTCGCGTGAGCTACTAGTAATCACTTACACTTTTAAAATGTTTTAAACTTGCCTATAGTAGCCCTTACTTTGCTTGTTGAGCAACATGCTTACTAGCACTCAACAAGCAAAGTAAGTGCTACTATAGGCAAGTTTAAAACATTTTAAAAGTGTAAGTACTTACTTTATATATTTTATTTCTAAAGTTACAACCACAGAAGCACTGAGTATTATACTGTACATTATAATCAATTCAACTCTATAATCTTTTGAAAAGAAACTATTATGTCTATTATTTATCTATCTCATATCGCTTATCTGCAATTAATATTTTATTATTATCTACAAAACCAAAACTCTCTACAAAAGGAGTAGCCAGATACTATATTTTTTTTAATGTTATACTTATAATTATACATATATTTGAGCCAATAATTACAAATAGACAGGCTTTTATCTTTAATTAGTACTACACAACCACCTTCAAAATTGAAAAAAATTAGCACTGAGTACTTCTTTTTTAATACACTTTAACTTTGTAACTTTTAAGCATGAAATAAATTAAATGATTTATAACAGAAAGTAAATTACTCCATGAAATAATACTCCATACTGGTTAAATAAGTTAAATTATTAAATAAATGCTGTAACTACGGCCCAATAGCAGCTGGAAATGAAATTACAAAAAGTTGAACTTTTATCTTCAATTAGTATTACATAACTACCTGCAAAAAATATAAACCTAAATAATGTGTAGTTCTTTTATAATACAGTTTAACATTGTAACTTTTAAGCAAGGAATAAAACTACATGATTTATAAAAAAAAAGTAAACTACTGCAATGGAATATCACTTCATACTTTTAAAATAAATAAATATATTTATTAACAGTAATTATTTATTTCAAACCTATTTATGTAACATTTATTTATTATTTAAGTAATTAATGATGTAACTACCGCACAATAGCAGCTGTAAAAGAAATTACAAAGAGAAGGATTTGTACCTTCAATTAGTATTACATAATCTCCTTTAAAATTTAAAACATGAACACTGAATTTTGCTCTACTATATTACAGCTCCACTTTGTAAGTTTTAAGCAAATTATTACTTTATGTATTGACTTTATATAATTATGCAAATAATTACAAACACGTTGGCAGTGGTCTGCCCAGAAAAAAGTCCATGTATCTACAATTTCCTTTTCTACTGCTATTGTGCGGTAGCAAATGAAAACATTCCTTGACACGTTTATAAAGCTATTTTATTGTTTGTTTTTTTCAAACAAGGGAAAATATTTTTCATCAACCAAGTTAGAACTACTTTTCTGTAGACAGAATCAACTAACGGCAAGCTGTACTCTGTCTGCGGAGTAACATCTACATCATCAGAAAGCGCTAACTGTCATAACGGTTCTTTATTCTACTGTGTCTGCTCACGAGGAATAGTATTTAAATATTACTCCAATCAGAATGCGGCATCAAATAGTTAATGTTGTAACCATTCTTCACTCAACAGAATTATTCAACTATTCCTCATTCGTCATCAAGACATCGTAGGGAGAAGATGGACATAGTGTGTGGAGCCCATTGTATAGTGTCCGCATGTAAATAAGTGTGCAAAGTAACACACTTTCAGACACTATTGTCCAGGTACCATATTGGCTCATGGGGTTATTAATCAAAATTCTTCATGTAATAGATGTGGAACTGTCATTGGACGCATACGGAGTGACTAGGAGTTCAGATGTAGAAAAAGTGTGTCTTTAAGACACAATGCATTTATAAAAAGGCAATGCATGTATAAAGTATCCACATATGCATGAACTTTTATTGCGGGTATGCACCTTACCCTATATGTTTGTGTTAACTTGGTCTCCACAATGCTGCATATAATTCCACCTAAGCAGTCATACTTGGAACGTAACCTAAACATTAGCTCTTATACAGTGGTAGATTGGTACTCCTTCATTCAAGAAATACTCATCTACCACAGTATTCAGCCAACGCCTGTCATAGGTGGCGACCACAAAGTTGTGGATATCAACGAAGCTAAGTTCGGCAAGAAATAATACAACTGAGACAGGGGGTCTTTGGCAGCATGGAACTGGATCCAGGCAATGCTTTTTATGTACCAGTTTCTGAATAGTGATTGCTGGAAGGCGTACAACTGTTTGGTGGATGGGGGTTTCCAGAACCTTAAAGTGAACTTTTCTCTTAACTTTGTTGATACGGTCATGGGTGCTCATACCAACGATGTGGAGAAAACCTGGTGTGAAGTCTGGAAAACTATTCCCAAATACAGTGTTCGGTAGAGGCATTTTGGCAGATACCTTGCTGAGTACCAGTTTAAGTTCTGATTCCCTCACCATGATACTTGCCTGCACCACTCTTTTTTGGTGTGTCTGCTCTATTGGAAGGTTTTCGCATCATCCAGCAACCAAGATTTCAATTCCAGGGAAAACGGTTGCCAAGGTATTAATATACAGGAAACGCATTAGCAAGTAAGTTGATAGTTTCACGTAGTTACTCAAATAATTACTTATGATTTATTCAGTGAATTCAAGATGATTACAAGTATTTAAAAAAAATAAATATAAAAGAAAGCTGCTATTCCAATAAAACCAGAAAAGCCTGATGCAGAAACGTTTACACACAACAATATCCAACACTTAGTAAGCAACACATTTTTTCATGCAAGGAAGATTCTACCAGGTGTTTACAGTCATTTTTATCAGTTTGGCAGTTAGCGCCAGACTAACTCCCAAACCAGACTAACAAAAACAGAAGTTCTATGTCAAATCTAAATGAGTTGACAGCTTGTATGAATATGTTGTGATTATATATTTCCTGGAATGACACACTAGTACAGTCTGGTCAATTTACGAATAATCTGGTATAGAGTTTGTGGCACAACTAGTTATGGGTTAACCCGGGAATGTTTATGCTATTAGATTTAATCTAACATTTTATTTTCTCTTAATGAATTATTTTATTTTTTTGTTGTATGCGATTGAACTTCTAAATATCCTCTCTCGAGGATGTGGGCCAGCTACTACCTAGATTTCGAGTAGACAGCGTGATTGAGAGGGTAACCAGGGGTAAGAGAAATGGCAGGGGTTGCCCATGTTAGGGAGCACCAACATGTATGAGCTATCACACGAGCAACATGTTAGGAGCAACCTAACAATATGAGTGATTGCTTACCTGTTAATACATTAATTTTTCTATCTGTAATTTTACAAATAAATATGCCATAAATGCATTTAATAGATTGTTTTTATACCAATGAGCAAGTTTAAAGCTAATTATAATCCATACAATCGAAGTTTATAATTTAAAACACTTTAATAATATTTATTACAAATGTTAGATTTGCCCTAATGGCATGAGTCATCGCTGAAGTTTCCTAGCGTAAGCGACATCCCGGGTTGAGTATTACATGGGAAAAGGAAAAAATCTGAAATAATTTTTTTGTCATATATTATCATGTTTAATGATATTGATTTATAACTTCTTGGTCTCAAGATAGTTACCAATTTTGTCAAAACATTTTTCTTTAATTTTAGGAAAACTCATATTCTTTGGTTGTAGAAAGGGTAATTTTTTTATAAGTAACTAAATTATTTAAAACTCTCAATGTGTACTCACTTCTGACGAAAATCCTTCCACAAGAATAGCGACAAGTAGGTTGAACAAAACATAATTTCCAAATGTCATCAATGCAACAAAATACAACGCAGCCCAGTGGCTTGTCTTCTCCATTCCATTAAACAAAACTACATTCCAATCCTCTTGTGTGAGTATCTGGTACAAATAACACTGTAGTTTCAACTATTTTAAAAAACTTAAGTAACATAATTCAGCAACAAATTCAATGTCAATGTGTACATAAAATACATCAAAGTTTGAGTAAATTTGGTTTAATGTATTAAAAATAAAAGTATTAGTTTATAAAAGTATAAACTGGAACCATAAAGATTTAAAAACAATATCATTAAGGCTGATATACCAATAAAAGTCTTTTGGTTTACATTATTCTTCTATAATTTTTAGCCATTGAGTCTTTAATTTTAAAATACTTTTACGTTTAGATTTCATTTACAGTATTTGGTTATTAATGATGTTATGATGTTACTGTAACTTAATTTGGTTTATCTCCAGCAAAAAGTCACTGCATGTAACGGAGCTACCAAAGTTTTGAAGAAAGTATGGTGAAAAGAAAGTGCTGATGCTATTAGTGATGGACCCATTGTCATCATAATGTATATGTTATGGGTTTAGCAGAGCATATTTAAAGTATAAAAAAAAACAATAATCATAACTTAAGTAAAAGATGGAAACCAACAATCAAAAAATTTTATTTTACATATTACTGATTATATACAGATATATCAGTATTCAATTCATTTCAGCATATACATTTTTAATGATCCTTAAGCTTGGTAGTTTGTGATGTTTTCTTATTTGGTTATATAAACATTACCAATATTAAAGAAGAACATTATACCTGGTAATAAGAAAGTCCTCAGAAACAAGACAAAATAACAAAGCATCCAAAATTATAAATTTTTAAACGGTGGAAATACCTCATTTACAACACAGAAACAGAGCACTGTGTTATAGCACAACTACAAGGTTCCCAATATTTGGTATAACTACGAGCCTACCAATTGATAAATAATAAAATAGCTTTCATCTGGGTGTACTGAAATGGTCATACACTGAAGAAAAAATTAGAGAAAAAAGAATTTTCCATAGTATGTAACATAAAAATTTTAAGAATTAATTTTTGTAAACTGAATCAAGCATAGATGTTACAACTAGCAGCATGTTTACTTGAAGAATATGGAATAGAAACTCTGTTGAATAAACACACAGCCATACTCTTAATTTAATGTCAAACTACTATCATCAAGTACTTTTGTTCACTTTATCAGCAAGAAAACTTTTAAAAAGCAATAAAAAAGTGTTTAAAATTCTCAAATAAATGGAGCACCACTGATACAAACCAAGCAAAGCTTAGAAACATCAACCAAATATATACGGAATATGAACTCAGAACTGTTTTCGATGGTTGAATTTTCAAATAATGCGACTAACAGAAGTAAAACGTGACCAAGATTTTCAACCATAAACCTGACTTTAAAACACCTTCTAAATACAAAAATTTCTTTAAAAATCTCTCATACAATATCCAGAGTTAGTCAATAGCAATGCTGAGAGATGAATGTTTGAGGGTAAACATTTCTCTTGCTTAAAAAAAAATTTTCTTAGTTAATAAAAACTTGTCCAAACACCAATAACAGCATTACAAATAGAAAACAGCAAGCAGCTAAAGAACCAGACCAGATCCAGAGGAGAGATCCGAAATAATTGACCAGAAGAATGAGTGAACTAGCATCCAAACATCAAGATATTCGGTACCCTATGAAAGATACAGTATTTGTACCAACTTTCACTTTAATTAATTTTCCATTAATTAGTTCCGAAAGTTCTTATTTCCTATTTTTTTAAATTTAAAACTTTTTTCAAGAAATGAATTTTATTCACTTACTTCAGTTGTTTAAAATCCAACCAATGTGTAGTTGAATGCTTATAACCATTAAGTTTACAAAGGGGGCTAGTCAGTTTTATAAAAATGGGGGAAGGGGGGTTAAATTTAATGCATAATTTGATGTTTCAATTTCATGTCAAATTTTGTTTCAATATATTATTATTTTGTCATTGCATTATCAATCTCCTCGATGAGGAGACTAAAGAAGACTAAAACATTCAAGTTAGTGTAGGAGGGTGTTATCATTAGTGGAGACAAAAACTATAGTTCCAAAGGTCAAACATGATGTGGTTGTAGTAATTATGCAATGAAAATTAATAATTAGTCCAATAAGACAGGTTTTATTATAAAAGATTATAAAATACATTTTATCACTACTTACCTAGAAATCGTAAGCTATATACATGTTAATGTTTTATGAACAGTAAAACTATTTAAATTCAAGGAATTTTTAATAAACATACACTTTTTTGGGCCAAAGGTTTACCAAATTCTAGTACAGGTCTATTGTTTAGAAGAAACTATATTGATTTAATTCTTGATGTTATTTATGTTTGTTTTTTTATTTAAAATAACTACATATGATATTAACTATTTAAAAACAAACTTCAATTTAGTCTAATCTATTTTATTTTTTAAAATACTATTAAACTAAATACTATTTAACTTGTTAAATTTAAACCACACCTTTGATTAAAACATTTAAATTGTTAATTTTGTGAGGTTTAGAATTTTATATATAATTAGAACCAGTATTTCTGAAAAAAATTTAATTTTAAAATGTTACATCTCCTCTATAAGATTTATTTTAATGATATATTACTGGATATAAAATTTGCTACTTTAAACACAAAAAGATAAGAAATTGAAAATATGTGTACCAAAACTAATTGTGGATCACAATACATAAATATACGATTCAACATTGTCAATTCTTACAAAAACGCAAATATATGTATATATATATATATATATATATATATATATATATATATATATATATATGCAAAATGTATATATATTATATTCTATTATTATTTTATTTATCAGTGAGGTTCAAATTAGTCATAAATCAAAAAACTCAAATGTATGAATTCAAGAATGTCAAAGTACAATTAACATAAAACACCCATAATAATATATTAAACCCTTTTTAATATGTGTGTTTTATGTATATTGTGTTTTGATATTCTTGAATTCATATATTTGTATATTAAGAGTTATGAATAATTTAAACCTCACTGATTACTTTTTTTTATTTACTTAAGGGACGAAGCCTTTACCATGTGGTTTTATAGGAAAATGTAGAGGATGTCGTGGATAGAAAGAGAAACAAATGAAGTGGTTTTGGCAAAAATGAAGAAACAACACAAGTAATTACAACTATTGAAAGGTAAAAATTAGAAAACCTTGTAATAAATGAAAAAGTACTCAGTACGATGAATATAATCCAAATAAAGACCAAAGGAACAAGAAGTATTAGACATAAAAGAGCCTCAGAGAGTGGTACATATATAGTTCAAAAGAATGGCTTAGAGCGGCAGCTGATAAAATAAAAATAGTGATAATGATTTCCATCCCTCAGATAGGAGATGGAACCAAAAGAAAAAGATAAATTGCTAGTGAAACAAATTCTACAAGTAAATGTAATTTTTGAAACTGACAATACATTTCAATGACAATTTTGTGTTGAGAACTAAAGCATTTACTATGTAGTTTAAATACCAAACAAAAAAAATTGAATACATTTTATAAAAATTTAAATTTTATTCAAAATAGTTAATTTCATAGATTATTAATAATTTAAAAATGGAAGAAAAATTATTATTAGAAATGGATGGACGGAGATTTGAGGTTTTAAGAAATGTTAGATGAAATGTTGATAATTGCAGAAAAATAAATGACAACAAACAGATTAATTTTACTACCTATCCCAAGCTCTGGTGAATTTATAGATGGTACAGAGTTGCTGTTCAAATCAAGTACATCAAGAAGAGATCAGAAAAAAATGGATATGGGAGAACTAGTACTCAGCATACCAACCAATTCCATAACTGTTATGGATAACACACATTATTGTTGTGTGTTTTTCTGTGCCTGCGTGAAGATAGGAAGTGCTTCAAAAAGGGTATCAGAAAAAAAGCCTAACAAACTCAGTTAAAATAAACATTGTAAAATGTAAAAACGTTTCCAGCTATGTAGACCAACAGGAAAGTCTAAACAATTTTATTGATATTTATCCAGTGTTAAAAGCTGGTAAGTGTTCCTCAGTACTAATGCAAACTGAACCCAGTTGATATAACTTGCTTCTAAATGAAGCTATTTGAAGCGAATAATTCTGATGACTTTCTTCTTGAAATTATATTTAATCCGACTCAGCTGTATTATTCTAAGTGATTGCAAGGTTGAAATGAAAAAGATGAAACCTCTGTGAAGACAGAATTGTATCTTATGTTCTTAACAAGCTAATTGTATCCCTTGGTAGAGCTTATGACCATTCAACAGACTAAAAACGTAATAACATCAACAGATATATGGAAATAATAAAGGAATTTCCCTAATGATAAATACTAAAAATTTCAATTCTTGTAGCAATATTTTCCTGTTTAAGATGAAAGAAGCCTAAACTTTTCTTTGGAAAAAAATTTCTGCATACTGACTAAGGCTTCTTACTTTGAAATAAGTTTTTCAAATTGGCAGAAAATATGTCCATACAAATTATAAAACAATTTTGTTTTGAAACTAATTTTGATGTTAGAGATTGGAATTATTACAACCAGGAAATGATTATAAAGCACCCAGTGAAGGTTCCCTGACAATGCCATCTTTGTCTCTCTCACAACAGATTTTTTGTTGAAGTACAGTTACAAGCAGTGAACTGTATGTAGAAAGAAACAAACAAGTTTAAGCATTTATTTAAGTAAGTTTAAACATATAATTTAAGCTTTTATTAATACATTAATTTTGAGATTAACCATAAGTATAAAATAAATTTTTATTAATTGTATAAATTGATTTTTTTATAAAGCTTTTTTCAGTTTTTTTGTTCTTATTATATAAAACAGGGATCTAGTTTTTGTGCATTGTAAGTCAGTTGTAGCAATTTGCAAATATGCAGAATGCTGAAACTGAATTTAGTTTTGTTTACTATAGGTAAAATAGTTATTTAGGGTTAACACAATATTTATCTATTCAGAACATTGTTTGAATTAAAAAAAGGTGTTTCTACAATCAACTGTTAATTAATTTACTTCATGTGCTATAATACTTATACCAAGTAAAATATAGTGGAGGAGAATTTAGTGGAAGTTTAAACAACAACAAATGTTTAAAAACCATGACGGAAAAACACAGAAATTACAATTTGGTCCTAAAAAATATTTAAATAGAAAATAGTAATTCATGAAATTTAATAAATATTATATTATTAATTTTATCTTTTATTCTTTGTTATGTATAAATTGAAGCAAATTTTGAATAACTGAAGGGATTACAGGAGTAGTCAATATGAATAATTCTTTTATAAATTAACATATTGAGTGTGGCAATGTTTTATAGTTGCGCATCAAAATTGCTGAAAAAATATTATTGATTACTTGCATTGAAAATGTTGTTGATGGACCCAATATGTCATCTGAAGTAGGCTAGGGATTCATTTTTGTCAGTTTTGGTGACATCATTTTCGTTCATGTATATACTTCGCCAGTGGTGCCGGTTCTCGTATCTCAGGTGATGGTTGTCGACTGTCTTACTTTTGGGTTTCTCTCCCAATTGTTGCTGGATACTGTCAAACCTTTTTTCCAGTCCCAACACTTAGTTATAATTATAGCAAAAGTACCACAAACAAATTTAAGTACCTACAACCCTTCCTGCCGCCATTTACAATGTTTTTCAACAATAAAAATGTCAATATCACACAATGTCAATAAGTAATTCATATCTAAATAGTTCTAACACAGTGTTTATAATAATTTCTAAAAAGTAGCAAAATACTGTATATAGCCACACCCCTACCATTTTAATACTCCACTTTAGTCATCCATGTCCTTGTGAAACTTGTTGAAACATCGCGGTTCCCATAGTCCTGGTTCATCCGGGTACACAGCACAAATGTAGGGGGTCAGTTTCCTTTTGCCTTCTTTTGCACAAACTCACCATTTTCTTTGAACACGGCGTCCATTTGCTTTCCTTTTGTTATTCTTTAAGAACCTATATATTCTGTTTTGAGTCATCATAATGGGAGCCTGTTTGGTGAGTAGAAGTCCTTCAATGACTTTGACACGGATATCATACAGGCTGAGGTTTTTTGGTATGATGTATTAGTCCCAAAAAATTCTAATTTCTGCCAATGTCACGTCTTTCCAATTGGTGATTCATGACTTGGCAGTGTTTTTTGGACCACAAAAAAAATTCGAAGGCATATCTGTTTGTCTCAGCAACAATTGTCTCTAAGAAAATAACATCTATCAATAAATTAAAACAATCAGTTGGAGTATTGTTACTGGGAATAGGCACTCTAAGTCCAGAGTCTCCTGTGAAAGGTATGTCTATCATGCCAGTGTGGGCCGCCATGTTGGAGACTCCTCGGCGTCATCGTTGGAGCTGTCAGAGCTATCCTCGGTGCCATTTTTGTTGTCAGAGTAGACATTCTCCAATAATTCAACCTCATTATCCATATTCATTGTACAAAATATGTTAAACACAACTATAACACACTTCAAGTAACACTAATACGATAAGACAGTCCCAATCCGACGGCAACGGTGGAACAAAAAAGGAAACGCATCAAAATGTTCATAAAGACTGGCACAAAAAACAATAAGAGATATAATGTTTCCCAGCATGTTTAACCTCACACTAAACCAATGAATTGAGAGTGGACGTGGGGTGTACATGAATGCCTATAGCCACAGGCGCCAGTAGGGCAAGGGTGTTCATGCATGGCCACCGCACTCAAGGTGTTAAATAGAATTATAAAACATGTGGGTCCAGTTAAGTTTAGTTCCAAGTAATTTTTAATCCTATATATAGTAAGAAAATGGTAAAATAAATTTTTAAATAAATTGGTAAATATTGTTAAATCTAAAAATTAATTTTAAATTTCCTTCCCCTTTATTGTTTTGGTTTTAGATTCTTTTCCTTAAGCCATTTAATGTGTTTGCTTGATTCAAATATAATTAAAATTTGAATATGACAGTTTTATTAAATAAAAAACTAAATTCTAACATAAAATATTTTGCTTTTATGGTTATTTTTGTTTTATTATTCTTAGGTTTTCTAATTAGTTTTGCCTTTTATAAAACTTCCGAAGCCTATGCTTAGTAACAAACAACTTTGTGTGAGGTCACCACAAACTACACTGACAATAGTAATGGGCTGTGCAATAAAACATTAGGTTCATCTGTTATGCCTCAATTTCATAACACACTTGTGCTGAGTCATGCTCACAATGAGCCAATAAGCAAATATAAAAAATAAAGTCTGGCTTACCATTGTAGTGTTCAGTAAACCATTTAAAGAGTTTTGAGGTATAGAAAGTCAACATGAAAAAAAAACCATGGATCTAAGCCTTAAACTTCAATATGAATTTATTTTTTTATAATTTTTTAAAATTTTAATTAATATATAAGTATAATATTGATATTTTATATTAATTTTCTTATTATTTGGTTGTTTTGATTGTGCATGACTTTTAGCATAATTTTTGGCAGCTCCTCACAGGTTAGAGTTTGTTTTTAAAGCAGTTGTAAAAGAGAGAAGTTAAACATTATATAGAATCTTAAAGTTATCTAATTCTTATGATATTAGAATTACAGTAGGGGGACTATGATAATTTAAATCCTTCAAGAGTTTAGCATCGATTTATAAATAGTGTCTCAGTCAGCAAATGTGTATTTTATATTTATCATTTAAAAACTAATAAATACAATAATTACATTTAAAATAAACTAAATAAACTTTAAGAATGATGTAAACTGTTGATACATTGCTTAACTAAAATATACATAACTTTCTTATATTAAAATATTGTTAACTAAAATATAAATTTCATGCATCATGCATTGTAAGTAAAGTTGAAATACTATTATGTGCTTTTAATATCATGCCAATTAGCTGTAAAATTTTGCTATAAATGAAATAGTTAAAATGCTTAGAATATTTTAGCATAAAATTATTATAAAGCTATAAGCTTTTGAAGTACTATAAAATAATCTCAGTATTTACAAAAATAAATCAACGTTAAAAGTGTAAAACATATGAATTAAAATTAATTATATGGCTTTACTATCTAAATTTATCTATAGAATGTATTTCCTTCTTTCATTTTGTCGTACTTAGTTTCAAAGAGTAGTCAAACTAATAAATTTGTGCACATTTTAATGTTTTAAAGATGAATTGACTGATTTCATCTGTAATCTATAAAAACAGTTAGTTGTTTAATAAATCAAAACTTATTATTTATTTCTATCATGCCTGTCATAAAAACAATAAATCACAAAAAAGTTTAAAATGAAAAACAAATATTTTTTTGATATACAGAATTAAATAAATTAAGTATATTATTCTGCTTTTCCTAGTTTTAGCTAACATATTTTAGAAAATATATATTTTTGAAAAGCTAGTTTTACTTTTATTCTGGGGTAAAGATTAATAGTCCAGAATTTTTTAAACATCTTGGTGGAAAGTAAGTTGACAACCAGGAAATACTGAAGAATATTCTCAATATAATAACTTAAAGAAGTTTTGAAGGTTATATCACAAAAGTAAATTTAATTTAGTTTTAAAATTCACTTAATAAATAAATTTTCATGTTTCAAGTGATGATTTTTTAAAGAATCTCTCCTTCCCAAACTATACCACATACCTGGAAAACGGTGACAGTTGCCCACAGTACATTGTTAAAATGTTTCCGGTCACAAACACATTTTGGATGGTTGGTGACAATCTCGACGCAGTTGCATTCACGCGTTCCGTCCGACAGCATGCAAAACTTACCTCCAAACAAGTACATCCCTAAGATACTGTAACAAAACCATACCTCCACTAACCTCTCATTCCCTACTTAAAATTTATAAGGGAAATAAGAATTTATACCCTATGTTAAGTGTAAAATTATTTATTTAAAAATGAGTTATTTAAAGCTCAATTTTTTACTGACTGAATCTTATGATGTGAAACAATGCATCAAGTAACTAGTTAAATCAAGAAAATCATATCTGTGAATAACTATTTAATGTGTTTAAAGTTACGGACATATCACAGACCAATTCATGCTTCTACAAATACACTCTATGGTTAGATTTTCTTTCCAAAAACCCTTTCCAAGAGCTAATAATATTAAACCATAATTTACAGTTTATAACATTCATAAGCAATAGTTTTAACATATTTAAATTCAAATATTTCATTATTCATAATAAATAATGACATTTACAATTCAAATTGCATTACTAGAGGTCTAATATTGCAATTTGACTTGTAAATGTTAATATTTATTAAGAATAATGAAATATTTGAATTTAATTATCTTAAAAGTAGTGTTTATGAATAATATAAACTGTAAAATATGGTTAATTATCAGATTAATAAACTTTTAGCTCTTGAGAAAGATTTTCAGAAAGAAAATCGAAACGTAGAGTATATTTGTAAAGCCATGAATTGATCTGTGAACTGTCATTAACCTTAAACACAGGAATATCACTTCAATACATTGCGCCTACATTCGATTTTCTTTCATTTTAATTATAAAATTAGATTTATTTAGTTATTTAGTTGTTTCAAACAAATGTTTTTATGTATTATATATTTGATCATAAATGATTTTCGTGTCATTATTCAAATAACACTAACTTAAAAATTGAAACTAAAAACAGATTGTTTTATTATTTTAAAACTATTTCTACATTTTAAGTACATATTTATTCTGTACTTTCCATTACTCAGTATAACATCAAGTTTAAGTTATACTGACATGTTAATTGTATAAGAAACATGTAATTTTTTTAAAATTAGAAACATAAGTGCAAGTAAATATATAATATGAATATTCTTTAAGGAATATTTTAGTATTTGTTTTTTTTTTGTTTAGCTGAAAATGTGAAATTAATGGTAAATTTGTTAAACTAAATGGATATTTATATGCTTTCAAAATGAATTTTTTTAGTGTTAAAAACTATACACAGACTAGTTTTTAAAATAACTTGTGACATTAAAATAATAAAAATTATAAACAATTTAATTCCTTGACGAAATAAGGACAAAGATAAGTTTGTTTAGATGATGTAGCAACACTGAAACATTTCTATGTATCCTAAGTTTTCAATAGAAGTCTGTAATTTTTTTGAACATTGTTCTTTTCATTATTCTTTAATACTTTTTCTTCTGTAAAAGTATTTTATTGAATTGATTTATAATTTTAAAATTTGAGTAAGAAATAAATTTTACTAAGACTATGTCGAAAAAATATATTTTTTGCAAAACCCAAGCAAAATAGGCATTTTGATTTTAAGCAAAAGCAAAAAGCCATTACAAAGCCATTACATTTATTTTGAGCATAAATGCAAAAAGTAGAAATAGATTAATGATTATTAAAAAAGTTCAATTTGACATTTCTTATTTTGAGTTATTTAAATTTGACCATGCATGGAAAAATAACATGCTAAAACATTCATAAATGATTGCATAATGGTTTATATTGCATCTGTTGGAAAAAAATTAGAACACGATTTGAATTGAAAATTTTACAAATGTATTTATATTTATCATGGTACCTAGTTAACAAAATATTTTTTAAATTTTATATATTTAAATAAAAGTTGTATATATATATATCTTTACATATAAAGAAGGCATTACACAAATAAAAATCGTTAATAAACATTAAATCAAAACTAATTATTTCCAAAATAAAAACAAAATGAACTCGTTCATTTGTAATAATTAAAATCCAATATTTCTAATAGTTACACAAAAGTATATTTCAAAATTAATATAATCAGTCTTTAGTTATAAAACTACATAAGACTCAGTGAAAATATCCTCAAACTAAATGCCTACAAAATAGCTTTAATTTTAAAGATTTGCCAATGGTAAAGAAATAGCAAAATCAATGCATTTATTATAGATTCAACTAAAACATTATTAAAAAATTTTTTTCACTAGAACTGGTACTAAATTGTTTGTAATGATACTCCTTAGTGATTTGTATTTTGACAAGACCAATACAAATATTAGTTTAGATGATATAGATTTGTTTTGGGATGATGTGTTGAAATTTATATGCCTAAATTAAAGTAATATTTGGATAGAAATTTTACTACAAATTGAAAACCTTTTATAAGAGTAAAAATCAAAATTACTGAAGAGCTATAAGAAAGGCAGAGAAGAAACAGCAGGTGGTGTGGTCCTTTAGACTAAATAGGTATGCAAAAAATATTGGATATTTCTAAGATTTGAACTTGGTTTCAGAACTTTATAGGAAGTGGTTTACAAAACAATCTGCTTTCTAGAGGAAAACAGTACAAGGCTTTTATTTCATATCCTAATATGACATTGATTAACAGCCATTAACACTTTCGCTGCCGGCGTCTCCGATAGGAGGTGGGTCGCGCGCTAGTTGGATGTGACCGTCTCCGATTGGAGACAGTTAGCATTTTATTTGGATATGTTGTTATCTATCCCTGTATTGTACAAGAGACTTAGTTGAGTGATGTAGCATCAAGGGGATGTATGTTGAATGTTTGTTTTAGTTTGGTCAAGACTACTCGCCATTATTGTTTCACTAGTGTTAGTGAGAGTTTAGTGCATGGCCGTAGCTGTGTGTGACATTGTTCCCAAGATGGAAAGTGTGCCTGATACTTCTATGACTGTTTATTTAATACCAATAAATACAATAAATAAATAAAATACCCTTGTGTACTAGGGACCCTACAAAATTAGGCTTTAGAGTATGTGAAGCTGAGGCAAGCGATGACAACCGCCATCTCAGTAACATGGATCCAGCTGAAGAGAATGCCGATTACAATTGCGAGAATTATCGTATGCCGATTTTACAGAAAAAATACATAATCCTCAATGGATACCCTAGTACATTAGGCCTTCAAAATTTCTGTTTACAAAAGAAAATAAATGTATTGTTTTATTCCCGAGAGAAAATTGACCATATGAGTGGTGCAGACTACTTCCTGATGATATACTTTTGGAGAGTATTTTGAAAGCTACTAATAGTTATCCATGGGTTATGTATGCTAAATCAAATCTCACGCCATTGTCATTAATAAATAACTGTAAAAAGTTGGCAGTACCTGAACTAAAAACATTCATAGACTTACTGATTCATATGGGATCACAAAATTTTTTATATAATTTCTATTAAATATTTTAAAAGCGAGTTTGTAATTTTTATTTCATGAAATAATGTTTATTTATTATTTCAGTTATTAATATGTATTATTTATTACAGTTACAAATGTAAATTACATGCATAACATGAAAAATAAAATACTGATAATGACGGGACGCTCGCAAATTGCTGCCGCGTCCGATCGGAGACAAAATGGCAGCCTAGTATTTTTTCCATTTTCAAGGCTCGAAATTAATTTTTATGGCCATATTCTTTTATTTCTAAAAAAAACCATCAGAATAACTTTTAAAGGATTTCAGCACCTTAATGACCCTACACTAAAGGCTGTTTGTAGCGAGCATGTTTAAAACATTTTAAACCACCTAATTGTTAAAATCTGTTGGATTATTTTTTTCATCCTGAGGTGTTTTATGCTACTAATTTTGTTTGAAAATCTGTTTTTATAATGACTTATTATCTTTCAATGCTAAAAACTGTTATATTGTCCATCTTAAGTTTATATTATGTATATATATATATATATCAGTGGTGCAACTAGGATTTTGTCAAGGGGGGGCCAGAACTACAACAGGGCCGTGGTGGGGTTCGGTTTGTTCAACCCCGTAGAAAATATTGAATTTTTACCACTCTAAAACTTATGTTTTAAGCATAAGCAACATAAAAAAGACTCAAATTGAGACTGAATCTGTGTTTTTTTATGTCATAGTAAAGTAGGTTGTTTATTATTTTTCGACAATTTTTATATTCCCCATAGTTATCATTCCTCAAGTAAGTTTAATGCTTATCTTGTTATACCGTAAGGTGTCAACTCAAAAACTGCGTATTTTACCACATAGCAAAATTTAAAAGTGAACATTTAAAAATTGCTAACATTTTAATACTAATTAAAGCCTCTTAAAACAGGATACTTCAGACACAAATAGAAGAAATAAAAGCATGTATTTTATCCAATGGAGGATGGCCCGTTTTCAATAAATATAGAGTCCATTCACTACAGGAAATACTGACTCAGAGAATAAAATTTACCAGTAGGCTAAATATTATTTTCTATTGACTTTTGTATTACTCTACACCTAAATTCCAGTTAAACATATAATATTTTTGTCATTTTCAATTTATTTATAAATTTCATTTTTTTCTCATGCTAAGAGGTCCGGGCTCCTTTGGCCCCTCCCTTGGGTGCGCCACACACACACACACACACATATATATATATATATATATATATATATATATATATATATATATATATATATATATATATATATATACATTTGTTTTCAACGTACTAGTGATATTCTAGTTTATTACAATGAACTATAGCATCACTAGTAAAATTTGTGTGTCAAACAATAAAAAACAGAACATTAGCAGTTTCATTCAAGATTATAAAAAAACCTAAATGATAAAATAACTTTTAAAATGGTAAAATTTTTGAATAATTGTACATATATTTTTTTTGTTTTTGTTAATATGTTACTAAATCTTTCATTCCATAAATAGTTACTTTGTAGATACAATTTTGTTGAAATATATCTTTAACAAATAATAGATCTTTGTTCTTAACTCCAATTATTTTTATATGAGTTACATTTTAATGGAGGGGTTTGTACTAAACCAGTGTTTTGCACCTATATATAATTTCGTGTAATCAGAAACCTAATTTTAAACATTCAAAACATTAATATTTATATTATAATGTATGTTATAATTTTCTATGAGCATCTAAATAAAATATATGATATCATTAATTATATGAAGTTAGATAAATATTACATAGCATTTAAAATTGCTATTAAATGGTAGTATTTTGTTGTATTAAAGAGGTAGTTAGTTTAAAAGTTGCAGTTTTTGCATTGTATAACTTGAGGTTTATTAACAATTTATGATTGATATCATTTGGCAAAAAAACAGTACTTATTGATATTTTTCAGCATACAAATTTCTCACTAGATCGGTGCTTTGGTGTTGAACAATGCTTTGGTGTTGAACAGCATTGAACAATGCAATGATTTAGTGTGAAACAAATCTGCTGAAAAATATCAGTAAGATGTGTTTTTTTGGGAAATAATATCAATAAAAATAGTTTGTTTAAAATTAACTCTAAAAGTACCCTGAATATACATTTTATTTTGATAGATGGAAGTTACTAGAAATATGTCAACAATTACTTAAGAATTTGGTTGTGCTATGTGAGGCAGAAACGCCATACTCAAGGAATTTATATTTTAGTTTATATGGGAATATATTTAAATTAAAATTTAAAATAAACATAGGCATATATAACACAATCAATATAAAAATAGAATTTAGCAGTTAAAAAAATGTTTTGCACTTCATAAATGTAGCACATTAAACAAAAAAATATTTTAAAAAATGTAGTACTTTTTAGTATTTTATACAGTCTAGCTTATACATTAAAAATAACTCAATTTAGAAATGCCAAATGATGGAAGAAGCTCTTAAAGTTAATTTGTCATATTTGTAAAGATACATATTCATGTAATGAATTAAAGGAAAAATAAACCATATCATTCTTATAGCTCATAGTTTGGTAATAAATAAATATAAATAATATTATTTATATATTATTTTTTTAAAAAAAGACATTTTAACTAGTTTTATATAATTTAATAACACTAAAGAGGTAAAGTAGGGGGGAAATGCTTTATGCTGTATTCATAAATTGATCAGCATTGCCACTTTTTAAACCTTATTATTATTTTGCACCTAGATACTGCAAGTTTATATACCTGTATTATTTATTTTAAGCTTTATATTAGTAACATAATATAGAGGGATATAATTATTATTATCAATATCATTTATGATATGTTACAGAATTAATTTAAACAATGCATTATTTGTTGAAATCTTGATTAATTTTGCTTCAAATTATTCACTTTTAAAACAATAAACTTTTGTAAAAGTAGTACCATCATTTTGTTCTACAAGGATGATCATTTTGGGAGATCTGTAATACTATGTACATCCAATAAAAGCAACAAACCTCATTCAACTGAGCAATACAAAAAGTATACAAATGTTTCAAATTTCACGTTAGTTATCACTCATTTATAAGCCTTAGTATTTCCTTAGACTCAATTCTCTTAAGCCATTTGACGAAATCAGGTCTGCCATTTAAAATCTCATTTAGGAGAGATACAATTATATTCATTGTGAGATGTAATACATTTCTACTACCGCCCACTTCCTCTCTTATTAATAAATAATAATATTTTCCTCTTTGAAAATAAATCTGAGTCACTTAAGGAGACAGGTAAAACAAAATGTTTCTGAAATTTCAGACCTCATTCAACAAAATTTGCATGGTACTTTCACAACAATTTATCTTTTTAAAAGTTATATAGTTATATATGTGCATGGTTTATAAGATTTTGTAAAGATTTCTCACTAACAAGAAATCTAAATTTTTAAATGATGTATGTCTTAAATCAACTATTGCAAAGTGTGTATAAATACAAAAAACTACTTAAGTTACTGGTTTGAAATAAAATACTGTTGATATGTGAGTCAACAATATTTATTTTCAATCACTAACAGGTTGGGAACTAGTTTGTTGCCGTTATCAAGACTGTTGTGTTATAAAAAACAGTCTTTACATTTCACGGTCAAGTGTAAAATATCAAACCTCCTTCACATCACTAAAAAAAGTTGCCATGTTTGAGCAAAAGTTAGCAGAGCAACAGCTAAAGGGCTTTTTTAGTGAGGGTAGGACAGTTGATACTATACCTCCTCGCATTACAAATATGAAATGTAAGGTCTTTTTTTCATACTACAACAGGCATGATAAGGGAAATGAACTAATTGCCAAATGTTGCTGATTTAAAATAAACTTTTTAAACTCATTTATCAACGTCCTTTTTATTCTTCATAAGAGTCTTTAAATGCACATAATTTTCTTTAGTTACTACTTTATACTTAACAATGTAATAATATCATTTCTAAATTTATAAAAAACCATTTCAATTAATGAGTTAAATCATACTCAGTATGTTATGATATTCAGTATGTTCAGGTAGAGCAACTGTTATAATATGTTCACAATATTATGCTAGCCTATAGAAAATACTTGAACATATCTGTTTAGAAAGAGAGTGTGTAAAACTGCAAATAAAATACTTGTAGTATTCTAAATTGTTGAAAAATATTAAATACATAATAATTTAAAATACTTACAAATCAAAATTATATAAAATATTTGAATATAAAATAATATAGTTTGAGTGTGCAATATTTTTGTGCATACATTGAACTTATTTTCATACTTAAAATGCATATTGTTAATAAATACAATGAATATTATTGAATAAATAGTTTTAGAGTGAAAAAGTACAGAAACTAATTTGCACAAATTAGTAGCTATATTGTTTGATATAAAAACATTAATATGTAATAAAATATTTCTTACTAAACACTTGTAAATATTTACAAACTTTCCTATAGGAAGCACTTATTTATATTTGTTGAGGACGGCTGTTTCGGGATATGTGTCGCATTGTCAACTCAGAGTCTGAGTTGACAATGGGACACATCTCCCGAAACGGCCATCCTCAACAAATATAGGTAAGTGCTACTATAGGCAAGTTTCTAAATATTTACAAGTGTTTAGTGAAAACTAGTAGCTCACATGAAGATGTGGAATCAACAAATATAGGTAAGTGCTACTATAGGCAGTTTCTAAATATTTACAAGTGTTTAGTGAAAACTAGTAGCTCACATGAAGATGTGGAATCAACAAATATAGGTAAGTGCTACTATAGGCAAGTTTCTAAATATTTACAAGTGTTTAGTGAAAACTAGTAGCTCACATGAAGATGTGGAATCAACAAATATAGGCAAGTTTCTAAATATTTACAAGTGTTTAGTGAAAACTAGTAGCTCACATGAAGATGTGGAATCAACAAATATAGGTAAGTGCTACTATAGGCAGTTTCTAAATATTTACAAGTGTTTAGTGAAAACTAGTAGCTCACATGAAGATGTGGAATCAACAAATATATGTAAGTGCTACTATAGGCAAGTTTCTAAATATTTACAAGTGTTTAGTGAAAACTAGTAGCTCACATGAAGAAGTGGAATCAACAAATATAGGTAAGTGCTACTATAGGCAAGTTTCTAAATATTTACAAGTGTTTAGTGAAAACTAGTAGCTCACATGAAGATGTGGAATCAACAAATATATGTAAGTGCTACTATAGGCAAGTTTCTAAATATTTACAAGTGTTTAGTGAAAACTAGTAGCTCACATGAAGATGTGGAATCAACAAATATAGGTAAGTGCTACTATAGGCAAGTTTCTAAATATTTACAAGTGTTTAGTGAAAACTAGTAGCTCACATGAAGATGTGGAATCAACAAATATAGGTAAGTGCTACTATAGGCAGTTTCTAAATATTTACAAGTGTTTAGTGAAAACTAGTAGCTCACATGAAGATGTGGAATCAACAAATATAGGTAAGTGCTACTATAGGCAAGTTTCTAAATATTTACAAGTGTTTAGTGAAAACTAGTAGCTCACATGAAGATGTGGAATCAACAAATATAGGCAAGTTTCTAAATATTTACAAGTGTTTAGTGAAAACTAGTAGCTCACATGAAGATGTGGAATCAACAAATATAGGTAAGTGCTACTATAGGCAGTTTCTAAATATTTACAAGTGTTTAGTGAAAACTAGTAGCTCACATGAAGATGTGGAATCAACAAATATATGTAAGTGCTACTATAGGCAAGTTTCTAAATATTTACAAGTGTTTAGTGAAAACTAGTAGCTCACATGAAGAAGTGGAATCAACAAATATAGGTAAGTGCTACTATAGGCAAGTTTCTAAATATTTACAAGTGTTTAGTGAAAACTAGTAGCTCACATGAAGATGTGGAATCAACAAATATATGTAAGTGCTACTATAGGCAAGTTTCTAAATATTTACAAGTGTTTAGTGAAAACTAGTAGCTCACATGAAGATGTGGAATCAACAAATATAGGTAAGTGCTACTATAGGCAAGTTTCTAAATATTTACAAGTGTTTAGTGAAAACTAGTAGCTCACATGAAGAAGTGGAATCAACAAATATAGGTAAGTGCTACTATAGGCAAGTTTCTAAATATTTACAAGTGTTTAGTGAAAACTAGTAGCTCACATGAAGATGTGGAATCAACAAATATATGTAAGTGCTACTATAGGCAAGTTTCTAAATATTTACAAGTGTTTAGTGAAAACTAGTAGCTCACATGAAGATGTGGAATCAACAAATATATG
>JBAIZL010000070.1:2302500-2370000 GCA_036971475.1 Prosapia bicincta | reverse complement strand
GGTGTAGTTATACAAAATTCTATACTTAGTGCAAGACTTTTGTTTACATTTTACAATTATTATATAGAGTTGGAAACTGAATACAAAGGCCTGATATAAATTTAACTAAACTCATCATAATTATTTGTAGATATTTTTTGCCAACCAATATTATGGTAATAATGGGTACAAGGGTTCTTGAAGTCTCATGAGCTAGTCCAAAAATTTTACATTCAAATCAATATTATAGGGTAATTTTGGTAATATTTATTGTTATTAATTATTAACACTAAAAAACTTCAGTTTCTCTCTCTGATTGACAAAGGACACAGTGTGTTTGAAATATATCATTATTTTATGTTCCTATTAGTTTAGCTTAAGATTACAGACTAATATCAAGGTAAGCTTGCTAGTCTTCTATCTCATCCAAAAAATCTTAAATAAGCTTCAAACTCTACCAAATCTAAGTTTACCCTTACCCTCTATCCATTTAGCTTCACCTATGTTACTTTTATTTTTCAATCAATAATTGTATATTCTATAAATAATTAATTTCATGTTTAGTGGTAGGCCACACCATAATTGGATACAACGAAACAATATTAGAAGGCATTAATACCTTTTTAGCATAATATTAAAACCAGTAGCAATAACTTGCAAAAACACCTTAAGGATTTTGTTGCTTTAATGAATTCTACTCTAAGTCAATTTACTGGTAATAACTAGCAGTTGAAGGTTATAAGATTCTTGTGACAATCTGACATTCTATAAATCAAAATGTAACATTGATTTCATCTTTATCAGCAAATGTCTTTAAAATTAAAATGTAACAAAAAATGTTTGTAACAAATTTATAAAGATTTGGATCAGTAGCTTCACTTTTAGGGGACCCCAATTTCATTATTGCTTCAAAATAGCGACCTTATAAAAATAACATATTAGTCATCAGGTAATCCAATAAAGCCTTGAAATTTTCTTAAGTGATTGTTTTTGGTATAAAGGTTTTTATTTATATAATATTTTTAAAAGCCAAGACATTATTCTATCCCATTTAAGACCAAAGACACATCTGTTAGAATCAGACAGACTCATCTTATTTTTAATGAAAGTTTTTGGTCAGCTATATCCTGTTTCAATGAAAATTTAAAAAAAGAATATTTAATGAGTTTGTCATCAATAAGTTTCTTTTTTTATTTTATATATTCTCATATTTACTCTCGTCTTCATGGGAAATTAAGATCAACGTTTCATGTTATTTTTAAGTAGAGTATTAAATTTATACAAATTAAACTTTGAAGGCTTTTGAAGGTGCTTTAAAATTTCAAAATTAATAAAGCCCTTATTTAATCCATAAAATTCCTAAACTAGTTAAACTAATTTAAAACTAGTTTTTTTAGGGTTAAAACAACAAAATGTTAAAAATTTAAAAAAATGTAAGGCGCGTTTTATTTGTAAAAATTAAAAAAGACATTTATTATAATTGGAATATATTTCTGATAAACTTATTAATTAGATTAAATAAATTTTTCAGACTGTTCATATTTATTATTGCCTGAATAAATTCTCCTTAAACTACATTTCCTTGAGCATAAAAGTAATATTTTGGGGTTGGAAGAGGTACTACTAACATTTAAAATATCTTATCTTTAAAGTTGCTTGATGTAATCATCTTGAATTCACTGATTAAACTATAAGTCAAAAGTACTTAACTAAGTGAATACATAATGGCTTATTTGCTGACGCGTTTCAAAACATTCGCTCCTTCTACGAAGCTCTTTTTACGATATATTAAATATATATCATTTTTAATTATATTTTATCTTTATTTCTGATCATCAACATTTTTTATATTGAAACTTCAATACCCCTTGCTTTAGAAACTAATGCACTATGTATTTTAAAATGGAATGGTCAAATTATTTTACTGATATATAATAACCATTTTTAGTCCAATATTTAAAAAACTCTTTAAATGTTTAACTGAAAATATAATAAGATAAGATCAAAACAGAGGATCAGTAGCATAGATAACACCCCAATGCCCTGCAGTATAAAGAAATGTGCACCTATCTCTCAGCTACAGTAACCCGCTCCTCAAACTTCATATACCTATGTTTATTTGTACACTTACATTACTATTTCGAGGATTTTGGATTGGAGGGTAGTGGGGGAATATTTTCTTGATATTGATGATAATACTGTTGTAAAAAATTCCTTGCTCATTTCATTCCTTTTGATCTCAGTTTTCACAAAGTCAAGCTTGGTTTTAGAAATTATTACTGAAAACTGATAAATGGCAATACAGAAATCTTACTGCTCTTTGTTGGAAAGTTTTTCTAATTATAATTATATCCTACAATTAAATTTAATATTTATGAGTTACATTATTTTTGTTCTAAAGATTCTTAAAGATAGATTTTTATAATTGTATTGTAGATAATGAATATTGTATTATAATTCCCTAGTTACGTTTGACCCAACTGTTAAAATAACAAATTTGATTAAATAAAATGACATTCTTAATTTTCATGATTTTCTACAAGTTATATAACTTTTTTCTTGCCACCCAGGGCATGTTGTTTGACTAGATGTGCCCCTGTTTATTATCTACGCCGCTGAGAGGAATGACATTCTGTTTAAAGTTATGAATGCAGCAAGTGCAGAATAAAATAATAAGATTTTCTTAAAACTACATACATTAGACCTCAGTAAACATAAATAAATAATTGTATAAATAACTTATTAGATTTAATTATATATATTAGATGCTATTTCTCCTAATATGTCTATAAGAGAGAACTTATTTAACTTTTTATTAAAACAAAATTAACTTTTACTACAAACTGTATATTAATAAGCAGAGTTTAAGAATGCAAATGGAAGAAATATTATATTGAATTGTGAAAATTATTGCGGGCTAGAAGTTTAAAGAAAACTGTTAATACCTAAATATAGACTACTGTTATTAGTAGAGAACTAGAAAATCTAAATTATATTTTTATACCTACAAAAAAGCTTTTTTCTACATTTTAAGAGTGACAGAGACAATCAAGATTTGAAAGTCTGGTTTTTAATAAGATATTTAACGCATGCAGTATAAAGCCAATGTCTAGGTTTAGTATCACTATACAGAACAACTAACATACTTTATAAAAAATGATTAAAATCTATTTTGTAGTTTGAAAAATCTAACTATTACCTCGTATGTAAAACAAATATTTCTATCAATCCAACAGAGAAAGCCTAAAGAATAATATGAAACAATTGGAAATAAAAATCTAACCAAGTATTTCAATTATTATACACAATTTTATTTTATTTAAAATTTAGTTTCAAGTAGCTACTATAATGTAAAAATCTGTATATGTAATTTTATTAATAATAACGATAATTTAAATTTAAAAGGTACACATAGCATAGATATTCATTAACAACATATACTTAATTAAAAATCTTGTTTAACTATAAATCAAAATATTTGCTTCAAAATTTATTGTTACCTACTTTTACAATATTTCTAGTAATTAAATATAGTATAAAAAATGTGTCACTTACTGGTAATTAAAGCTTTTTATGCTAATTAAAAAAAAAATGGTGGTAGAAATTGCCAGTGAAATAATAAAGTCAAATATATTCTGTAATATTTTTAGCAACAAATTTTTTTGCAATTGTTTTTGGAAATATAAGAACCCCTCACACACATGTTCTCTCACTCTCTATTTCCCTCACACACACACACACACACACACACACACACACATGCACAACACTAAATAATGCTTTTAGTTAGTTTTATATAACTTTTGTTTAAAGTATTTAAAGTAGTATACAACTACTCTAAACCATATGTAAACTATTATTCAATGAAAAATAAGATGTAATCTGTTTTAAACAATCAAATTACTAACTCAAAATATAACATCAGTAACTGTGAAAAATCTAGAAACTATCTGTAAAAAGTCACAAATGTCTGACCACATTCAATGGTAATCAGTAATAGTTTTAAAAAGAAATAGATATTTTGACTGATATTACATTTTTTTATTATAATTAAAAACTAGTTTTCAATTACGATATTGATAGGTTTACCAAAAATTATATTTCTGAATAAATTCTTCATTCTGTATTAAACCTGGTTTATTTTACTGTTAAAATAAAACTATCTAACAAAAACTCCAATTTTTTTTAATCAGGATCATTTATTACATTAGCCTGCCTGGGTCAATATAGGCACTGATTATTATGATTTCTATTGCTGACTTTTCAAACATTTTTGTATTTGAGTGGAATGAAAAGAGACAAAACAATTTCAGTATTTTGTAAACTCTTAAACACTCAGTTTATCATTACTGAATCTTAATTAATCGCTTAAACAATAGTTTATGTCTATCCGAACTTTAAAGTTCAGATAGTCATAAACTATTGTTTAAGCGATTAATTATATTGTTGCATATCTCTGATAAAGTTTCCAGTTGTTTTGTGGGTATTCACTGCTATTAGCTCACATGCTACTTCTTGCTATTACTTCAATACACCAATCACTTGTTTTTTTAAGAAGTAATTTCCCAACCAAGAATTATTATACCGCCTACATTTGGTATTTAAAATACAACTGAATGACAACGAACTAGAAAAGGACAGGAAAAACCAATAAAGTCAGAGTAATTACCTATAAAAAGAATGACCCGAGTGCTATTTTTTACCTTGAGTAGTGAGAGTGGGAGAGAAAAGCTATTGGACACTTTCAATACCACTTATTATTCTAACTGCCACAAATATTTTGGAACTTTTTCCATAAACAATAATTATGATTGCCATTGTTAAAAGTGGTAAACTAAAGATGACAATGTAGTGCCTGCTAATGCATTGGGTTGTTTGTGTGAACAATATTGCTAAATATTAAACTAAAATATAACTACAAATATGTGATTTTTTTTTCGAGCCGCTTTTGGTCAGCCAGCCAGTTTGCTGAGTTTGACCAGGCTAAATTGGGATTGCAGAACATAGTTTGGCTAATACTGGTGAAGAGTGTTTGAAAAATAAGACTGGTTTCTACTCAAGCTCTGCTTAAAAACTATTACATATAGATTTATGATCTGAGTTATAAAATAAATGGTCGTGGTACTGGCCAAGAGAAATGACTATTAGTTACAGCAATCTTCACTGGGTATAATAAGATTTTTTAATTGAAATCAGTTCCTAAAAAATGTCAGATGACATTTTCGGTGACGAGAAAATGTTTTTATCTAAAAAAATGGAATGAAAAAATATAACTTATTATCATTACATTGAATTAACTTTATTAAAATTATTCAAAATTAATATTATTATTACACACATTATTATCAAAGTATATCTAATAACTGATGAAAAATAATAACATTTCAACATAATAATGTACAAAACATTAAGTAACATAACCTGTGTTAAAACAGATGTTTTACAACATAGTCTATAAAATAAAATCAGCTGTTGAATGAAATTAGATGTTATCATTTAATTTAAGCTGAAATATAGAGAATCTCAAGAGCGAATGGCAAGCCAAAGTTTTTATCCATGTAAAACATATAGTTAGGACTGCTATAAAAAATAGTAATTAAAAAATACAGACAAAATTTTGAGTCAGAAGTCAGTACAATGGTCGAAGTGCAGTGAAATGCAATATCTGGTACTTAGTGTTGAAATCAATAATGTGTGGTGAAGAAATGTTTTTGATACATTTGTTGTGAATGCAATAATATAATACTCTATGACAATCCTCTATGGAAAAAAAAAAAAGAAAAAGAACATTATATAAATTAACAGATGATTTGTAATTGTTTTAGGTTTTCTCAGTTCTTTGTTTAGAGTTTTGTTTTAAGAAAGATGTGAAGTAATAAATAGTGTTTAAATATGAAATAAGTTTTATTACCAGCATAATTATATAAATATGACGAGTGTTCCGCCTGTAGCGGCAGTGTCAAAAGTTTATAGAAACAACATATGGCGACCGTGACAGGATAATAATTTGGTTACAGTTAAAATCTATGATCCATTAGTAAGTATTTTATAATGGATGCTCTGAAAAAGAAAAGAAAATTGTTTAGAACTGGATTTTCACGTTTACACAATACATTATTAGAATCCATAAAAAATGAAGATGATGTGATTTTGTTAAAAGCTAATTTAGAGCTATTACGTGAAAAACATAATCAATTGGAGGTCTTAGACCGAGAAATTATTGAAGTTTTACTAAATGAAAATGCATCTACTGAAGTTTTAGAAAATGAGGTAGAATCTGCCGATGAATACTCAGGCAAGTTTAAAATAGTTGAGTATTTAGTTGAACAGGCTATTGACAAGGCTAGGCCTAAGACAGATACTAGTGTGAATGTAGAAAAACGTAAATTTAAGTTACCCACACTTGAGTTTAAAAAGTTTGGTGGTGATATTAGTGATTGGTTGCCGTTTTGGGGCCAATTTAAGAAAATCCATGAAGACCCCTGTATTGATTCTGATGACAAGTATCAGTATCTCCTGCAAGCGACTATCCCTAATACTAAGGCTAGGGAAATTGTCGAGAGTTTTCCCCCATGTGGACGTAGTTATGAACAGGCTATTGAACATTTAAAATCTCGCTTTGCCAAAGATGACCTGTTAGTAGAGTTTTACATAAGAGAAATCTTGAAAATTGTAATAACATTAAATAGCAGTGAAAGTAAAATTACTATTTCCTCACTTTATGATCAAATTGAGTCAAAACTAAGGTGTTTAGAAACTTTAGGTGTAACAAAGGAGAAGTACGCTGCTATGCTCTTCCCATTAGTAGAATCTTGTCTCAGGGAGGATTTATTAATAGCTTGGCAGAGAAGTAGGCCTAACTCTCAACAGGACGAGACCGCGTCAGAAAGTAAAAGTAGGCTAGATAGCCTAATGAATTTTTTGAAAATTGAAGTGGAGGGAGAAGAAAGAATAAACTTAGCTAAACAGGGATTTGGTTTACAAAAAACAAAAGTATCAACAGGTGATAATACTACGAGTTCATATAAAAGAGACTTTGCAAGTAAAGATAAGCATATTAAAAATACAAGAAGGCCTACCAGCAATGTTACAGCAGCTGGCCTTGTAAATGTAAAATCAAATACGTCTACAGTAAGCACAGATAAGACGAAGTTATCGATGTGTGTGTTTTGTGACGGTGGTCATTTAAGTGAAAACTGTTTTAAAGCTAGGGACATGTCTTTAGAAGAAAGGCAGAATATTCTTACTAGCAAAAGGTGTTGCTTTTCTTGTACAAAAGTAGGACATTTAAGTAAACATTGCAGAGCTATTGTTAAATGTATTATTTGTAATGGAAAACATGTACCACTTATGTGTTCAAAGTTGCAGAATAATTTTAATAGGTCTAACATTAAACCTAAATGCGAGGAAAAAGAAGCTGAGCCCAATTTTGAGAATTCCTTGTCCAATGTGAATGGCAATCAGGTTTACATGCAAACTCTTGTTGTCAAGGCTGTTAGTGACACAAAAGAACTCAATGTGCGTTTACTTTTTGACAGTGGATCCCAGAGGTCATACATAAGGAAATCGACTGTTGAAAAAATGAAATATGACACTTGTGGTGAAGAAACATTATTACATGGCCTGTTTGGAGGAGAGGTCACTAAGCCTCGCAATCATGCATGCTACAAAGTCAGACTACAAAGTATAGATAAAACATATTCTTGTAATTTCAAGGCACTTAGTGAAATAAATATTTGTACTTATGTTCCTGCCTTGAAACCAGGAAGATGGACTGATGAACTGATGGAAAGAGGTATTAAATTGTTTCAGGATGCAGACAGTCCAATTGAGATATTAATTGGGGCTGACATATATGGGAAACTTCTAACTGGAAGAGAAGAGGTTCTAGATTGTGGTATTATAGCCCTTGAAACTCATTTAGGATGGGTTTTGACAGGAAAATTTCAAGAAAGTAAAGAATTTAGTTCTATGACAGCACTTTCTATGTTTGTACAAAGTAATTCAATATGCAAGCTGTGGGAAATGGATGTTTTAGGTATAAAAGACCCACTACAGACCAGAAGCAAACAAGAAATTGAACATTCTGTTCAAACACAATTTTTGGAAACTGTGAGAGTAAATGAAGAAGGACGCTATGAAGTCAAATTACCTTGGTCCGAAGACCACCCAGAAGTTCCAAGAAATTTCAATCTTGCAAAAAAAAGGCTTGAAAACTCAGTGAAAAGGCTAACAAATGAAAGTTTATATAATGTATATAACAATGTGTTTTCAGATTGGCTGGAAGATGGTGTTATTGAGGAAATCCCAATAAGCAAATGGGATGAAGGTCACTATTTACCTCATAGACCAGTGATAAAAGAAAACAGCACCACTGCAGTAAGACCGGTTTTTGATGCCTCGTCTAAAGAAAAGGGTTACTATTCCCTTAATCAGTGTTTGGAAATAGGTATTAACTTAATTGAAATAATACCAGCTTTGCTTTTACGTTTTCGACTTTATAAAATAGGAGTTATCGCTGACATAAAAAAGGCGTTTTTGCAAATAAGTTTGTATGAAGAGGACAGAGATTTCCTAAGATTTCTGTGGCAAAACACAGATGGATCACTCAAGATTTTCCGACATAGAAGAGTTGTTTTTGGAGTCTCAAGTAGTCCATTTTTGCTCAATGCCGTCATCAACTACCACCTGCAGAAGTATTTAGTACCGTGTGCTGAAGACAATCAATTTTCTAAATGTACAATAGAAAAGTTGTTTAAAAGTTTCTATGTTGATAACTGTGTTACAGGTGTAAATAATGAAAGGGATTTGAAACAGTTCATTTCAGAAGCAATACAAATATTTTCTTTGGGAAAGTTTGAGCTGCGAGGATGGGAATATACTGAACCTGGTCTGGAAGACAAGACAGAGGCTTCAGTCCTAGGTCTCACATGGGACAAGAAAGAAGACACAATTTCTGTGAGTTTTCATAAAATAGTAAATTTAGAAGAGAACTTGGTAACACAACGTGTTATATTGTCCACTGCACACAGATTGTTCGATCCTATTGGATTCACTTGTCCTATTTCCATATGCCCTAAGTTATTATTGCAGGAATGCTGGAAAGATAATTGTGGGTGGGACAAAGAAGTACCAGAAGAAATCAAACAACGATTCAATATATGGTTTCAGGAACTCGATCAATTAAAAGAGATGAAGATTCCACGATGGCTACAAGGTGTGGATGACGTAATCATTTCTGTATCAGTTCACATATTTTGTGATGCCAGCAAATTTGCGTACTCAACAGCAGTATTTATGCGTTTTGAACTTAGTACATGTATTCAATTACAGCTAATCCAGGCAAAGTCACGTGTAGCACCTGTAAAGAAGATGACAATACCCAGACTTGAACTAATGGCTGCTACTATAGGTGCTAGATTAGGTTCTTCAGTAGTGCAAGAATTAAGAGATGAAAACAAATTTGAATGTAATATTAAATTTTTTTATTGGAGTGACTCTTCTACAGTAATAGCTTGGATTAAAAGAGAAGAAAACTGGGGAGTATTTGTTAGAAATAGAGTTGAAGAAATCTGCAGCCTCACTTCCAGAACATCTTGGCGGCACATTCCCGGCACTATGAATCCAGCAGACTTGCCCAGTAGAGGATGTTCAGTTTCCAGGTTGATTAGTTCCAGATGGTGGGAGGGCCCGTCATGGTTGAAGTTGCCTGAAGATACCTGGCCATCAAATGAACCTGAACCTGACGAAGAATTAATTTCTTTAGAAAAAAAGAAAGGACCTACACCTTCACTTTTAAGTAATAATTACCCAAAAGATTGGTTTTATTACTTTTCAAATGATTTTGATAAGATTGTGTGTGTTTTTGCATGGTTGCTGAGATTTATTCATAATTGTAACCCCTCAAAGAAGGAAAGGTGTGTGAGTAAAGTTTTGTCATGTAAGGAGATTATTGAAGCTAACAATTTTATAATTAGAATTGTTCAACAGCAATCATTTGAAGGAATAAGGGACCCTAAATTGGCTTCATTGTCACCATTTATGGCTGCTGATGGTATTATAAGGCTAAAGACAAAATTAACAGAAAGAAAGGATTTGGAAAATTTTAAATTTCCTGTTGTTCTACCATCAAAACATGACATTGTAGATATTCTTATTCTTACAATACATAAGAGATCATGTCATGTGGGAGTTCAAGGTTTCTTAAGTTTATTAAGAGAAAACTATTGGATATTGAGAGGAAGAAAAACAATAAGTAATACTTTGAAAAAATGTATTCCTTGTCAGAGACATAATTCAAAAAATGTAGAAACAATCACTCCACCCTTACCTGAAAGTAGAGTACGAGATGCCGCAGTATTTGAAGTGGTTGGAATTGATTTTGCGGGACCTTTGTTTCTACGAGATGGCAGTAAAGTTTGGATCTGCATATTCACTTGTGCAGTATACCGTGCTGTTCATTTGGAGTTAGTAAAGTTTCTTTCTGTCGAAGCATTTATAGATACACTTAGAAGATTTATTGCAAGGCGAGGAAGACCATCAATAATATATAGTGACAATGGTACCAATTTCACAGGTACAGAAAAGGCATTTAAAATTCTAGATTGGAATGCTATCTTAAAATATAGCTCATGTCAACAAATTGACTGGAGGTTTAACCCTCCCTCTGCTGCATGGTGGGGCGGATGGTGGGAGCGCCTCATCCGACTCATGAAACAGTTGCTACGCAAAACCTTGGGCAAAACGTCATTGGATTATGAGGAAATGGAGACAATCTTATGTGATTGTGAAAGTATCATGAATTCTAGACCTTTGACATATTTATCTGAAACTTCTTCAGACCTAACTGCTATTACTCCAAATATGTTTTTACATGACTTAAAAGAAATTGGAGTTCCAGATTGTGACCATGTAAATACAAAAAGTCTTAACAAGAGAGTACGTTATCGACAACACCTGAGAGAAGCATTGCGAAAAAGATTTAGGATTGAGTATTTAGGACAATTAGCTTTAAAAAGTAAGAAAAACGGCAGACAGTTGAAAGTTGGAGAATTAGTACTGATTGAAGTTGAAAATAAAAAAAGAATTGATTGGCCAATAGGACTGATAGAAAAGACTATCATTAGTAGAGATGGAGTGTGTAGATTAGTGCAATTGAAGACTGCTTTTGGAAGTTTATTGAGACCAATACAAAGACTATATCCTCTTGAAATGCAAGAAGAAACCATCCAAGAACAATTAAAAGAAAAGATTAAACCAAAAGTGACAAAAACCAATGAACATGAACTACACCTGGAAGAAGATAATGTGACAAAAGAAAATAAAATTGTGACATATTCAAGAAGTGGCAGACAAATTAAGCTTCCACAAAAATTTGTTGATTAATCTTTTAACAATATACTATTTTTTAATGTTTTGAGTTAAACCATAACTCAAAAGGTGGGAGTATGTTGTGAATGCAATAATATAATACTCTATGACAATCCTCTATGGAAAAAAAAAAAGAAAAAGAACATTATATAAATTAACAGATGATTTGTAATTGTTTTAGGTTTTCTCAGTTCTTTGTTTAGAGTTTTGTTTTAAGAAAGATGTGAAGTAATAAATAGTGTTTAAATATGAAATAAGTTTTATTACCAGCATAATTATATAAATATGACGAGTGTTCCGCCTGTAGCGGCAGTGTCAAAAGTTTATAGAAACAACAACATTATTCAAAGTCAAAATGGTCTTATAGATAAAGACATTCCTCCATAGTATAACAAGATTAGATGGATCATTTTGTAAGGATAATTGCCAAACCAGATTAGATTAAATGAAGTCAAATATTTTAAAAAATTACCAATCTTAAGAGCTTCAAGACTTTCCATGCCTGAGAGGAAGTCTTCAATTAAACAAATCAAAGAACAGATGTCACAATATCAAGTACAACTGCATTCCTGCACAATTCTGATTAACACTGCAGTGGTAGCAGGGATTACTATTGTAATCCAGGGATAAATTTTTGTGTCCTATTCTGGGTTGGTAGGACTTATGACCTTGAGCAGCCATCTACGTTTCACACACATATCCTCACTGTTACCAGTCAAGTAGCAGAGCTGTAAGTTGACACGATATTTTTTTAATATTTTTAATTCATCTGGATTACTTAGTAGGGTGGGTAAAAAAAAAATTATTTTGGAACACTAGTGCACAAAAGTTGCCTATTGTAATAAAAAGAGAAATGGCATACAAAATCTTTCAACATCTACTGGTCGTGCAACGTACTGAAAAATTTCAAAAAGTTTAAAAAAATGGAAAATTACAAATATTTCTCAATTCTTGCTGTGTGTCCACAAGATATTGGGTTGATAGCGGACACAATTTCATCCTATGGGGTTAATAAGGGTAAAAAAAGAAGGGAAAAAAGCTGAATTAGGATAGATTTAAAAAGCAAATTTACTTGTATTGAGGAAGGTTAGGGCCTTTACTTTGACCAATGACAAGATGATACTTCGGTCATAAAATAACTTGATGCAAACAGTTTCCCAGGAAGAAACACTATTCACTACTTCATGAACATGGATCAGCTTGTATCTCTAGCACCAAGTTCATCAGGAGATGTAATTAAGAGTACTATCTACGGCTTGCTTGAACTGACTATATCACTAGAAAAACTAGAGGTAGTAGGCTTGTGATGGTGCTATTACCAATCCTGAATGGAAGAAAAGTGTTATCCAAAAACTAGAAAACATATGTCTCCTGCATTTTAATAAGCTGCTTTTTCATCACATTTTCCAAAACATTGACGGTCAAACTACGATTCCTAAATTCTTTACTGGGCCAATTGGACAGTAGCTGAAATACTGTGAAAATCTTCCTGTTGTTGATTATGAAGCTAATGATTGTTCGATTCCTGATATAGGCAGAACTACTTTTACTAAGCAATAACAGTATTTGTTGAACATTTCCATTGCAATCACCTCGGGGACATTGTCCAGAAGACTTAGCAAATCAGTACCCTGGTCTGTTGTCTCATTCTAGTTGATTGACTGCAGCCAACTGAGTTCTTAGATTGTACAAGGGTTATCAGACTCATCCAAAAATTAGAAAGTAGTAGTTGGGTTAATCATAAAATCATACATCGGTATGTGGTTTGCCATTAAATAAGGTATTTCAACTATAAATTACTTCAAGTTTGTTAATCCAGTTATACAGAGAAATGCTTTCTTCATAGAAAGCAGAAAATCTCCCGTTGACAAATAACAAGACAAACTGTTTCTAAAAAATTTTTTTAGAGAATTCAAAGCACCTAACATAAACTTTCAAGCTTTGTACTATACTAACATGTGTAATTAGCTTTGTACTTAGTTGTAATTCTTGTGTGTTGTACCCTTCCTCAATGCTTCGTGACCTAAGTGAAAATGACATTAAATCGCTCATTAAGTCGACCCATAAACCAATAAGAGAAATACAAAAGATTTCCTGGCCCACCCTGGCTGTGGAATGATGCGGGAAACTGGTGACTGAAGACTCATGAAGCTAAAGATAGCTGTATATGAGCAACACCAAAGTCTAGATCAGTTATGTCTCAATTCAACAAAAATCAGACTTTAAATGTGTTGTGTAGTAGGGCTAGATATAAAAAAGTACCAAAAAACAACGAAGGATAGAATACGGAAAATAATTTGATCAATTTGTTTTTAATGTAATGTAAATATTTTACATACTACACTCTACAATTGTATGATTGGGTGGGTAGGGTGTGGATGGAACTCCAAGTTGTAAGTT
Organism: Prosapia bicincta; assembly: GCA_036971475.1. Classification (NCBI taxonomy): domain Eukaryota; kingdom Metazoa; phylum Arthropoda; class Insecta; order Hemiptera; family Cercopidae; genus Prosapia; species Prosapia bicincta. The sequence continues at coordinate 2,356,251 of JBAIZL010000070.1, read as the reverse complement.
CCAAAGAGTTGAGGTCAAAGAGTTGAACCTTGAAAAATATTTCTAAACTTCATTTTTTATAGGACATTGCGCTACCAAAAAATATTATTAATCAGAATTTAATATTTTTGAGTTATTTATACCTCAAACTAAACATTAAGAACTAAAGCGTATATATTATAAACATTTTAACAAATGTAAAAATTTACCAAAGAATTGTGTTTTTCAATGTTTTGCAATTAAAACTGAAATGACTTCTACGAGAAAATGGGTACATTTTCCAATTGTAAATATTTTCTGTATCAATGATACAGAAGTATTCTTGAAAGATAAATTTACTTCCAGACCTGTTTATTTTGTACAAATTGACTTTGGAAATTTTTTATTTTTCATCATCATTTACTTCTAGATCTGACAAAGCACCAGATGAACTATAGTTAGAAGTACCTGATTGCAATATTATGATACAACAGAGTCTTTGAATTAAATATTCTTCCTAAGTATTCCTCGTAATTGTTGTTGCCAGACAAAAAGTATCCAGCTCTGAAAAGATAAGTCTAGCATTTGATCCTTATTTCTTCTTCCATTGATATCATAGCAAATATTCTTCAAAACAAAGACCCAGATATGATGATTGAGATAAATGCTGACTAATAGTCATCTACAAGTTGTGTTGCTACTTGTATAGCACTGAACATTAACGGTATATTAAAAGTGGTTTTCGAAACCCCAGTTCCACACCACGGCAGTGGTAAATTACGGCATGTATATTTGTACATGCATTTTACAAAATTGGCTTGGTATAATTATAATACTAGGTTATATATACTAATCACAGGATAAGATCAGAAAATACAGTTTTTTATATCATATTAATATTATAATATTATTAATATATATTGTCATATTAATAATGCATACTAACTAGTCTGTGGCTTATAAACTGCTCTCCACAGTAAAACAACTGTAGCTGAATATCAATTAACAAATTAACTTTTTATTTTTTAAGTTATTATTTTTAAATACAATCGACATTAAAAAATGTAGTTAAATATGACATTTTTTTTTTGGTGATAAAGTTCCTCTCTTCTTAAAATGCTTTATTTATTTCTATAAATACACATACACACACACACAAATAGATTAAAATAACTGGAAATTTAGATTGAATCCAAAGTTAAGGAAAAACTAAAATTTTATTCCGAATTATAGAAGAATAACATACATAAGAATTTGTACATCATGTTGCACCTTGAGAATAAACTTCTCTACAGTCACATAAAATTTTCAACCTAATATAATTTTCTTAAAACATGTGTACGTTTAGAATTTTTACTTGAATTCCAAAAATTTCATCTTCTAATTCTTATAAAATCACCCCTTCTAATACTAGCTATGACCGTGATAACTTTTCTAAACAAATTTCTGGCCATGCCCTGGTCAATGCTTGTTAAAAAAATAATTCAACTTTTGTTACCTTGAGAAAGTTTTGAAATACATAATAATACTAGTCTAATAAAATAAATAATTAGTGATTAATTTTGTTCTTTATACAAAAAGATTCATTTACTAATTTACAAGTACCTTGATGTATTAATAAGAAGAGTAAATGTAAAAAAATTGATTGAAATTTTTGTTTACTTTTGTTTAATAAACGTCTTTATTTGTAGTATTTATATTTAATATAATTTTCTGATACTCTTATAATATTATGTCATTTTAAACTACATATATAAAAATTAATATTGTAAAATACACTTTAAATTCTCTCATCTTTTGAAAATCTGGTAGCAAATAATATTACCCCCATAGTTTACCATACTCACCAATACCATTATAATTTTACTGTTATAAAAGTGTCTTATTTTGGTAATTCCCTTGTCAGGATATTGTCAAATAATAAATATTCATACCAATTGAGTTAAGGCCTATGGCCTTAAATACTAGAAAATGTCTTTTATTAGATCATGCAAGATGTTGGATGTTCAAAGCAGAGATTAAATTTAATGACTGTAATCAAGAAAGTGTTAATAATAAAATAGTAATGTTTTATAAATGGTTTATGAATATATTAATCCTATCATAACAAGCAAACAAGTTAGTAAAATTGGTGCTTGATATAACTGCGTGTGAAAGCATTTAACCAACACAGCATAAACCTTTAACCAATCAATACCACTGTATACATCACTTTCAATAAATAATTCTCAAAAATATAAAATGGGAATTATACACTCAAAGCAATAGATTTTATGCATTGGCGTAAAAGTGATGGTTAAATAAATCCAAAGCAAAATTTCATGCAACACATAAAAGCAAAAAAATCAACTATAAAAAGCGCAAACGTAATATTTTCTGTGTTTTTGGCCAGAATGAATGACGATTAGTTTAGATTAGTTTTTTTATCAATAATATAGATAGGTTAACTAATGAGCACACATTTTTGTATTATCTGTCTTACCTATATCTTAAACTGCTTCACTATCTTATTATATACAATTGTGTTAAAGAGCTAGTGAAATTAATTTTAACTATTTTGTTCTTAATCTTGAAGTTTTTAATTCACCACTTTAATAGTTTAAAACCATTAACTACTGTATTTCTCTAAAGACACATTTTTTACCAGTTTAGTGCGTATTTTTACTTATGTGAGATTCAATGGACTAGTTACTCTCAATAGTATTACGCCTGTATGAATCCATGGTACTCTGTAAGATGTATGTGTGTTTATAGAATTTCTGTATGTTGTATTTTGGTTATGAGTTTTTTTGTAATAAGTATTAAAAATTGTGTTAGGTTGAAAATAAATTTTGTTTAAAATGTTTGAGACAAGGTTACAGTGTTTATATTTTTCAGTGTTTTCTATTATGTTGAGTTTTTTGCTTTTAGTTACAATGAGTGAAATTTGTAAGTTTTTGTTAATATAGCTAGCTCTGTGGGATATTTTTGTAGTGTGTGATTGTAGAAGGTTAGGACCAATTGTCTGTTTTTTAGGTGTATTATTGGACTTAATGTTTAATGAACTCGTATTTTTGGTTTTTTTGTTACGTTTTACATTCCATAAAGACTGTTAATGCATGTTTGTAATTGTTTTGTTTTCAAATTTTCTATTGTGTCGAGTCTCTACTTTTATTTATAATAAGTAAAATTTGTAAGTTTATGTTAAGGTTGTCTAGAGGATATTTTTGTAATGTATGATTGGAGAAGGTTAGAACTAATTGTCTGGTTTTGGTTGTATTATTGGATCTGATGTTTAATGAACTTGTATAGACTGTTAGCTTTATGTTAAATTTTTCATTCCTTGTAATCTGTTAGTATATGTTTGTTTTGTTTTTCAAAGTTTACTCTATTGTGTTGAGTTCAGTTATTTTTGTTTAATTTTCCATGTGTAAATTTAGTGGAAAATGGCATATTTATATTTAATGGGTGCAGTTTATGTTTAGATGAGTTATAAATGACTGCATCTGTAAATGTAGGTTTTAATTTGTGTTTATTGTTATGTTTTGTAGAATTAAAAATGTACTAAAGACCTAAACCTATGTAAAGTTATACACTATACAGTTATCATCTAATGTACCAAGAGTAAAGCACTTTTTTCTCAACCTTATACTGATTTGTAATTACACACATGGACTTTAAGAATATAACAATTTAACTCATACACCATAAAATAATATATTACATAACAAAATTTATACAAACACATACAACTATAAATAGACAAAAGGTCATAAAGATAGAACACATTAAACGTTGTTCCAATATTAATGCTAAAAACATACACATATTCCTAACCTACCACAGCTACAAATTCACAAAATATCCTCACCCTTCTGCAAATCTATATGCAATGGATCATTAAAAACCTGTAACAAACCCTACAAAACTCAGCAACAGAACCAAACATTCATGTTAAAAGTATACAATATATATAAAATCATCTCAGCCTTATATGGGCAACCTGGAAGAGGCTCATCAATAGCCTAACAAAAATAAAATATATAATCACATCCAAGCTTCACTACATAACATTAATGAAAACAAGTTTTATATCATAAATGAAAAGAAGTCTATACAACAGACTTTTGAAAATAAAAATACAAAAATATCAACATCAGATATTTTTATCAAAAAAAACTACCAAAGAACACAATTTTTTAATAATGGTTCAAAATCATTTATAGGACATACAGAACATTTATGTTCACATTAACAAATTGCGTAGTAACTACAGATTAAGACAAAAGTACTGAGAGCAACTAGTCCAGCATTGAATAATGCACTGAGGTTTCAACAGATATCCTACTAAGAAACTCAAGTAAGATAGTAGTTTTTATTCCAAGGAAATTAGGAAATTAATTGAATTTAATATGTCGCTTTCATTTATGTGTTTAAACTTATAACTTACCTTTGCAAATAAGTATTTTTGTGTTTTCTGACAAAGCTGATATATTAATATAAACAATAAACTTCATGATAATTTGTTTAAGGATCATAAATTTACTAAACAGTACTTTAACAATGTTAAACATGTTTTCATAATTACTCAGTAGGCTACTGTTCTTTACCAAAATTTATTACGGAATGTATTTGCCATAATTTATTTGCAACACTAATTTTTACAATCACTTTTTATGATTAAAAAATTACTACTGAGTTGACCTACTTTTTATAATCACCTAGAGTTGACTTCACCTGACAAAATCAAGATGGAAATTGAAATAGGAAATTATCCAGTTTTTAATAAAAACATTATTTATTTTTTAAAAATCTACTAAATGTAAGTAAATCATATTGAACCTGCGTCTGTTACTAATCTAAGATATTGCATGGAAGAAAAAAAAAATAATAGGTTGGAGACTATGGTCTTAGTTTAAGTGAAGATCTTTAAAAAAAGACCAACCTTTAACAAAAGCCAAATGGTTTTATTACGCATCTACTCAGAAGCGAAAAATTGAAAAAAAAACCTTAAAAATTTAATATAAATAATAAACTTTTTCAAGTGGTAAGAGAAATAACATCAAACAGTACCTCATACTCATTTGATTTTAATTCTTAATATTTTTACATTTATATATTTATTATTTGATAATGTCTTTTATGTTTTAAAAGTTAAATCGTTTCTGCATAATTTTTCTGTACTGAACTTTGTTTGCATAATTTTCTCTTGAGGTAGGCTTTAATAACAACATAAGCAGAAACCATGCAAATTAACTCAATTATTACAATACATTAAAAAAATAGTAACTTAATGTCATATTCTTTTCAAGAGCTAAGCTGTCCCCATCAGTAACAGCTGGTGAACCCTACCCATTAATTAACATGTGAAAAAGAAATGTACATCCGCTTTCCATTTAATTGGAACTCTAAACTCAGGTTGTTATGGTTTTATTTATTATTATTTTCGTATTAAAAAAGAAGTAGTAGTTATTTCTATTTAACTTTTCATAATACAAGGACATCCTAATACCAATTAATTAAAAAGATTTAGAAATGTTATAAACACAGATTTAGATAAAACATAAATTAAACTACAAAATTTATAAACGTAGAAAATATGCAACCTAGTACAGATTATTTGATGCTTACTTTATATTCAACTGTTATAAGCATATATAAAAATAAACAAAAATCAGAATTCTCAATGGGTTAATTTATTTAAAAAGTGGGCTCAATGACTTTCGCGATAAAATATCATTTAATGATTTTAATAAGTAACAATCTCAGTTTATTTTAATACTTTTGTATACAATAAACTTATTGTATGCAGGAATAACATATTTTATTAATTTCATATACTGATATTAACCAGTTATTTAAGAAAGGCGATTTCTCTATTTTTACACAATTGTTTGGAAAGAAACGGAAATTATCAAAGTTTGCAAAACATACTAAATAATATATCCTGACATTCCATTATCTTAAATTTATTAAGTATAAGACAAAATCTGCATAGGAGAAATTTATATGAGTGTAGGCTAATTGTTATAAATAATGGTTTAGTTTTTTTTTTAATAATTCAAAATATATTTTCCTACCTTAAAAACTGAACATTAGTAATACCTTAGCATGGAAATAAAATAATACGGCTACTAAAAGTATAAAATTATATTTAAAACAAAGTAGATTTATAAAAGAAAATATTTAAGCTTACCTCCATTATTTCAGCGAAATGTTTTAAAAGTTAGTTACATTCAGAGATAACCAGATACAATTAAAGCAAATTTTTATTGAAAGTTAAATCCGGTTGATAGATAAACAGCTGTTTTAATGTAAATATTTTAATTTTGCTCTTGACTTATATTTATATGATTGAATCTTGTTTGCTAGATTTGAAAGTTATGAGTTTTTTAATTATATACAGTAAACTCCCGATTATCCGTGGGCGGATTAACCGGTTTGCGGATTATCCGGGGTCTGCCATTGTGTTACAAATATCCAATTTTTATTACAATCAGATTGATTAATGTTTTTTTAAATCACTCAACGCGGCACAATATCCGGTAAAAACAACGATCATAAAAATTAACTAAGCTATCTCAAAAACGCAAGGATAAACGATAACTGTCCTGTTAGACTGAATGAACCAACTCGAGTTGGGAACAGACTACTGTATATAAGAGAAAATGACAAAATTCTTGGACGCCCGAAAACCTAATGTGTATCATAAGATTGTAAACAAATATCAGCTAATCTCGGCTATAAATAGTCTAGGACGTGACAGACGCATTATGCATGTCTGTCATATACTTTATCGATCTTTGTGGCTTTGTGACACAAGTAGAAACAAACATTCCGAGTTGAACGTTGAGTGGTTATTATACTGAAATAAGTAGTAGGTAGTTTGAATTTGTATGCGTTATTTTTACTTCTCTGTCTTTTTTATTTAATTTTATTTTTTGTCATGCAGTATTTTATCATTTGTATTAGTTGATATTTTATGTAAATTTCCTTTTTTTTGTTGTAAACCGATAAATAAAACAACATTTTAATGTCTAATACACTGTTTTAATGTCCCAAATAACATGTATATGGTAGAAATAAAATTTTTGAGATGAAAACAACGGACACAATAATTAGACGACTCTTCACTGTGCTACAAAATGGTTCTCAAGGAACTTAGATCGCACATTCAAGCTAAATCAATGCTCACAAAAAAACAGACGAAAGTGACAGATTTTTTTTGTTTTAAAGTGGAAGTACATTTGTAAAGGAAATTACATGTGTACATACATACTTACTTTTGACATATACTTATGTACGTATTGTAAATAGTTAGACATATGAATGTACATGTTATAATCCGTCAAATACATCGACATTTTAAATTATTTTCTGCATTTATTTTGTCCTCTGAAGATTATTTGTGAATTGCATTAACCGGGGTCATTATTTGTGTAACTTATGGTATAATAATCGATTATCGATCGTTTTGCGTATTCTTTGTTCATAGCGGATTATCCGGGGAATTCGTTATCCGGCGTTGCCGGGCCACCCTATTCCATGGATAATCGGGAGTTTACTGTATATATATATATATATATATATATATAATAACAAAAAAATATAGCTATCTAAATCAGTTTAAAAACGTTCTTAAAGAGGTATATTTTAATTGTTTAGAAGTATTGTTATTTAAGTACAGTTAAAATATTTAACTAAAATAAATTGAATAACTTAATGGAACTCAACTGGTGACTTTATTATTTATTTATAAATATAGACATTACTATTTTAATTTGTAACTTATATTATTTCTAAATTCTATACTAATTAAATTTTTATCAATCTAATTAAAAGTCTAATTAATTAAAATTAAAGCCTAATATCCACAACGATAAATATTTTATTAATTATAAATCATCACCTAATGTCCATTTGAATTACAATGGCACAATTTTTACAGTAGTTGCTAGTTATAATTAATAAATTAATTTATTGCTGTGAATATTGGGTTTTATTGTGATAAAATAATTTTTATTACACAGTGGCACATGATGATAAAGAATAATTAACAATTTGCTGATTGAACAGTTTAAGTTAATTTATGAAAAACAGATTTTGTCTCAGCACATATTAGGGGATATTGTAAGAAAACTTAATCACTGCCCAAACCCACTTCCAAGATACCCCTCTGATTTTTCTTCTTTACTAAATTTACATCTTAGTTATCTTCAGATATTAAATAAAAATATATATTAAAAAAAAAAATTGAAAACCTTGAAGTTTGTTGTCCACCCTAAGTGTTGGTGATACTAAATATATATATATTTGTTATAACAGTAAGCGCAACAAAATCACACATTACTATTAGGGCTATTTACATATTTATATGAATCAGCACTTCACATAATTAACAGGTCAAATTTTTTAGAGGGGAAAAATATACATTATAACATAAATAATTTACAAACATTGAAAAATGATTGCTTTCAAAAATAACAATAAATGTTTTATGTTGAGATTATATTAAATACTTTTTATTTAGATAAAATGTCTATATACATTACTGCCGGCATTTTGAATTATCACTGCCTATTTTTGGTTCTTTACTGCTCATTTTTAATTCATGGCTAGTAAAATCCTTGAGTCCATATAAGTACTTTTAAATCAACTATAGCAAGTATAATGATTTACATGACTCAAGAGAGACAAATTTAATACAGTACATACTAGAAGAACAACCTTCTTCAGCGCTATGACTCTTTTCTATCCTTTAGTATCACAGGAAATTCATTACCATACTTTATATAATTGGTCTTATCCTTAGTCAATACATATGCATTATATGATGAACAAATACAATCTCTTTGTCATTTACTTTAAAATACAATTAAATCAAATTTATGATATAAATAAAAAATTGGTATTAAAACATATTATTTAGTCCTTAATCCAGGAAAGGTAATGTGAGTCATTTCACTCAAAAAGTGAGTGACAGACTTTAAGGTCGGTTCTTTCCAAAAAGAGTACACCTCTTCTGCAGGAATTAAGGGCACCATAGAATTGTCAAATTCTCATGTGAAGCATCTGCAATAAGACAAAAGGCTTAGCCTTAGATTCTATCTAAGGTATGAACCTGGGAGTTGAAATAATGGTAGTTGAATGCCTTATTTCAGAAACCCACTATGAACCATTTTTTCGATTTTCACTTTTTGCATATAACATACATTAGAAGGTAATCTCATCATTTGGCGCAGAAAGCCTTCATTTCCAACGTTCCACTCCTAGTTTAAAAAGGTCTTGAAAATCTTATGTAGTTCAGAAACACGTCAAGTGTCAATAGAAAGTGGCTTTCTATGGTAAATTTTGTTATTCCTTTTGTCACCATTCGCATGGTTGTTGTTGATTGCTAGTTATTGTTCACACGTTAATGTACTCCTCTATTTTGTTTAAGTTCTAATAAATTTATATTAATTGATGCCATCTTCACATGAGCTACTAGTTTTTAACTAAAAACACATAAATATGTTATACTAGTCTATAGTAGCACCTAGTTTTATAATTGTTGAGGACAACTGTTTCAGGACATGTATCTCATTGTAAATTCAGACCGTAACTTGCGCTACAAAATGGTCATCCTCAACAATTATAAATGTAAGTACTGCTGTAGGTAGACTTTAATTTTCATTAAACTTTTTATATTAAGTTGAAGTATTTGGAGAATTGTTAATACTGTATTTCAAAATATCAAAGTACTACAATGATACCATTTGCTAATAATATTGTATGGCAACTATATAAAATGTACCATACATTAAACTCTACAGATACTTTATGAGTATTTTATGGACTATTCTTATCTGTTTTACATCAGTATGCCCAACAGGTTCTTTTACTCAGATTTTGAGTGAATTTGTTGGCATTTAACTTGAAGAACAAATACAAAACCTATTGAACATCTTAAGCTCTCCAATGACTCAAGAACTTTACCTAGTATTTCCATGTTTTAAGTTAACTTGTAATGTTCAGTCTTAATATATTTAACATGTCAAATTATTCATTTTAAAATTTAAATATAAAACTAATTAGTAAAAAATCTTACAAATACTTTATTATTACCAACATTTTGACAATAAACCAAAATTACCATCACCAACATTATGAATATATTTGTGATAACAAATTGAAATATCATAGAAAATTTATTTATGAAATTTTCTGTCATCTGTGTATAACTATTTTTGCAATGTTCTTCAATAACAATTCTTCTAAACAATATAACTTGTGATTTTGAACTTATAACAAAGCTAGTAATATAAATATATATAGAGAGAGAGAGAGTTTAGGTTAGTTCTTGTAGAGCTTATTTAGGAATTTTGGACTGAGTCTTTTCTTTTTCTCTTTTTAGATTGATAAATATCATTGTGTGATAGAAATATTTCAATAGTTCAATGTGAGTATATTATCAAGAGATTGCAGTTTTGGACTATTGCCACTTGGTAAGTCTGTCAGTCTCCTATCTAGTCCAAAATTCCTATATATATATATATATATATATATATATATATATATATATATATATATATATATATATATATACAGACATATGAGGTTTAAATAATATTGCTTGCTTTCACAATTTAGCTTTAAATTAACTTTTATGAACAAATGTATATGTAGAGATAAACCTTAGTACTGAAGAATGGTAAAATATTATTTCTGAAGAGTGGGCAAAGAACATTCCTATCATAGATCTATAACAAGGGTATCAAGACCATTATAAAATTTTAATGTACAAATTATCAATCACAATAAATCAACCGGATTTAACTAGTTTTAAAAAGAGAAAGCTGATGCAAGCACGAAATAGTTTCCAATTAAAATACCAGCTGCACAGTAAACATAAAAATATATAACTTTAATCTATATATTAATTCTATTAATAAAATAAAGAAGTGACTTAGTTTTAAAAGATATCAACGAAGTCTTTTTCTAAATATAGGATTATGAAATACTGATTGTTGAAAGTTTTTATCAACAAAATCCATTTCAATGAATGATATGTTTATTTAAAATTATAATAAATAGAATTTTAGTTTTAAAAGTTGTACATTAAATTTGTTACAAAACACCTAGAAATGTTATTTTAATAAGAAATGTATATAAGAAACCAAACATTTAAATCCCATATCTTGATAATATGTGAGTAGGATATTATTTTGATCGTTCTAGTAATATAGATAAAAAATTTTTAAAGGTCTATTAAAAAATAAACAATTTCTGAATTTAACACGTTATATATTTAGATATTTATAAACAATTCTATAGATTTATTTCTTGGTAATTTTTTTTTAACTTTTACAAAATATTTAGATGGTAAATAAAGTTAAGCAAATGATTTTACAATTTATCTCAATTGCAGATAAATTAACAATTGATATATTATGTTTGAATAAATTAATATAAATGTAACATAATATCTGTTTTACATTAGCGATAACGTTTTAGAAAACAATAAAGATGTTCCATTAGGGATTTACAAAACTCACCATAAAATGCCATTGTTTTATTTAAAAACAAAGAGATAGAATATACGAAAAATGACATTTATGTAAAATAAATTGATGATTTAATTATTGACTTGAGGCTAATATTATTATTCACCCATAAGTGAAATTTGTATGTAGGCCTACTGATAATTATAGTTCAGGTTGTATGATGTTTTACCAGTAATTTTAGCTTTAAGGTGGAAGAGGATTTATTTATTCATAAGAGATATAGAGTTCTAGTGTAAACAAAGGATTTATAATTTTTATTCATACACTATTTTACTTTTACAGATTAGTACAGGACATTTTGATGAAAGTAAAAAAGGCTTAATTTATGACAGAAGTAAAAAACAAAAAAAAATAATAGAGATTGACAAAATTTGTTTGGATAAATAAACCAGTCCTAAAGGAAAACATTTATCTTATATATCCTAAAACACTGTTTTAAAAACTGAAATTTATTTTATTATTAAATACAAAATGTAAAATGTTAGTTTTAAATCCAATAAGTATTGCAGTATACTTTTTTAAAGTATGGAGTTTATACTTAGCATTTAGCATTATAAACTAAAATATATGGCAATACTGAAACTCTAGGTTTTCTGTTAAAAAAATATGTATTTGGTTTTACAAAAATTCTCAACAAAACAGATATTTTGATTAACAGATTTATAATTAAGTGCAAATTGTGAAATTCACCATGAAAAGAGTAATCTGTCTATTATCAATTGATTTTTTTTTAAATACTCAAAAACCTATTAATTGAATTATTAAAAAAAATTCATACTAAGTGTTGACTTTTACTTTCTGTCTGCTTTATCATATGGTGGTAATTATAATAAAAGTTTTACAATGTTTCTTTTATTTTGAAAACGGTTATTAAAAAAAATAGTGTACAGTATTAAATTTTTTTCAAATAGCAGTAATAAAAACTACTTGACCTTTTTTCAGTTTTGGTTAGAAATTTTGGAATTTATTGAAAATATATGCAGACTTAAAATATAATTTTACACAACCTAAATGTTATCTTTTTTAAAATAAATTAATAGAAATATTGCTGTGTATTTTTTTTTTCATTATTACTATGCAGGATTTTTTCTAACAAACTGTTAGAATTTTCTCCATTATATATTTTTTTGATTCTTATATTTTTCTCAAATGAGGTCAAACAACAGGTATCCTACAAATTAATAGCTATTATATATGAGCAGAAATCTCAAAGATATTTCCACATGTAGACTTACTGAATTATGTATAGTAATGCGTGCTTATAAAGTATGAACTATGGGGTAACATTAGTAAACAAATTAAAATATTTCCTAAAATAAAAAAGAATAATATCCCATTAAAATACAGGAAGAAAAGAAGGTCTTAAATACCACAAAATAAGACTTAATGATTAATACTTCTCAAGAGTAAGGTATTTACCAATCTTCATCACTTGTTTTTCCTGAGCTTTATTTAATAATTGCTATTAAATTATATAAAATAAAAATTATTTGTAATTAATTTCGTGTAAACAAATTTAACACTGTTAATATTTTATAATTTAAAAATAATTAAAATTTAAATTAGTATAAGCAAAAGGTATTAAAGACAAGCAAAACAATAAAATATTTCATTTCTATCTTTGAAAAGAAATATCTAAGATTTCACTACATAAGCAACACTAAAATGTAGCATTATGTTTTATCAATTTCAGCCATTTTATATGGTTTTTTCGAATGTTCATGCTACAATAGCTCTAAGTTTGTAAAGTGCAGCTGACATTCTAAATTTGGAAGTTGAGCAGTATGTTGTTTCAGTACCTGAAACACTGTCACCAAAGCCCAAAGTAAAGAATCAAAATTCTTCCTGTCGCAAATTTCATCTCCTTGACCGTTATGATCGCAGAATTTGCAGCCAAATAAGTTCATGCCCAGTATACTATAAATGGTAATACAACACACCTTTATAACCAAACCTAATCCTTGATGTAAAAGCCTATTTTTAAATACCTTAGCTAGTTTCAAAACCGTACTTCTGAGAACACGAAAAACTGAACAAATTTCTACGTTGTAGATTACCATTAGAAATTTACACAAATACTTTTTACCAATCCACAAATGTTTTGTTTTCACTCTTTATTATGACATTGCATTTGGATTATTATTGCATACGTTTTTTAGTCTTTAGAATTTAGGTTAGGATATTTATTAGCATATTTGAAACAAACTATTCACCACCATGTATATATTCCTATTTAAAAAAATCTAGCTTGTAATAATAAAGGCATACAAATATCCTATTTATTAAGTAAATTATTAAGGACCATAATTAAACTATTTTTTTAAATCATAATAAATATAATATTGTAACTGCATTGTGAAAACAAAACATCTGTAAGTGTATCAAACTGTTACAAAAATAATACTTCTATCAAATTAAATATTTGCATCATACCCTACTGAGATCTATAAACTTAAAATGTATATAACTTTAGATGATTTTACTTGCTAGAAAAACATTCATTTGTAGACTTACATTGAATTAATTATTGTACATTTTCTCTATAAAATTCAATTTGACTTATTTATATATAGTAATATATGAATAGATAATTAGGTCCAAAACTTTTTTTTAACAAAGAGGAAGCTAATTTGTAAAAGTGTGATTTATAATATAGTTTAACTCTGTCACTCAAAATGTGAAAAAAGCTCAAATTATTTTCAGTTCTCCTGAATAAAATATATTAACTTTAATGGTTTCTTAATAATGTGTATAATAAAGCGATGCGTTTCAAAATGTTTACTATAAAATTAATTGTAAAAAAGTAGTTGTACGTAAATGTTTTAGTTAGGAACACACTCATTTTTCATTCAAAATAATAAATATATTAAATTATTAAAAAATAATTAAAGGTTTATTAAATTTTATATTTCCATATTTAAAACCTACTTAATGGTCACACTGTAAACAAAAATCATAACTATTATTATACTATTATATCTTCCTAGAGAATAAAAATATAGGTGAATATATACACCTTAGAGAATATAGAGTTAAAGAAGACCATCTATATCTAAATTAAAATTAGAAAGGTATTTGGAGGTGAGCAGGAGGAATTGATGGCTGATAGCAGTATGTTGCTATCATAGCTTCATTTTTTATATCTATCACAGAAGTAGGAAGACTGGAGGGAAATGCAAGTGACATGAGTGAACAAGTTCTTGAAACTGTTAATCTTGTTTGTCATAGAAACAATCAATCCCCCATAGCGTAAAAGTTATGAGCTCACTAGCTACACTTCAATCTTGGCCAGCAAAATACCTTTCTAGTTTTAATCCCACATAAACGTACATTTAAAATATATATATTTGCAAACTCAGCTGTTAGTAGTAATTTTTTGTAGTAAATGATCATTCCATGTTACCTACTTTACCCATTTTTAACAATAAACTACTATATGGAAATACTTCAATCTATTTTGTGTAGTTTAGTCAACACTATAGGAATAACAGATGATTGGGTAAAAAGCAAAAAGAAAATGGGGTTTCAAAGTTTCGAAAGCAATATATATATATATAAATTATTAAAAACACCAACCTAATAAAAAAGCAATAGAAACAATATTAATAGAATCAATTTTATAAAGTAGTATTTTGTCAACATTTTTAGAATGGGCCGAAGTCTGACAATATTGCTGACAACGTGCTGTTAGAAACGTTATAAAATTGATTATGTAATATTAAAACATTTAGCTAAATATTTGTCACTAAAACACTTGTAAATATTTTACGAGTAACAAATATAAATATTTGTTTTATATATAATCTTTAGTAAACTTTGAACTCATTATTTAAACTTGCAAAAGCCATGTTGGCTTATTACATTTCCTTAATGATACATATTTTAAATACCAAAAACTTTAACAGTTTTAGAAAACAATTAAGAACTTTGTTATTAGGTTAATGCTTTTTTAAGTTTAGGTGCATATAAAGCCTTCAATAAAAAAGTGGCAAAAATGTAGAAAGACGCTTACCTGAATATGAAAATAAAAAGAATAAGTAAAGAGAAAAATACAGCAACATTGTCCATTGTTCTGAGCATAACTACAAGCTGTCTTCGCAGACTTGGCATAAAGCGGACAAGTTTTAGTATTCTTAGCAATCGGAAAGTTCTTAGGACGCTGAGCCCTGAACTGCCTTCACCTTCTCCAAGAAATGTTTGAACCAATTCCACAACACTGACATAATAATAAAATTTTAAGGTGTATGATATTACCAAAGTTTATGAAATTAAACTTAAGTTGAATGACAAACTAAATTGAGTTACAACAAATTTAATTAATTTACATCAGCAATATAAACTATCTAAATACTTATTTTAGTTATTCTGCAACTCTATGGATTTAAAAATCTTGTTAAAAATTCAATTATGTGTAAAAAATAAACTGATTAAAATTAATATTTCCAGTGAGTAACATAACAAAATAACAGAATATCTCTACCACACAGCTGAAACTCAAAAAATAGAGTATTTGTAAAATATCTTTAAGTATATTTTACAAATGCATTATTATAAGCAGAAGAAAACCATTATTGCATGAAACTACAAACCTATAATGGTTCCTACAGTCCTAAAGTTAAATAATTTCTTTTGAAAATTCAACTTTAGAGCTCTCAGTCTATAAGAACAGTGCTACAATATGGAAGTACCATATTTATACTGTACCTAAACTTAATGATACCGATTTCAGTTTTATCTGTGAGTCTTGGCTCTCTTTTTGCTGAAAACTATCCTTTATAAAATGTATATGTATTTGCACCAGGTGCAATTATACTTAGTAATGTTATTATAAATTGGTTGAGACATTCAAGGTTGGTTGTTGCGTTTGAGGTTTTACCTCTTGTTCTAGTTTGATTTAGAAGAATGATTTTCCTTTTTCTCTACATACTTGGATAATCAGGTCAATTATTTTTCTATTTCATGACAATTTAAAGTTTATATTGATAAAAATATATATTTGTTATCATTATTGAAGGCTTCTGACTTTGCGATGATCACTAATGTTTTTCTTCTTCCTCCAAGACCTCTGTGTTTATCAGAATATTTTGTTCATAAACATGGTTACTCTCCATCATCTCTGTTATTTTCATTAGAGACGTCTTGGTTCAAAGAGTTACTCTGTAGAGAACATTATCAACCTCCTCATTATCTTTGTTATCTTCATTAGAGACGTCTTGGTTTGAAGAGTTACTCTGTAGAGAACATTATCAACCTCCTCATTATCTTTGTTATCTTCTTTAGAGACATCTTGGTTCGAAGAGTTACTCTGTAGTGAACATTATCAACCTCCTCATTATCTCTGTTATCTTCATTAGAGACGTCTTGGTTCGAAGAGTTACTCTGTAGTGAACATTATCAACCTCCTCATTATCTCTGTTATCTTCATTAGAGACGTCTTGGTTCGAAGAGTTACTCTATAGAGAACATTATCAACCTCCTCATTATCTTTGTTATCTTTATTAGAGACGTCTTGGTTCGAAGAGTTACTCTGTAGTGAACATTATCAACCTCCTCATTATCTCTGTTATCTTCATTAGAGACGTCTTGGTTTGAACAGTTACTCTGTAGAGAACATTATCAACCTCCTCATTATCTTTGTTATCTTCATTAGAGACGTCTTGGTTCTAAGAATTACTCTGTAGAGAACATTATCAACCTCCTAATTATCTCTGTTATCTTCATTAGAGACGTCTTGGTTTGAAGAGTTACTCTGTAGAGAACATTATAAACCTCCTCATTATCTCTGTTATCTTCATTAGAGACGTCTTGGTTTGAAGAGTTACTCTGTAGAGAACATTATCAACCTCCTCATTATCTTTGTTATCTTCATTAGAGACGTCTTGGTTCGAAGAGTTAATCTGTAGAGAACATTATCAACCTCTTCATTATCTCTGTTATCTTCATTAGAGACGTCTTGGTTCGAAGAGTTACTCTGTAGTGAACATTATCAACCTCCTCATTATCTCTGTTATCTTCATTAGAGACGTCTTGGTTTGAAGAGTTACTCTGTAGAGAACATTATCAACCTCCTCATTATCTTTGTTATCTTCATTAGAGACGTCTTGGTTCGAAGAGTTACTCTGTAGAGAACATTATCAACCTCTTCATTATCTCTGTTATCTTCATTAGAGACGTCTTGGTTTGAAGAGTTACTCTGTAGTGAACATTATCAACCTCCTCATTATCTCTGTTATCTTCATTAGAGACGTCTTGGTTTGAAGAGTTACTCTGTAGAGAACATTATCAACCTCCTCATTATCTTTGTTATCTTCATTAGAGACGTCTTGGTTCTAAGAGTTACTCTGTAGAGAACATTATCAACCTCCTAATTATCTCTGTTATCTTCATTAGAGACGTCTTGGTTCGAAGAGTTACTCTGTAGAGAACATTATCAACCTCCTCATTATCTCTGTTATCTTCATTAGAGACGTCTTGGTTCGAAGAGTTACTCTGTAGTGAACATTATCAACCTCCTCATTATCTTTGTTATCTTCATTAAAGCCATCTTAGTTTGAAGAATCACTCTGCAAAAGTTCACTTAAAATATCAGAACTTGTTATAAAACACTTCGAGAACTTCAGGAACTTAAACACTAAAATAAAAAAAGAGGGATGCAAGCTACAGGCTTAGCCCGAACAAATTTCATTGTAAAAAGTATGCTTGCTTTTCCAATGACAAAGAAAAACTGAGGAAACAGGGTAGTTGAAACAGTTAATAAAGTGATGACAACTTCTCTACCTATTCCAGAAATTGAGATGTAGTCTAAACAAAAACTATGGGGTACTCCTAAAACCCATGAACCCATTAGAGGGTGAAAGGAAAATGCTAAATAGATTGAGAGTGAACAAAGTAGCCTCTTGTTTTTTTTTTTAATACGTTCTAAAAGGTTGACTATAAAATGTTAGAAAAATGATGTTTCCAGGAATTTAGTAATGTCAACACAGTTTCCATCTGCCTGAATGAGCTCCACTGCAATTAGTGGAATGAAACTATCTCAATGTGTTAACACTTGTGGAATATAATTTCCAGTCCAAAAAAAATAATTATATTGAAAGAATCAATAACAACAATGGAAATAAATTAAACTACATCCAGTAATACAAAGTATTTGGTAAAATTTTACATTTGGTTTTCTTCAGACAAAGAGAATGTTAAACACAACAGTGTAAGCTATGTATATTGGTCGTGTGAATTAGGAGCCCTGTAGTCGATCTGTTGACTCGGGATAGGGTGTGTTTTGGTCCCTCTTTGATTTCCTTGTAACGTGACAAGATTTTGAGGGTGGAAATATTTTAGGAGGTGCCCATCTAGTTAGTAATATCGAAATCTTGTTGCTGTTCATGACGAGCTGGTTGATAATTACTTATTACACTTTTGCTTTACTATCAACCAGACTTTATGTTAACTAAAAGTTGTTAAATTATTAACTTACACTTGGAGGAAACGTTTTCATCTCACAGCTTCTTCTTTTACTTCTTTCTGTGTACGTCCAGGGTCATGTGACTCCGATGGTCCGATTTCCATAGTAAGTTGCTGCAGCCAAGGTCCAAAACTGTTTATCTATCAATATTGTTTTGATGTTTCCCTGGCTTCCCAGCGCAGACAGCAGAGCTGCTCTTGGTGGAATTGATGAGGACCATCGAAGGAGGATATGGTCCAGAGTCTCCTCCTCTTTTCTACAGTTAGGGCAGAGTGGAGATTCACTCAGATTAAATCTGAAGAGATGTGTCAGTCACAATGTGTCCGATTCTTGCTCGTGCTGCAAAGAAGGCTGTAAATCTGGGAACCCCTTGATACATTTCCAAATCATTTGGTTCTTTTTGAATGTCATAGAGGTTTCTACCTTTGGTTTCTTCTCTCCAACGGTGGATCCATTTCCTTCTGACTGATGTTTTCACAGCACTCAGGCATATTTCTTTAGAGAGTATTGTGGTAAGAAGACTAGGCCCATTTCCGCAGCTTGTTTGGAGATTTTATCTGCTTTCTCATTGCCGTCAATGCCGCAGTGTGAGGGGATCCACTGGAGCTATATTTGTTTCTCATCATTGCTGACTTCTTCAGCCTCGTATTTTTGCTGCTAGGAATGCTGCAGTTGTGCTTCCTCGTTATCATTTTTTTGATAGTTAGAAGTGATGTAATCGAAGAGTATGTGTGATCTGTGCCATGTTTGTTCATTTAGGATGTCATTTTTATGTGTGTTGCTTGCCTATATATTTCATACTGTTCTAGTGTGTTTAATTTATAGCTATTGTTGCATGTGTGAAGGATGCTCATGTTATTTTCCATACTTTTGCATGAGTGTTTAGTGTCCATGAGGTGGATTCATTAGTAGTTTGCAGTGCGCTTTTGTGTTCTTTATTTAGTAATATATTTTCTTTGCTGTGGTTGTCGGTTTATCAATATCGATTTTCATAACAGAAGTTGGTAAAAGTTCATTTTTTAGACCGGTATTTGTTAGTGAATTAAGCTGGTTTACGAACTATGTTTCTTTTGAATATCATCTTTAATTTACTATACATAGTATGTTCCCCACTAGAAGTATCTGGTAGATGGGGCAAGTCATGTATTTGAATAGAAAGTTTGATATAAGATACAACAGTGGCACTAACTACAAAACTTAAAGTTTATAAGCTAAAACTTCTATAAAAACTTCATTTTTTTGTAATAGCGTCTAAAGCTGTAAATTTTATAATAACTTTCAGATAACTTGGTATTTGAAAATAAACTATTGTACTGGAAACCAGTGTTACGTTTGGATGTAAATTAAATAGTGTGGAGAAGTAACAAGCAGAATCCAAAATTTTGTGAAAAATATAGAAAACTGTTTACACATACTGAAAACACAAATAATTATTCCCTTATATCAACATAAGCATGATTATCATTTCAAATATCAGACCTGTGTCTTAAAAATTTATCTCTAGTTTTCACTTTAATTATAGTTAGGGCGTGTCAATAAATAAAGACTGAATATGTTAAAACTTATAACACTTAAGACAGTAAAAGTTTTAAACTTCATTTGAAATCATTTAACTGATTTAAAAATGTTTAACTACTTAAAAGTATTAACTGAATTCAAAGTGTGTGTGTGTTTGTGCATGTATCTGAGGTGTAAGGTTTTCTGTTTGTATTTGTGTATCAATATTTGCATGCAAGGCTAATGAAAAGCAAGAATTAATTACCTTTTCTTTACATTTATGTTCATACATTTAATAAACACAAAACAGTAACGAAAACATCAGATTTGGTATACAGGAAACAAATATATAAAAATATATGTTCAAAAACATGATAAAAAATATACACCAAAACCTTACGAATTTATCATAAATATAATAACACAGAAGTAAATATACATGTGAATAACACAAAAATGAATTTAATACATTTGTACTGATTTAATTTAAACAAACGCACTCTCTACATTATATTTACCTAAGAACAACGATGATGCCATCAAAAACATTGTAGCCATTGCTGATATAATTGAAAGGGCCTTCAGCAAAAACTTTCAGTACCATTTCGACAGCAAAAATTGCAGAAAAAACAATGTTACTGGTCTCAACAATTACAGTCAGTTCTTCTGGCTGAAAAAAATATAACAGGTTTGTTTTTTTAAAGGTGTTTTCTTATCAGAAAAATGATGTAACATATTTTAAACACACAGAAGAATCTTACTAACCTGACCCCTACAATCCCCACACCTCATCAATGTGTAAAAAATTTTAAAAAGGCAAACAAAGAGGATTATTAAATTTTTAAAACAATCCATTTTAAGTGGATTTATGGTTTAACTTTACAACTCCAGCAATGATCATAGACAGAAGTAAATTGAACCTGACATTATGTTAGAAAAAAATGTGCGGACCTTTTGTCTTTTAAAGCAGCAAAAGTTACCTTGTTTTGAAAACATCTCTAGAGACACGTTCCGAAAATTGAACTAAAAAAATTTCGCAAGATTGAAGGTCGTCAAAACACAATATGAAAATGTGTAAAATGACTAGATGATAAGGTGACTATTAATAAAAAAGATGGGGAGAATACTGCAAACTTAATGAAAACATAAGGTGGCGCTGGTAATTGTTGTAAATACATAAATACTACTGCAGGCATGTCAGGAATCAATTTCCAGTGGAGGTAAGACTAGTTAATGAGTGTAATGAGGAGATGGTGTACAACAGAAGGAAATGCCAAAATCTTAGTTGCCAAGTAAGGAGAAAGAATATAGGTAGAACTTTGAAAGTGGTAGCAGAGCTGAGTACTGAATTACTAGAAATATATAGCAGTTAATTATGACCAGTTGGTTTTTCTCTAAGGTGTAGTATTAAAAATTTTGTGACAATAATAATAATAAGGAAATATTAATAGGCATAATACTAAGAATTCTTATTACTCTCCATGTCTTGCAAGACAAATGTGCTTGATATAATAAGGAAACTGTATGAAATAGCACTGAAGTCATTCTTTACCACAATAAAACTATTGAAAAGCATTTTATGCCTCTTGAGGTTATAATATTTGAATTACTCTTTGAGAATTTTAAATTAATATGAAATTTGTTTCAAAATGGGCTGAAATAAATTTTACGGGCGATAAAAGATTAAAAATACTCTTTATAAACTGGCAAACGTCTTAGGGGTCCGTGAGATGTTAGTAAAATAAAAATATTTTTGTTAACCCTGCGACAGTATCTGATTGGACATTTTGGCCAAAACTATATTTTAAACGGCAACCCTGACTGTCTATGATATTTTCAGTACATTGAATGCTTTTTTTACTAAACATACATTGCCTAGAGGAAGTGTGTGGGTTTGTCTACAGGTGGAGCAAAATTAATGGCTGGGTACAAAATAAGTCTTTAAGCTCGTATCAAATCTTTATCTCCTGATATGAAATGGACCCACTGTTACATTCATCGTGAGGCTCTAGTGGTTAAGAGATTGCCTGAAATGTTGCAAGAAACTCTCAAAATGAAGTAGTTCAAATGAATAACTACATTAAAACTCAACCTTTGTAGTCTAGATGGATTTCTTTGTTGCCCAAGAAATGGGCAGTGAGCATGTGCAGCTTCTTATGCATACAGAAGTAAAGTGGCTCTCTCGAGGTAGTATGTTGAAAAAGTTTTGTCAGCTTAAAGATGAGTCAGAATATTCCTCCTTGCTAACAACTATACAGATTTTCTTAACCTTCAAACACACGCGCCGGGGTGTAAAGCACCCCACACCATTCATTTCTCTATGAGGCGACTACACAAAATTTTTGTTCTCGCTCCCCTCCTAGGTAGTTGTTTTTCACTTCTTCCTCCACACTGTCACTCAAGGTCAACCCGTTGTGGCGTACCAGTCATTGTGTTTACATCGTTGTTTTAAGTGCGGGGTGAATTTGACCCCGCGCGTGTGTTCTCGTCCAAAAATTTTTGTTGGTACATTTTTAAGTTATTGTTTTTTAATTAGAATAATTTTTTAGTGTGAGTCTTTTATTGGTGTTTAACATATTTATTTATCTTTTTTGTTGTAATTTTGTCTTTTTGTCATAAAAAAAAATTAAAATTCTGGGTCAAGAACTTTCAAAACCTCATATTGCATCAAGAGCCTTACTGCCAGGACTACCTTTGCATATAAAAGCAGGTGTGAAACACATAAGTGGTGTTGAGGAAACTCGAGAAATAAAAAAAAAGAAGTTCTGGACGATGCGAAGTTTGCCCGCTGCAAAAAGACCGGAAGACAGCCACTTTATGCTGCAACTGCAACAAATTACTTTGTAGGGACATTCCTTTAAATACTGTGAAGAATGTGCACCTGAATAAAAAATACATTTTGAAAATATTAATTTAAAACAATCTTTACTTTTTAAATTTTTTTGACTTTTTAATTTGGACTGAACTAATGTTTACTTCTAAACCAATACTTCTGTACACAGTTATGAATTTAGCTAATTTTGTTTCACCTACTAAAATGTGTATATTTTTTTGAAATATTTTATTCCAATGTAAAAAGTTATTTACTAATGTTTACTTGTCTAAATATGAAGTAAATTGCATAGTAATAAGAATTATTTTTCATTATGATGAATAATTTTAAATTTTGAGTGTGGCAAATTTTGACGATTTTCAAGCTGAATTTACATAATTTTTTTTCAAATAATCACATTGTTGTATTTATGTTGTTTAACTTTTTGAAAAGTCCTCTAAAGAATCTAGCCATTACAACTTACTAAAATGTATGAATAAATGTTTAATTTTAATTTGAAAAAAAAGTTACAATTTATAAAGTCAATTTAAGTGCATTTAGACTATATTACTACAAAAAAAATCTACAAGTGATAAACCCATAAAAATAATATAAAACGTTTTATAAACAACAACATTCACACACACAATTTTATAAAGATGAAAATTTAGTGATATTTAACTTTTTTTTTAAGATTAGAAATGGGGTGGAAAATACCCCGCGCGTGTGTTTATGTCCGAGTAGTTGGCGCGTGTGATTGAAGGTTAAAGACTTTTCTTGGCTTTGAGCAACTGGCTACTTAGTTATTATGTTTAAACATTTGAATTTTTTGATCTTAGGCTTAAAAGGTAACAATATAGATATGTTTAAAGTTGAAGATAAAGTTAGTGCCTTAGTTTAAAATGTCACCTGTGGGCAACAAGGATTAATAAATATTCTATAAATTTCCCCACTTTGAAATAGGTTTTGGAGTCTTCTAATGAAAACTTAAGAAACCAAATAAAGGAAAGCATAATTGAGCACCTTCAAAGTTTAGCAATCACTTTCTTCAGGGAATACTTTTCTGAGCCAGATCCTAATGAGAGTTGGATTAGAAATCCGTTCTGCTTCCCTGAAATAGAGAAGATCCAGAGCCATTCAGAAGAAGAACGAGATCAACTTGTAAGCCTAACCAGCAGTGGCACTTTAAAAAATTTTGTAATAGCAAGAGCATTGTAGAATTTTGTAGAATCAGGTATGCAGCCTAACATTTCTGAAACCATGAACTCAAAGGACAGATTCAACTCGTCTCACTGAAATTATTGTTAATTTGTGAGTTATTGCAATAACTTATAATAATTTTGAAGTAATAATATTATTAATATTCTCATTACATTTTTATTCAATAGTTTTCTCTGTTTATCGCAATTAAAACAGACTTGTGATATTTTTTTTCTTTCATTAACTCCATGCTTCAAATAAAATAATAATATAAATAAGTATAATGAATTTTGTCTGGAGGTACAAACTTTAACATGTGATAGTCTTCATTTTTATTTGAACAATCAAAATAAGTATTCAATAAATGATAAACCGGTTGAACATCGAATCACAAAGACTTGACATTCAACCACTTTATCATTTATTCAATTAATCATGATTAATTAAGATTCACCGAACATAATGAACTACAAAATTCAAGAAATTATTCAGTGCTGTTAGACCTAATTTTCATATCTTGAATAGAAATTTTAAAAAAAACACTTCTAGAACGTACTTGTAATAAACTTGTGGTAGCATCAAATTTAATTTTCATATGTAAGAATAGTTTCCACCTTAAAATAAGGGGGTTGACAAACCATAAATTACTTACTAATAACTTTAAAAAACTCAAATTATTTTATGTGTAATCTATAGTTTAAGTTTAAGAATTTGAGGGTTCTTTGTGAATATAGCGACTGATGAGGGTTCTTTGTGAATATAGCGACTGATGAGGGTTCTTTGTGAATATAGCGACTGATGAGGGTTCTTTGTGAATATAGCGACAGATGAGGGTTCTTTGTGAATATAGCGACTGATGAGGGTTCTTTGTGAATATAGCGACTGATGAGGGTTCTTTGTGAATATAGCCACTGATGAGGGTTCTTTGTGAATATAGCGACTGATGAGGGTTCTTTGTGAATATAGCGACTGATGAGGGTTCTTTGTGAATATAGCGACTGATGAGGGTTCTTTGTGAATATAGCGACTGATGAGGGTTCTTTGTGAATATAGCGACTGATGAGGGTTCTTTGTGAATATAGCAACTGATGAGGGTTCTTTGTGAATATAGCGACTGATGAGGGTTCTTGAAAAAATGTTGGTTGGAACCACTGCTCTAGAGGATAGATTTAACCCCAAAACCTTCTCACTGTGCTACTGTCAGCATCTGTTATAAATTACAGTCAATTGTAACGAAGAAATGTAATTCATTTACAATAACTCAAAAAAAGAATATCTACTATTAGTAATTCTATATGAGTATACCAAAAGTAATGATTTTGAAAGAATTATAATCAGAAGATGGATACTTAATTTATGATGAAAAGATAATTGTAAGGATGTAAACTGGTTTACCTGGTTGTGATATTCAATTCCCATACTAAGAGTGTTTATAAGAATTGCTAACAATATTCCTTGCTGAAAATATTTGTGATTCACCAGTTTTTTAATCGATCTCCTTACTATAGAGAAACAGGAATGAAGGCAACGCCCAATGCAGACAAGTGTACGACCACATCTGAAGCATCTGGAGTCAGGTTTAGAGTAATTTTGGGTCCATTCAACACCTTGTCTCTGCAATATTAAAATACCTTGTAAAAAGAGCCAAAACCGGTTTATAATGTTTTAAAAAAGGTCTTAAAGTACATTATAGTAACATAACTGTTTATCAATCACTTTTACATTACTTACACTTTCACAATTTTTTATCCATCAAGATGTTTTAATTCCTCTGCCAGTTATGTCACTGTGGTTTTAGTGTTTTATTTAACATCATTTAAAATTTGAATAATTTTAAAATTAAAACTACAACAAATTTTTAGCCTTGTTTCATAGGAAAATCATGAAAATATAGAAAATATTTAGCAGCAAACTAGTACTAATATATTCATAAAAAGGTACACATATATTTATTGATTTGGTAATTAAATTTGTTCTAGAATCCAATGATATTAGAAAAAATTACTTTATGAAGTAGACAGTCCTAAGGAAGACTGCAAAAAACTGTTAGCTTTGACAACTAAAAAATTTACGAAAAAAATATCCCAGCATAAGAGCACAAATGAATTTTATACAATAATGATTTTTAAAAAAATATCTGTATTAGGTGGCTCAATGTTATTTAAGAAGACTTTTCACAAACTGTTGAATGATAATAGAGTACAAAACAGGAATATTCTAACCTAACCTAACCTTATAAGTGAGACAAGGATATCTAGTATTAGTTCCTAGTTTTTAGATTATATTACTTAGGGTATGTTAAGTTGAAAAGTGTATGTTTTATGATTTTTAAGTATGTGATAGTGTTTGTAATGTTTCCTTTAAGGCATTGTATTAAATTAGGCATAATTTTAAAAGTAAAGAGGAAACTGTAACTTTGTGTAGTTCCTGTGCTTTAGTTTTGTTTTTATTTTTTTTCCACGTGTGACTTTATCTATAAAAGCTAATGCTGGCGTACAGATCACTGTAAAAGCTATAGATTTGCTAAAAGCTATATGTCTCTGCTATGACTGCTAAAGCAGCTATCCAGGGGCAGGAAGAGGACCAAACAGCTCACCCTCTATGTGAGCTTTTTTGCCCGGAATGTACTAGAACCACCCAAATTGCTGCAATGGAGTTGGAATAAGGTTTGATACCCAATATGCTCTATAAACAGATTTGGTTGAAGTTCCTGGTTATAAAGACTCTCCAGCCCGCTCATCCTCTTCACAATGTAGGAAATGGTATTAACCAAATTAAACAATCCTACAAAACAAATGATATGTCTACCATGTTGCCAAATTCTTTCCTCGAGCATATATCTGATTTTCACCGCAAGTCGCCCTCTACCTGGTCAAAATTACTTTGAACCTCCCAAGCAGAAGGAGCAAGCAGGAACACCCAGTAGTTCTGAAAACTGAAACGTTGGAAATGATACATACCAGCTACAATGATCATATTAGAATCTACACTGGTAGCTCACTTGACCAATAAAAGAGAACGTTCATAGAAGATTTAGTTGAAAAAATCTACTGATATCTGCTTTTAAGTCCTTGCAAACTTGTACTCTAGTATGGACACAGAGCTTCTGGGGCTAAGTGCTTGGTTGGTAAGTTGCTTCGAAACAAAATAGGACAAAATATGAATATTCACTGACTCCAGATCGGCCCTACAGGCTCTCTTAAATTCATCCACAGGTGAGTACTCCTTTTGGATTTCTGAAATAAGAAAATTTGCAAACGACCTGAAAAACACGGGGAAGGACATAACTCTTCAATGGGTAGCCGCGCATTGTGGAATACCAGGAAACAAGCGGGTTGATGAAACAGCTAAAGCAGCATCCCATATCTACCCAATATTTAAAGCTAAGTATCCACATATTTATTGTAAAAGCTTTACAAATAAATACTTGTATGAATGTTGAACTGAATCTTGGAAAGAAAAGGCCACAGGTTGTCACCTTTTTCAATTTCAGCCTGAATCATTAAGTGAGGACAAATTCAGGGATGTTCATGTTCGATTGCAGCTTTTGCAGCTTGAGCATGATATGGTCATCTAGTGATAGTGGTATATTTATTTGAATTTAATCTTTCGCAGTCTCAAATCTGTGTACTTTGTGAAAATGAAGATAAAAGCATAAAGCATATATTCCATACCAATGAGAGACTTTCTGAGAGCTGAAGTGACAACATGACAAGATATTCTCATAAACAAGAAGCATTGGGGACTGGCAAGGATAATATACTGTGGACATCAGGCTATCTGCTACTCTTGAAGCTGGATGTTTATGCAAAGAAGTAGAAGTCCTGTGCTCTAGTAATAGGTTGTGTGTGTGTCTTTTTATATGGTAAACATTGGGGGTGTCAACATCAATGATATTTTTACAGTGTTCTTTCCTACTGCCTGCATCATCAATAAAACTTTTGTTTGCAATATCATTTAATTTCTGGTTAAATATGATTAGAGTTGTCTTCTATTAAATCATGCAAATTGCTAATGGTAGATTACAAAATAGGTTAATGAATAGTGTCAATTCTAAAAATGATCAATTTTTCTATTTAGCTCTATATAGACTCTAGTTTCTAGATATAATTTTAAATTATTTTGAAAAGGTGATAAGACTTTGCACATCAATTAAATAGGGCATAAGCATATTGGTTTTTTTATCTATGATACTAAAAGTTTTGTAATGTATACATTTGTAAATTAGGATTAAAAAATTTATAGATATAAATATGAAAAACTATAGTTTTTAATTTGTAGTAAAAAAGTTATAAGGCTGGAGACAAACTTGGCGCTCTTTGTCCGATCCTTTTTTTTACCGTTGGCGTCTTATCAGTAGTGGCATGTGGGTTAGCATTGCTTCTTGCACATTGAGTGGTAAAATGGACGATCGGATTATTTAACGCCATCGGTAGCAAAATTCAGCCTGTCACTGCCCCTTAAAACAGTCGTTGGATTGTTACTGTTGCTCCCGAAGTAGTGGCGTATGTGACTGAATGTGCGATTAAACACTCGTCCAGTCTAACGCCAAGACTGGATGTCTCGAAGTTCTGTTCGATAGGACAAAATCATAGACATTTTAAAAGATAGGGATAACAAAGGAATACGTGGCATGAAGCTGCAAATTACGCAGGTTGTCAAATTACGAAATTGATATCCTAAAATAATTGAAACAGCTTATTTTCGTCATTTCTCAGATCAGAAAAGAAAGTGTAGAAGGTCCCAACTTCCCCTCTTCTTATGATGATCCCAAATAATTTGATTTTTTTTTCTCTTGAATCAATGAAATAACAATAATGCCAGAGGTTTTTCTCTACTCTTGACATATACAACACTATTTATATTATAATGAAATTACAACTAAATAGAAACTTGTTATATAGTGGTCAGTAATTGACTGAGCGGATTGGGTGTGACAATTAGGCGGTGACAGATATTTTAACGCCCAGTGTGTAAACGCGACATTATGTAAGAGCAGCGTTTTTAAAAAAAAACGATAATACCAAGTGGACGAAAAATACCAAGTGTCTCCGCCCTAATAATATAAACGGTCAAATTATACAAAAACTAAAACGATATTGAAAAAAAATTATTGTAACATATTATTTAATTTTAAATGCAATTGTTCCTATATTAGTGAAATTTACAAAAATTATTGTAACAATTTTTATATTAGTGCAAAAAATGTATTGTTATTTAGGTATGGAACTACTTTACAATAATAACAATCCATTTCCATTACACTGTTAGAACTAGAAATATTTTGCAGTTAAAGAGAAAGCAAATCTTTCCTATTTACTTTAAATGGAGCTTCAGATGTGTGAAGTTTGGAACAGACTTACAAAAAGCTGTTAAACTAAAAGCATAAATTTCAAATTACTTCAGAAAGCAGTTGACAATAAGTTTATACCATTCAAAAGTAACACAGTAAATTTTTCAATCCCACTTCTAATAACTTATATTAGGTTTAATATAGACAATAATTTAAGAATTAAACTCACGATTTGAGAATGGCTGACGATTCTATCACCACATCCGACCTCATGAGATTCTGGAAGCTGAATCTGGGTAGTGAAATGTGACTCTAAAACACCTTTACTAAGAGAAGTGAAAAGAGAATCCAATGCTAGTTGCCCTGTTGGAAGGGCAGCAGACAAAGCTCCACTTAGTGCAAGCAGTTCTTGGCAAGTCATTGCTTCTGTGCTACTTGCCTGAAAAGTTTATTTAAGATTAATGAATCTTCAACATGAAGTTCAGTCTAAATATTTAAGCTTATTTTAAGAATCCCGGTGGTAACTAATATTGTGTTAATTTTTTTTTGTATTGGTTGTTTTAAATAAACTTCAAAATATGTAAAACTGTCTCATTGATATTTCAATTAATTACCTAAAAAAATATATATTCTTACAAAGAAACCAAAATATTTTCATTAAAAACATATTGCTTTCCAATTTATCTCAAATAATAGAATCAACAATTTTTATTTTCTACTTTATTAGACTTAAAAATTTGTATTGCTTCATAACAAGTATTTTCAAAATATTTGTTTGAAGTTTAGGTAAAAATGAATCTAAATATATTAACCAAAGACTAAACAAACTATTAAATTTAACCTTGGCATTTGAGTCAATTAGCATTGGCCTTTTCAGTGCGGTGTTTTTCCAGCTATTAAATTCCTAAATTATTTTATCATTTTCAACCATTAATTACTGTTGCACTATTTGTTGTTGCACTAAAGCATTGAAGAATAATAGCTCTCAAAACTAAAAACTGAAGTAAGGGGAATTGTCTCTCTAAACATTAAAAACATAATTTCGATACACAATAGTCAAACATGGTTGTAAAAATAAAAATAGTGAAACTGAAGGAATTCATGTTGCTTTACTACAATACCATCTTGTCTGCTAAAACAGAAAAAAGACCAATGCTTCTGGGGCACAAAGAATGGGATTATTATCTCATATATGCATACCTACAAAAGAAATTTCCAAAATTAAAAAAAAATATTGAAAATAGAGTGGTAAAATTAACATACCAATAACTAACTGCTATAAAAGAGGTAGAAAGATATTTTCTTAATAACAAAAAAGTCATTAGAAAGACCCAAAAGCAATGCAATTTATAAATGAATAACTGTCTTTTTAAAAATTGCATTAGTTTTGGGTCGTACTAAAACTCAAACATTTTTTAGTATTACAAGACAATTTACAAAATTGAACGCTATATTCTAGGAATTATGTTGAATGATTTTAAAACATTTAAAGCTAGGGAAAGAAAGCAATAGATATCTAACAAAACCAACAACATGTGTCACATATTTGATGGAAGAACTTAATCAAGTATAAATATTTAGGACTAGGTTGGAATCCAACTTAAAGGGGATTCAATACTATTGAATTATATCTAAACAGTTCAATAAACAGTGAAATAAAAATTAAATGTCTTTTCCTGGTTACATGTTATAACTGTAAATGTCAGCTTTTTAAGTCAGAAGAATATAAACACTGTATAATATATTAGTTAAAGTTAAAAGATATATTTTCTGTGAGGAAATGCAGTTTTTAACTTAAATACTGTTTATTGTTAATTTAGCTAAAAAGTAGTTTCATTATTTATTTTAACTATTAGATCTGCATAGTTGTTTTAAAAGAAAATAGTTCTACATTGAACAAATATAATTTGATAATATTCAGTTGTTTATTTCAAACATAACTTATTTGCAGTTTTTGTGTTGTTCATCTTGAGACTTTTATATAAATTACACTTGTTTGTATTATCTTGGCAAAAAAACTACTACTTACTGACTTATTCAGCGGACTCGTTTTGCT
This sequence comes from Prosapia bicincta, assembly GCA_036971475.1. Taxonomy (NCBI): domain Eukaryota; kingdom Metazoa; phylum Arthropoda; class Insecta; order Hemiptera; family Cercopidae; genus Prosapia; species Prosapia bicincta. Next base: position 2,324,454 of record JBAIZL010000070.1, on the reverse strand, counting down.
CAGGTGTGTTGTGTTTGTGTGAGTCTGTGGTGTGTTATTGTTCATAGAGTAGTTGTTAATTATGTGCTCAAATATAGTGTTTGCTTGGGAGTGTGTTTTGTTAAATAGAATGTGTTGTGTATAGTATTTATGGTGTTTATATATCTCATAGTTTTCTACTGTGTTAAGTTTTTTTCTTTTATTGATGTAATGTAGGATTTTTATATTGGTGTCTATGTCAGTCTGTGAGTGCAGTGTGTTTTGTATGTGTAAGGCAAAATTTGATGTGGGTTGTGTCTTTCTTATCTGTTTTACGTGTTCTTCATATCTTGTGGTAAATGCTCTACCTGTTTGTCCTATGTAAAAGCCTGGACAGTTATTGTATGTAATCTAGTATACGCCTGCCCTGTCGTGTTTATCCTCATGTGCTTTTTAACTGTATAGGTGTTTTTTAATTGTGTTGGCTGTTGTAAATGCTACTTTGTATTAAAGTTTGCGGAACGTGGAAGCTATTTTTTGTGATGTGTTGTCGTGATAAGTGTTATATATTTTTGTGTTTGTGTGTTATTGTTTTTTGTTGTGTTATGTGTGCGTTGTTTTTGTGCATTATGTTGTCTATCAAGGTGTGTTTGTATCCGTTAATATAGGCTATCTTGTGTATTGTGTTTAGTTTGTTTATTTTGTCTTCATTGTTCATGGGTATGTTGATTAATCTGTGTATCATGGAGTGGAAGGCAGCATGTTTGTGTTGTGTTTGGTGATTAGACATGTTGTGTATAAATCTGTCTGTGGTGGTGGGTTTCATGTATATTTTGAAAGTGTGTGTTGTTGTTTTGTTTTGTTTTGTGATTGTTAGGTCTAGGAAGTTGATTTTGTTCTGTTGTTCTGTTTCCAGTGTGAAGTTTATGTTATTGTGTAATTTGTTTATGTAATTATGAAAGGTGTTTATCTGTCTTATGTTACCGTTGTAAATGATTAGGATGTCATCTACATATCTGTACCAATAAGTATATTATTTTGTGGGCGTGTTTGTTGTTGTTTATGATATGTTTTTGTTCTAAATTGTGTATGAATATTTCTGACAACATGCTCGAATCAGTTGATCCCATGATTAAGCCTTTGTTTTGTGAGTAGTATTTGCCATTGTATGTGAAGTAATTCTGAGAAGTGATTGTTTCTGTTAGTTTTATTACTTCTTTGGTTCTGTTATCCACAACACATTCTGTTAACAAAACACACTCCCAATCAAACACTATATTTGAGCACATAATTAACAACTACTCTATGAACAATAACACACCACAGATCAAAAATACACCACAGACTCACACAAACACAACACACCGGAGCATAGTCTTGTCAGTAATTCACAGCATTGAAAAAGCGCTGATCTACCGGTAGCCCAAAACTTGTCTGCTGAAAAAATCAGTAAGTAGTGGTTTTTTGCCAAGATAATACAAACAAGTGTAATAACTTATTTATTATCATATTGTTTCATATTTGAATTTTACAACTGTTGATATGTTGTATAATAGTTATTTGTAATTGTTGTAGTAATAAGATTATAATACTGTAGGTAATTACTATTTATACTTTACATGAATAATAATAAATATAGCATATCTAGATCAACAATATAATATTATAAAACATTTGTAGATTATAATATTTTTAAAGTTACTTATTGTAATCATCTTGAACTCAACAATTAAACTATAATTAAATAATACTTCACGAAGTGAATATTTAAAGGGCTTTACTTCGTAAAAGAAACGATTGTTTCAAAACCTGTCAGCAAGTAAACTCTCAAGTATTATTTAATTACAGAATAATAATAATCACTTAATTCACCAAACGTAATGGACTACAAAATTCAAGAATACAGAATAATATTTTTTGTATGGGTTTATTTGTTTGTTAATGTTTTGTAAGCACAATTATGTTTTAAAAAGACTTTTATATTGTTATTGAATATAAATTCTGTTTATATCACATTGGATGGCTTTTAATGTTGGTGAAATTATGTCCTACAAATACAAAGTCTGATGAAATTTAAATTTATTTTAAAACAAGCTAATAATAAAGTAACTAAATTTTAAAATAATTTCTATTAATATTTCAGACTTGTTCTAGAACAAAATTATTTTAGACAAAAAGAGTAGGCCTATATAATTTGATAATAATCATTCATTCAAGTACTTTTACTATACAATTCATAAATTAACTTAACCTACAATATGTCACTTACAACTTTTTAAAAAAAATGTTTTAACTTGCCTATAGTAGCACTTACTTTTTTTGTTGAGGACGGCCGTTTCGGGAGATGTGTCCCTTTGTCAACTCACGGGAGATGTGAGTTGACATAAGTGCTACTATAGGCAAGTTAAAACATTTTTTTAAAAAAGTTGTAAGTGATTACTAGTAGCTCACGCGAAGATGGATTCAACAAATGTCTACTATATGTGTTCTATGAAATGATTTTGTTAAAATTTATTTTTAGCATCAGTTTATAGAAGATTGTATAGATTTTAATGTTGGTGAAAAATTTAGTCATAGTATACAAATACAGTCAAAGTTTGATAAATTTTAATATGTATTTAACAAATTTATTTTTTATTATGTACGTATTTTAAAATAAGTTAGTGAAAAATACCTTTGTAAAGTGAAATAGCAGATGTATTTACAAAAAGTAACAAAAATAACATAATTAAGGCCTTGTTTTTGCTAATGTTGTTGACAAAATCAAGCATAATTAAAATTACTCATTAGGCCTAATCATAATCATATTAATCATAATAAGCTTGGCATCAAAATGTATTAAGCTAATATTTCCATTTGTGGTATTGGTTGTTAGGCATGAAATTGTAAGAAATGTAAAACTGTTCCTAATGACATATAATTCTGTTAAAAACTGTTAACTCCATTAATAAACCCCTAAATCAGAAGCTATGGTATTATAGGCATAAAAAAGATTCAGTGAAAGAAAAACAACCAGGAAACCACAGATGAAAATAACCAACACAGATATAACTGAAGAAATCAAAGAACCTGCTGTCCAGAATTAATGACTACTGTTGAAACATCCACAGGAACTACAGGTTGCCAGACATTTCCGTCTCCTGTTTGTGTCATTTTCTCACTGGAACATATGTTTTTGCCTGCCTGATCACCATGCAGGAGTACAACGTCACTGAACATTACACTGCTTCTACGCCTTGAGAGGTTTGTTGTGCTAGGCGCACTAAGAAGGTTTCCACTCCCCTGAGTCTGTAAAAGTGAGGTTATGTATGTTGTGCAATAAAGTAATTTTTGTACTATGGTTATGATAAAAGATTTATTATGTGAGCTACTGTAAAAAGTGCATGTTGAATGTGAAGAGAAGCAAAAATCTTATAAAATGAAACAATGAATGAAATGTTGTAACATTGTTACCAAATAGGTCATAAATGGGATTCACGAGTATTTTCTATTTCTATTTCAATTCAAGCAATTCCTATTATTTTTAAAATATAAATAAAACATGAACATGAGCAAATTGTAGTTTTTATTGTCATATCAACTCTGTAGCATAAACTGGCTAGAAACGTCAAGAAACAAAATTATTCTGTGTAATTCCTGCTTAAACACCAACAAAAAATATAATAAACCTAAAATAATAATGAAAGGTGGTGATTTTTATGGTCAGTTGGGTAGATAAATAGTATAATGGAATATTATTGGAAATAGTTCTACTCATAAAATCATTAACAGTGATTAGAACTTGTAGAAAGGGCGATGAAGTTTTAAGTGTCTACTCAGGAAAAAAAAATCTGAAATACCTATGCAGTATGCACACAACCTGCAGAACACTTCAGAAAGAAGTTCCATTTTTCTCAGGTCTTAAGGCATAAGAAATAACGATTGATTTCTTGTATATGAAGAAATGTATAGCCATTAAATGAAAGTTTGTAAGACTATGAGTCAAATCTAAAATCTTGTGGTTCTTATGTTAATAGTTCACATACATGTTGATGTTAGGGTTCACAATATTAGCTGTATTAAACATAATTAATATTTAACCATTAGCTATTAATCTTTAGTTGTAACAAAAAAATATCACGGTAATGTTTATTAGAAAGTAAGCAAAAGATTAGGATTGATAATAATACACATATCTCTTGTATTCATCGAATAGAAAAAATAATTTAACTCACCTCACTGTCCCAACGACTACCATTATTAAAAGATGGAACTCTGAGGAGTGAAGGTCTCTTTGGACTTGGTGGAGGTTCTTCTACATCAGCAGGTTCTTCCACAGGAGAAGCAGGAGACTGGCGTGGTGTAGGAGGAGACATTACTGTCGATGGACTCACAAGAGGACACCCCTGATGGTGTCTTTTAAGCTTGTAACCTGAATAAAGTTATATTTGCAAACTAAAGAATGTATAACAAATACAAATAAAGTGTGTTATAAATTATTGACAATTATATTGCTAGTACAAGGCGTATATTAAATGATCGTTAATAATAAAAAATAGACCCCGTATCATTAACTACATTATTTTTCTTATTAAACTTCTAACTCACAATTTAGTTATCCTTCTCACAATCCGTTCTTTCACCACAAACACACAACTAAATTCTGTTTTTCCACCCAAAATCACACTTACAATCCAATCCTAATTAATAGCTGATCTCCACAGAAATTATAAATAGTTCATTGGGAGTTGATTCGGGAGGATATTCACTGCAATACTACATCATATACTGATGGTAATTAAAATTATTCAGTTGATAACTATGAAATTTTATATTTTGAATACATTTACACATTCAACAATATAAATGCTTGTAGGAGTTAAAATAATCAATTCAATCCAATGGGAATGTAAAATATTTCAAATGGGATACAGTAGCATTTCAATTAAATTTAGATGATAAAAAAAAAAAATGATTTCAGTGTAGGCAGTACCAGATATTAATTTGTAGGGGCCCTAAGGTATAAGTGTGGTGGGGCCCTTGGGAACAAGAGTGGTGGCCCATTCAAGGTATGAAAAATTCACATATTCGACTTTTTTCTTTAAATATATTTAAAATATGATGCCTAATAGAAAGGCTTTATTCCATAACGTAAAACAAACATTTCTCCATTATAATCTTCAATTCATTAATATAACAAACTCTTGCAGTTTTTGTGTTATACATCTTTAGGTTTTTGTATAAATTATACTGTTATTTGTATTACCTTGGCAAAAAACCACTACTTACTGATTTATTCAGCAGAAGGGTTTTGCACTAGGTGCACACAACACATTACGCAATGCTGTGAATCACTGAAAAGACTGTTGCTCAGGTGTGTTGTGTTGGTGTGAGTCTGTGTTGTATTTCTGTTCTGTGGTGTGATTTTGTTCATAGAGTAGTTGTTAGTTAAGTGCGCAAATATAGTATTTGATTGTGAGAGCATTTTGTCATTTAGAATGTGTTGTGGATAGTATTAATGGTGTTTATCTATCTTGTAGTTTTCTTTTGTATTAAGTTTTTTGCTTTTTTATGTACTGTAGGATTTGTAGTTTTTATGTCTATCTAAGTCTACGATTGTAGTATGTTTTGTATGTGTATGGTAAAATATGATTTGGGATGTGTCTTTCTTATCTGTTTTACAATGTTTGTTGTATCTCGTGGTAAATTTTCTCCCTGTTTGTCCTATGTAAAAGCTAGGACGTTGTTGCATGTAATCTTGTTTACACCGCCCTTGGTTGAACTTTTAGGTCATAAAAAAACCAGCAATGTCTGCATGGTAATAAGTGAAGAGTGTTCAAGAAGTAGCGAGAGGCAAATTTTAGTTATGAATTATCCACATGGGAAGTCCCCTATTTGTGCAAATAGAAATCGAATGAAATCTCTATTGGTGTTTGTTCTAGTTGATAGTGGTTTTATTGTTAATGCAGTGTATCTAATTTAGTTTTTCTATTGTAATTATTTGTATTAAAATATGTTTTGGTATATGATGTGATAGACAAAGGAATTGAATTTGATATCTCATGTGTGAGGGGAAAATAAGACCAAGGAAAAATAAATATGAAATATCAGATACGAACAAGAAAATTTATTTCAAAGGTAATTTATTTAAACCTGCTTTGAAAGTAAAATATTAAAATAAAATTAATAGATAAGAACAGTTTTTAAGACAGTTTAATACAACAATAACTTAGATAAAAATTTGTGATGCTCTTATTACGCAATGTAAAAATAAACATGTATAAGAGAACATGATGGAATAGAATATAAAAAAATAGTGTATTCAATGAGTGCATGTATTAGATAAAAAATATGAAAGTGTGTTGAGGAATTTTTCAAAGAATTTTTAATTTTTAAATAACATTGCTAAATAAAAAAGAGAATTCTCAAAAACATTGAACTAATCTAACATGATTTTAAATATTCAAAGAATCAAGAATGCTTCAGAATAGAAAACCTTTTGAAAAAGCAGTTAATGAGTATAGTTAATGATTTTAATATAGAATAGACTATTCCCTCTTATATAGGGTTATATAAGTACGTGAAGACTAGGCTAAATATGAAAATAATACCAGACAGACATTAGAAAAATAGGTAAGCTTAAACATTTCAGAAAATTAAAAGTTAATAGAGAGAACGTTTTTTGACGAACTAATTAAATACACATTCCTTATACACTCCAAATCAACCCCTCTAGGAAGCTATTCAATATTTCCAAATAATATAAAAACATTAGCTGTAGGAATAAAAATAATGCTTTGTACCATTCTAGTAAAATTAAAAAAATACACACACACACACACACAACCACACACACATACACACACACACACACACACACACACACATATATATATATATATATATATATATGATGCTATACAAAATATATATAAAACTATAATAAAAGAATAAAACTTCACATATCCTCACCTTCTTGACTTCTAAAGGGATGGAGTACTAATGTGCTTCCCACAGTCAGGTTGTTGTCTCCATTATTGCTCAAACCTAATTTTAACTCTTTTTGCTGTTGTCTTCTGTACCTAAATAATCTCCATTTCTTTATTAATCTTCTTTTGCTCCTTCTCCACAAATGTGCAACATATCTGTTAATAAATTTAAAAATAATGGATTAAAGTAAAAAACAAAAATTAATAAAGAAGAAAGTAAATGCTGTTTTAAAACGTCTTCTATGTGTTTAAAACTATTTAAACGTCCTAACATAAAATAATATTCATATTTGCAGTACTTTTTAAGGTTTTATTGAAAATGTATGAAATGTCAGTGTAGTGTGGAGAGGAAATAATTATACACTTAAATGTTCAAATAATTCAGTCTGGAAGTCATAAAACTCAGTGGAGCATGGTGAATTCGCCTCCTCATCTCTGACACTGAGTCAGTCGGCCAGCAATACCTCAATACAAAATAAGAAATGTAACGATTATTCTACAGTTCGATACTAATGAATTCTAGTGATCAGTGAAAAAATTAATTTATATATAAACTAAATTGTAAGCTTTATTTGACTGTAGTAAACTTTTATTGTTTGAATTAGTTTTAAAGATTAAATAAATTATTGTACACAAATAACGAGTGATATACCTTATTTGTGCATGAACTAGATTCAGATATGACGCGACATCGAGAAAAGAAATTTCAAACTGATTAAAATCGTAAGGGGCAAATTCTCGTATCATTAAAACCTTACATAATAAAATTTGGAGACATCTTTCCAGTTATAAAACATCAAGAGAATGATGTTTCACGAAGTAGTAAAAGAGTATTTTCGGTTCATTGGTACTCTATTACATATTTACTGCATCTACCCTCTATGTATCTACTTAAAGCATGATAATTGTTTATAAGTCTGTTTATGTAAGTTATAAATAAGTGATAGTTATTGTCCAAAAATATATGTTTTTATAAACCTAACTTTCAAATATACATTACATTTTATACTACAAATTCATTTTAAAGAACAAAATTTTAAGACATAAAATGATATTACACAATATCAAGAGCACAGTGAAAATATTGGAAAAACCCCCAATAGCACAAAAATAATCAAAAATAACAAATAAAACAAGTTACTTAAGATTAAACCCTTATGTACACTTCGATGACCAAGTCACCATCATCATAGGGCCTTATTACAAAATTACAATCTAGCAAACAAGATATTACAATCTCTTAGTGAAACGAATCAAATCGTTCTCTGCAGTTGCTATGTATAAGGATGAGGTAAGCTCCACTTCCCTCTCCGCCCTTGACCAACAAATGTGTTTACAACTATATTAGTTTACCTTTTGATAATATTTTAACAAAAGAGTTTGATTCGATTTTTAAAAAAGTAAATGGTATGATAGCCTACAAAAGTCAAAATAAACTTAAATATTTATTATGTAACCATTAAGATAAAATTCCAATTCTGGAAAAATCAGGTATTTATAAGATAATTTGTAGTTCTTGTGACGAGATGTATATAGATCAAACAAAAAGAGAAATTGTTTCTACATATAAAGATCATCTTGCACATATTAAATATGATAGACCTGAGAAATCAAGTGTAGCAGAACACATCCTCCATAATCAGCATGAATTAGAGTCAAATGTTATCTTAGCTAAATGTATCAACTCTAAACAGTTACTTAATAGTTATGAAAGTGTTTTTTATAGTCAAATTGAATAGTAAATTAATGAATGCAGAAAAAAGCTTATCCCTAACTCACCCCTATATTCGTTGTTTAAATAGACTTTTTTTTCAAATACGATGCATTATTTTAATTAGTTTTTTATTTTATTTATTGCTATTAGCTGTAGTTTATATTACATATTTATTATTATAGTGTACTTTTTAACATAGCGTATTTGGTTCAAGATGGTCGATCATTATTTGTTGGTCGAGGGCGGAGTGGGGGGTGGAGGTTACCTCACGCCTATATATAGCGACCGCAGATTATGATTGGTGTCATTAGTTTGTAACAACTTGTTTGATAAATTGTAATTTTGTAATAAGACCCTCTGATGATGATGACATGGTCATCGAAATGTACATAAGGGTTTAATCTTAAGTAACTTGTTTTGTTTGTTATTTTAGAATTGTTTTTGTGGTATTGGGGTTCTTTTCAATATTTTCATTGTAATAAAGTGATATATTTGTAAATGAAATTAATGTTTTACCTACATAGTAGTATAACTCCCTATCAGTTTTTTAATGTGTTTAGTTATTAAAAACAAGCTTTTGTTCACATATAAATTTTTATTTACACTTAAAAAAGACTTACTGGGTCAAATATTTACATTAAACAAATGTATCTAAGGGGTTGACTTAGGCAGTCTAACTGTCTATCAAAATCTTTCTGAAGATAGATAGGTTACATTGAAGTTCTCTTTAGAATTTAAAAAAAGAGTTAATTAACACAATATTAAAAAATTAAGACGTAGTTTTTTGTGTTGTAGATCTTGAGGGTTTACTGTAATTACACACCTGGTATTAACTTGGCTAAAATAACACTACTTAATAATTTTTCAACAGAAGCTTTTCGCAGTAGGTCTATGCATTTTTCAATTCTGTGAGTCACGGACAATACTCGAGACAGTCTTATTTGTGACTCACAGCATTGAACAATGCGCTGACCTAGTGCAAATGCATCTGCTGAAAAATAACAGTAAGTAGTGATTTTATTGCCAAGTTTATACCAAAGGTGTAAAAAATTATGCTTAAAAATATTTAACAATAGTACTTTAAATGTTTAAAAAATACATCTTTTATAAATTATTAGACAACGTTAGGCCGAGATGAATATTGCTTACTTTCGTATAGGCCTATTTACTAATTTGTTTCGGTCAAATTACTTTAACAAAATTAAATTTAAGACATACCTTGGCACTCACTTGAACTTTGGCTTATTAACAAATCAAAACATTACTAGATGCTACACTTTTAACATAATTACAATTTTGAAAGCTTAAACACAAACTACATAATAAAATTTAAAAAATATTTTAAAATTGTTACTGTTTACTTTTGATTATTACATTATTAAAGATGTTAATAACCAATTCAACTCCAAGATTGCAACCCGCAGCGGTCTTCTATATGAACTAGATCAGAAGAGGCTGAGACTCAAGATTTCTAACGCTTAATCAACAGAATTCACTCCCTTATACTTTGAAAATAGAGGGATTTAATTGGTTACCAGTATTTAACATGAAACCCTCTCCAAGGCTGTCTAACGCCATTTATAGAAACAATTGCTTTTTTAAATTAGGCCGATTTAACAATAGCTAAAATAAAACAAATATTTTTGCAAAATGCTAAATTTTTGCCAAAAACCTAATACATTACTGTAGGTATATTTTACTTGATATTCTATACCTTGTAAGTAGGCTTTATCGAATAAGTGAACAAGCTATTTTGGTGTTAAAATCATTAATAAAACAGACCACTTACTTAACCATTTCTGCATAGCATGTAGTTGGTTCAGAGTTGTTTGTAGAGGATGCTAAAGTGCTTGTTGAATGGAATCTTGCTCTCTCTAGCCTCATACGTTCCATCTCTCTTTTTTTCGTCTCTGAGAACTGTGTTGCTATGACGACCAAACACAAGTTGATCATGAAAAATGAACCAATCTGAAAATGTTTTTTTTTTAAAGTTCTGATTATGATATTGGTAAACATTTATAAATAACTCAAAGCATACAATAGTACTGCTCAAAACGTTGACAAACTAGAGGTATATTACTACGTTCTTGTTAAACACACACACTGAGACAAACTGAGAAATTGCAGATTTTGAACATTAGCAAAATCTTTTAAAATAATATATTATTACGAAAAGAATTAAAGGCGGCCCTAAAACTAATCATTTGCCACTGCTACAAGATTCAGGACCCCAAGAAGAGGAGAAGAGCAGCAATCACAGTGATGGTTTTTGGGGAAAGTCTGAATTTAATATTCAATTAACCATTTATTAAATTTAGTAAATTTTGTAAAATTATAGATTTAAATTTCTTTAAATAAAGACTTAATAACTTAATGATAATTAATGATTGAAAAAACATATAAGCAAATAACTTTTTTAAATAGCAATATAAGTAATGGTAATGAAATAAAAATTATTCAAATATAAAATGCAAGCTCTAAAATCTCAAGATTAAAGTTATTACATCAAGTTATAACAAGTTACAGCAAGTTAAGGTTTAACAAAGTCAAGACAAGAAATATTCAAAATTATTAATAACATAATTTATTTTAATTCAAACAAAGTAAAAGAATAAGAAACTCAGAGAGAAAGCCAATGATAAATGATTAGGTACTTAAGTTGACATAACTTATTTTATGTCCGTATAACATATATTAAACAGCAAGGATTAAATAACTGTAAAGATAAAAATCCTATAAATTTGGTTTTGAAATCCTTCAGATTTATGTTTGGGCCACAAATATAAATTAAAAATAAAGTCATTAGGACGTAATGTAGCCTTTTACTTATAGAAATAATTTTATGGACATAAAATAAAATAAACTGGTATAAATTATTTTCATGTTGTATTTAAATATGTATGTAAATTTATGTATATAGTTTTAATTTATAAAGAAAATGTACTCAAATCACTACAAATGTTAGAGAATATTAAATAATAGTGTTAACAAAATAATTGATGAACTTTATGCAAAGACTACATGACCATTTACGAACTTTATGAACCATTCAAGTTTATTTCATGTTAAACAACTGCTTATTACAATTAAAATATATAGCAAAAATTCAATAAAATTAAAGTAATAATTGTAATATATTTTGAGAGAGTAAATTTTAGTTTATACTTTAATTTTCATTCAATTAAATCAAGTTAGAACAAACAATGTTTAAAATTATTATAACTATCCTGTCGTAAATCAACTAAATACAATTTCTGAAATTTCCCATCCATCAACAAGAGTAGAAGTAAATATCTCAAATAAGCTAGAAAAAAGATGCTTTAAGGAGTACTTTTGCAATAGAAAAGTAATATATTAATTTTATAGTTAAACAGAAATTAATAATGTATACATAATCACATAAAGAAGAATGAACATTTAGGTTTATTTTAAAATAAAGTCCAGGGATTTATCCACTGGCAGGTCACGCTCGACACCACAGGTATCAAGATATGGTAAGTCATGTGGGATCATATTTCAACCGCGGTTGAACTGGCGCGTTTCTACCCTACAGTGTCCATCATCACCATGTCCCTACCGCTTACGCGAAAAACGCGTAAATGTGGTCACTGTTGGTAGGGTGTGGAACGCGTGTTTTGGGGGGCAATCTCCCGGAAATTTGAGGTTTGGCCATGACAACACACACACACACACAAATCTATAATATATACTACAAACTGTATATACATGCTAATAAAACAGTTCTTATTGAAGCTTCAGAGCTCACTGCTAGACCCTCTAGTATTAAAAAAGTGAAACTACCAGATATCTTGATGCTTTTACTAGTAGTAAATTAGAATTGACACCAAATTGAAGAAGTTGAGGGGCAGGCAATTTACAGAAAACACATCTCAAACAGGTGGCCAAAGTTTCATAGGGAAGTACATATCAAATAATCAACAAAGGTGCAATGCTTGCATGTATCAGACATACAATGAAATACTAAAAAAAAGTAGGCTACCTATTATGTATGGAACAATATTGGTATAGAATAACTGGAATTAGGTAGAATAGAAATAGTACAAAATAAATCACAGAAGCGTGTTTATAAGACATTGAGGGTTACTCAGTACTTTTGTGCAAAATTCATCTGCACCAATAAAAATAAATCTCTGGAAGTGGAACATTTTTGATGAAACAATTAACTAAAATTAACATCCTAAAATACATGAATCTAATGTTTTTAAGTAATTTCTTTTCACTTTACATAAAACTAAATATTTAATCCAATGGATTTTCAACTAACGTGAAATCACTATTTTTAAATGGAAAAAAGAGCAACCATCCATCATCTATTATTTCCAAATTAGCCATTACAATAACTGGGAAATAGGTATCCAGCTTAGCAACAGTATAAAGTGACGCATGAGAATGGTAATCCTATAGCTGGTTTGACTTTTGGTTTTTCAATTTCCTCGTAGAAATATATCTGTAGCATAGAACTTTGATGAAAAGATAGCCAAAATAAAGACTTTTCTAGCTGTGTTCAACTAACCATTTACCTGTAAAAGTATTTGTATTGATTAATTACAACGCCATAATTACTGAAATCATGAATTGATTGGCTAATTTCCACATTACCTACGTGATGAATGTTCTATAAGTACCAGAAAAAAAGGAAAGAAGATCCAGCAAAAATAACAAACATCCAAAAAACCCAGTAAGAGAGTTTTTTTAGTCATGGATTGCCCATAGGTAGGAATTATTTGAAATGTATATGTAAAATAAAACAAATAAAATAAAAAATTATATATGTGATTAAAATAATTCTTTAGATTGCCTCAGTAATGTATGAGTTCATCTCTCAACATGGTATTGATAACTTATTTTTAAACATATAAACTCATAACTTGTTACAAACATTTCCCAAAATTTCCTATCCTTTTTCATATGCATTAATAAAGTGACTCCTGGTTGATGTGACGCAGGATGTTAATAAAGCCAACCTCCTGTCAAAATATGAAAGGTGTTATCACTACCAAGTGACACCAGTTTTCAATAAGTGATCACTCAAAGGCTGTATACCAATGTGTCATTTATTTTGCTAAGCTAAAAGAACAAAGCGTTTGTGTAGTAATTACTCTGAAGATTCAGAAACAATTTTGTATTTGTGTTTATAAATTTAAACATTTTTCAGATTATTCCGGAATATATCTCACAGTATATGCTTTAGCATGAATAAAAATATAGAGTAATTTAGGACACAAATAATGCATCTTTTTAAAGTGAAAAAACGTACAACACCAAAATATTATTGTTACATTTTTTTCTACAATTATCATTAAATAAACTTTCAAGATTTAAGTGCTCTATTATCAGAAAATTGTCTGAATTGAATTGTCATAATTGACAATTGTCATAATGAATTATGAGAGTTTCTTGGGAAATCCCTAACCCAAACTTGTTAACTGCACACAGCATACATGACGACAGTTTTCAAAACCAAAATATTCTATGAAAGTCATTACTAGTGATTAAAGTAAGTAAAATAGAATTTAATAATAGGACTATTTTAGTCTTGGAAATCCTCTTTATGTACGCTGTGTATGGTTGATACTTGCACTTTAAATAAAAAATTCCCAAGAAAGTTGTCTTATAATTGATCAGAATCCTTTTAACTATTTAAAACTATTGTTGTTATAAAAGTAATAAAAAACAACATTTCAGCAACTTAATCAATGTTTTTTTTTTTTTTATTGTAAACTAAATATTGTAGCAACCTTGCTGAGCTCAGAGTTAAAAAACTTGATGAGATAAAATTTTATCAAGCTTATTTGGAGAAGTACGTCACTATTATGACACTGCGTCGTCATATATCAAAATCGGGTTGTATACATTTACCATTACAATAAGTCTGGTAAGTCTTAATATTATTAAAGTTAAACAAGTGCACGAGTATAACGTCTTACGTAAGGGAAAAAATAATTTGCAGATTTCAATCTTCTTCAAAACTACTCAAAGTTTTTTTTTTTTTTTTTTTTATATTAAAACTGGTCATTTCTGACCAACCATTAATTTACATTTGATAATTAGATTTTAGCTTTTATTACAAAGAATCCATTGATTTCTATTGTATCTTGTTTGATGTTGGAAGCCAACCGGCTTGAGGAAGAGTATTGTTGTCACTCTTGTCGTTCAACGAGTTCAAATGGTTTTGTCCTTTTGAGTCGTCTTGTCAGGTGGTTGTTGTCGAGAAGTCTCAGTGCCTCAGGATTTTCGTGTTGAGTGAGCCGATTTACGTGTTTGATGGCGTTCTGTTTTATGACTTCCTCGACCATGGGTACACCAAGATCGCAATGCAAGTCACTGTTACGCACATACCAAGGAGCGTTGGCGATGTTTCTTAGTACTTTGTTCTGGAAGCGTTGTATCCCTTGTATGTGACATTTGCTGGCACAGCCCCAAAGCTGTACTACTCAAAGTTGGGGGAAAATTATTATAAAATGAGAAAATTTGAGAAGGTGCCAAAGACGTAAAGGCCTGTACAAGGTGACCATAAATTAAATACAACGTAAGATGTTCCTAAGCTCATTAAATTTTAAAAACGTAGAACTATTTGATTCTTGGTTTAATTCAAAATAAATAAAAACAAAAAAATATTAATAAATAACACAGGTTTCTAAACAAATACAAACATTTAAGCGTAAGAAATATAAGATAAATGAACATTCATCTTAATAGGCAGTAGACATGCAAAATAACTCAATTATCTTGATATATTTATAAAAATGATTTTAATGCTATACATGTTTCGACATCCAAGCTGTCTTCATCAATGACGGGTGAAAACTCGCTATTTATTTTATTGCTAATACATACATTATTACATATTATACTATTACATACATTATCTAAATATTAAAAAAATCTACATTAGAGTTATATTTAACATTTATTTTAAAAGGTTGCTGTATCTGCCTTTTTCTAAAAATTATCTCTTGCTTCTTAAAATTAAATTCAGTAGATCAAGTGTTATTCATTAGGGAAACACTCATCCTGCAGCTACAGCTGGGAAACTTAATGTGAATGCAAGATTTAGGAAGCAGTTTCTATGTTTTTCTTGCCTAAATCACAAAACTAAAACACAAAGTTACACAGTACTTCTTGAACATAGGTGTTACCAGTTCTAAAGTACTACTGTCGATGTACATTCAGTCCTTACACTCATGGTAGGAAAAATACGATAAAACCTTTCGATTAAAAATGTGAAGTTTTTGATGGGTGGGAGGAAAACAAAGGTCTCAAAATTTATAACTAAAAAAATCTATTATCGCTAAAAGGAGTTACAATTTGCTACTCCAATGATGAACGTAATGAGATCAAAACTATCTAAAAATATGAAAAATGTTTTTGTAGTCCATGTCCGAATCGTACCTTAAACAATTGAGTGATGGATGACTAGGATTTAATTACGAACGCATTCAAAGAGTATTATTTTTCATTCTACAAGCAATAAAAATGGGTTAGAAAATTACAATAAACTCCAACTATATTTAACTGGTTATTTAAATATACTCAACTAATAGCGAATTAATCCACAAACTTATAAAGGAAAAGAATCAATAATGCTGTATTAGTGTCACAATTTGTTATAGTTTCTCGTCAAGTCAGTAGTGTTCTGAGGCAAGATAAACAAACTATTATGTGACAAAGTATGACAGCTGAATGATTGACTTAGTTTACACTTTACGCCATTTCCTAAACACAAACGGGCAACTAAACAGCTTGGCAGTAAATTACAACCTGTCAGTCGTAGCCGATCGATGGCATCGACCTGATATATAGTTAGAGGGTAAACAGTACAGCAGCATAAACAGAGACGAAGTTATTTAATCAATATTCATTAGAATCAGGCAGGACGTCTTCGTAAGTATAAAGTAAAGGGTGCTTGTGTGTTTATATAAGCCGTCATGCAAATTACAGAAATATAATTACTATTTAAACCAATAGTTACTAATTTTAAAAATACTTAACTAAGTGTATACGTAATTGCTTACTTGCTGACGCGTTTCAAAACATTCGTCCCTTTTACGAAGATAACCCTCTACTGGCGGCTTTGGCTGTATACAAACGGTTTGACAGGGTTGGATTTATGACAGTGGGTGAGGTGGCGGCGTTTTGTGTGATGTATCGGAAAAGACTATTGGCTTCAAAGTGTGTGTGGTCGTTTAATATATTTTCCCTGTCTGTTGCGTAGTGTTTGTAGATTTCATATTTCCTAAGGTTATTAGTTTTTTACTCTGTTTTAATGTGTGTATTTAAATTAGTGTGTATGTCGGTATGTGTGTGTTGCGTGGTATTTAGGTGTTTTGCGTAGCTGGAGTAATGAACATTCAATCCTTAAATCAATTATACAAAAACGCGACAAACATAACCTAAACTTCTTAAAAGCAGACAAAGGTAACTCCATCGTAATTATGCACCAACAAGACATCGACATGAAAGTCAACAGCTTCATTACTGAAAACAAAATAGCCGAACTCCGATCAGACCCCACACCTAAATTCCAAACAGAAATTAAAAATCTTCTAAACAAATGCACCGACATAATGAAAGCGAACAAAAGAAATATTACAAACAAATAAAACCCCAAGCCCCCATATTAAATGCATTACCTAAAGTCCACAAGGAAAACACACCCATCCGTCCACTAATCAATCACACACATGCACCATCACATAAATTAGCCAAATACATAGACAAACTTATCAGAGACAACAAAAAGTTTCACAATCACACATCCATACACAATAACATAGACCTCATACACAAAATACAAGACATCCACACACCACACAACTCCACCATAGCCTCATTTGACATAAAACACCTTTACACTAATGTGCCAATAGAACAAACACTCCACATACTACAAAATATGCTCGCAGCAAACAACACTCCACATAAACTCACACATGAAATAATCATACTCACCAAACTCATCACATCACAAAACTACTTCACATACCAACACAAATACTACACACAGAAAGATGGCCGCCCAATTGGTTTCCCTATCTCAGGCATCATAGCAGAAATATTCCTACACCACATCGAACAACCATATATTCTACAGAACAATAACTACACACATAACTACACACCAAAACTCACATTTACTCTCGAGTTAGAAGAAAACAATAGAATAAACATTCTAGACCTTAGCATCACCAAACACAACACTAGACATAATTTCAAAATATACAAAAAACCAACAACTACAGATAAGGTCATACATAATACATCTAATCACCCCACACAACACAAACACGCTGCATTTAATCATATTTTACACCGTCTAATAAACGTACCAATGCTACTGAAAGACTACGACGAAGAACTTAATACCATAAAATACATTGCCCAACTAAACGGCTACCAACACACACTCATAGACAACATACTCAGGAAAATAAAACATAAACACCATCAAACAGCCACACAAACACACCACACAAAAAACAACAAATACATATCCCTCACCTATCACAATTAAAACACACACAAAATAGCCTCTACATTCAAAAAACTCCATTACCAAATATCCTACAAAACATCAAACACTAAGAAAACATATACAACCTTTTCAAAAAGTAACTGACATATACAAACTCTCAGGTATTTTCAAATTAACTTGCAACGATTGTCCCAACTATTACATCGGTCAAACCGGCAGATCATTCTATGCACGCTTCGATGAACACATTATCCAAACAAAACAAACAAACCCTAAATCCAGCTACGCAAAACACATAAATGCCACCCAACACACACATACCGACATACACGCTAATTTAAATATTCTACACACATTAAAACAGAGAAAAAACTAATAACCTTAGAAAATATGAAATCTACAAACACTAAGCAACAGACCGGGAAAATATATTAAACGACCACACACACTTTGAAGCCAATAGTCTTTTCCGATACATCACACAAAACGCCGCCACCTAACCCACTGTCATAAATCCAACCCTGTCATACCGTTTGTATACAGCCAAAGCCGCCAGTAGAGGGTTAGCTTCGTAAAAGGGACGACTGTTTTGAAACGCGTCAGCAGTAAGCAATTAAGTATTCACTTAGTTAAGTAGTTTAAAATTAGTCTAATCAGCGAATTCAAGATGATTACATCAAGAAACTTTGATATTCACTTAGTTAAGTATTTTTAAAATTAGTTTAATCAGGGAATTTAAGATCATTACATCAAGAAACTTAAACAGGTACTCTTATTTGACTGTTTTTTTAAAATTGTTACCCTTCTTAACTTTATTTTCAATGTTTCGGGGGTGAGCTGGTTGGTCCTCGTTCTACCCCTGGACAGAGAACTGAACGTCAGTATTAGCTTTCCGAAACGAAAGTTCCATGAGTCATCAAGAGTCTAATTCAAACAGTCGTTTCAGGATTTTCAACGTGTCTCTATTCGAAGACGACAACATCCTAACCGATTGAAAGTCTTATTTTGGAAGACTCAAGGACACAGTATCCAGTCGATACGCAGAACTCATAACATTGACAAAAATATTATATTGAGAAGAAGAAAAGTGGGAATATTTTGCAGAGTAGAAGTTTGGTGCCCAAGCAGAACTTTCGCAAAAAATCTACACACGGAACTTCTAAGGAAAGCTAACCAAGAATTAGGGCACGTTTCAATAGGTACGACCTAAAGGGAGAGACAGAAAGTTCGAGCTCGAATCGATACTCAAAGCAATCCAAAACGTGAGCCAGACAATCGCCTAGTAATAATGCATTGGAATGCAAGATCTCTCCATAACAAATCGGAGGAACTGAAGAGAATGTTAGAAGAGGAAAATGTCACAATTGCCTGCATACAGGAGGCGTCACTACCACAAGACAAAAAGTACCACCCAAAGTTTGCTGGCTACAAAATGTATAACGCGTCCCGTGAATCACGCACTGGGGGAGGCTTGTTAACATTAATTAAGGATTGTTTAATTGTGGAGAATTATGTTAAATCAATGAGAGAGAGGGTTGAAGTCTCAAAATTCAGGATAAGGGTTGACAATAACACTAACTTTGCTATTCTTAACACTTACATCTTTGGTCAAAGCCTTAAATGTGACGACCTGCAAATTTTATCTAATGTAGATGAACAAACGTTAATTATTGGAGATTTAAACAGTAAACACTGCACTTGGAACCATGGTCCCAGTAATGGAAATGGTAACGGGCTGAGCGACTGGTTATTAACCAGTAACCTGCTACTACTAAACGAAAAAGGACAAGCGACCTCTCAATCTGCATCGACAGGTACTCTCAGTACTATTGACCTCCCTTTGGCAACTCCTAGCATTCAAAGAAAAGTGACAAAATGGTATGTAGGTGCTGAGTAGTGATCATTTTCCTATTTTCATTCACATTAACATGGGCAGTATCCAGAATAGAAACCATACTGTAGTGTCCAGTCAATTCAGGTTGAACGAAGCTGATTGAACCAAGTTTGAAGAAATGACGCGCATCGAACGGATGACAAGATCTATGATAGAGAACAAGATATTTTGGGAGCAGCTGAAAAAGTATTCCTAGGAAATTGAGTAAACGCACGCAAAAACATATAAACAACTGGTGAATGATGAAATCAAACAACTCAGAAAAGATCGTACAACTGCACGGAAAGCAAGGAAAAAGTTTAGAACTCCGACAAATCGATCTACCTACAATAGATGCAACGCCATACTGTGCAGAGCTATATTGGAGGCAAAGAAGAAGTCGTTGAGGGAGTTTGTGAACCCTATGAGTGTCAACACTCCTGTGAGCACAGTGTGGAAGAGGTTCCGGGAAACAAGTGGTGAAACATCAAAGCAAATTAACACTATAAGAAGGTAAGATGGTAAATTACTAGTAACTGACAAGGAAAAAGCGGTAGCTTTTGGACACTGCCAGACCGAGAAATCGGGAAAAAAGATTCCATGACCAAAGTACTTGGACAAAGAAGAGCAAAGGCTCACCTACCACTTGGAATGGCTGTGTCTCTAGGAGGACCCAGGTGATGCGCCTTTCTCGCCAAATGAACTGAATAGCTGTATATCAAAACTGAAAAGTTCTGCCCCGGGTCAGAATGACATACATATTGAAATGCTGAAACATTGCTCTCCAGAAATGTTGATAAGAATAACAGTCCTTTTTAACAAGATTTGGGAAAAGTATTCCACAAAAATGGAAAACTGTGCAAATTATTCCTGTACGAAGACCGGGAAAGGATGAATCCAAAGTGGAGTCATATAGACTTATTGCGCTAACATCGTGTCTTGGGAAGCTTCTAGAACGCCTAGTAAATAACCGATTATCATGGTGACTCGAGAAGAACCATCTGTTAAATACATTCCAATTTGGATTTCGGAAACAAAGAAGTACTACTGATGCTTTGCTATATTTCACGGATTGCGTTTATAAAGGATTTCAACAAAAAAATAATCAACAGTTGCTGTAATGATAGACTTTGAAGCAGCATTTGATAGGGTGCCACATGCAACAATGATTCTTCAGTGCATGAGACTGGGGATTAGGGGGAGGATGCTGGAATACATTAATAACTTCCTGCGAGACCGAACTATCCGAGCATCTGTTAATGGAACCGAACCATCTTCTTACGTTGTTGCTAATTGTATACCACAGGGATACATTGTCTGTCCGAAGCTGTTCAATATTGCATTGCATGATCTCACAAAGTCTTTACCTGAGCAAATACGTTGTTGTACCTATGCTGATGACAACACCATATGGGTCAATGATTCAAATCAAGAAAAGGCAGTGGAGTTGATTCAGACAGCGCTCGATTGGCGGGTTGGTGCAGAAAATGGAATCTTAAAATGTCTGATGAAAAAACAGAATATTTATTTTTCACAAGAAGGAACTCTCTAGCCAATTTCACTCCAAGCCTGAAGGTCGACGGAAAATCCTTAATGCACAACCGAAACCCTAAACTTCTGGGCATAGTGTTGGGCTCAAAACTTAGATGCGCAGCTCATATTGACCACATTCTCGAAACCTGTAAGCGTAGAATAAATGCACTAAAAGCTGTTTCCAGCCGACAATGGGGTGCTGACACAACAACGATGATAACGTTCTGACTAATGTTTGTGCGAGCCAAGGCGACTTATGGCTGTGAGGTGTGGGGTGGAGCTGCTGCAACTCACCTGCAATCGGCAGCTCTAAGGCTCTGTTTGGGCTGTATGAAGACTACACTGATAGCAGCAATGGAGATTGAACTCGGCATTGAACCTATTGAAATATATATAGTAAGACAAATGTGGA
>JBAIZL010000070.1:2282500-2297500 GCA_036971475.1 Prosapia bicincta | reverse complement strand
ATATGCTCCATAATCATAATACGCACAACGTTATTCACACATAATTAAATTGTGATTTAATAAACAAAAGCCAAGAACAAAATCAACATTTATGTATGTTGGAATTTTGATTTTTCGTAATAAGTAAATAGGGGCCCCAAAACTAATAAACTTTTTGAAATTCTCCAAATTTTATAATGATAACTCTTCATGTAAAAAAATCGTTATTCTGATTGCTGTCTACAATAAACTTACCTGCGTTTCTCCTCACCGAAACTAATTTTTAATGCTTCATTAGTTTTTGATAACAGCTATAAAAAATATTTTCAAGACTTTTAACTTTAGTCAATCTGTTTTTAAATTTAAGAACTAGAATTCTTGTAGACAATATATTTTCACTGCATATCCTAAACTAGAAACTCTGGTCGATTTCTACCTGATTAGGTGTTATTTTATTTTAATTTGAAAACCCTGGTTCACTAGGTTAATCCTTTTTTAATCTACTTTGCCTTTTCAGCATTTATTATTAATTGACTACAATCGCATAAGCTTTAATATTAAGTTTGCTTGAATTAGGTATTTCGAGAATAATCGAGAACAAATTAGTTTTTATATATTAGTGTCAAAAAGCGCAAGAAGTCTAATAATCCAACTTCGGAATTGTAATTTTATAGTGGCCAGTTGAAGTAGAAATAACTAAAAATGAATCTGTTTAAAGGTTTGGGTGACATGAACTGGTTGGGAAAAGAGAATGTATTCAAGGATTAAATATAGTCATAGAGAGATGCCAGGATTAAGAATTAAGGGCAAAGTCAAGTACGGAATTTCCTAGAGGGTTTCCCCAAGAACCACATGTTCTGTACGTAGCGTGAAACAACGTGTACATAAACTTATTATGGAATCAGAATTATTGTTTGTTATTTATTGTCATAATAGTAATAAGTAAGCATTCAAATGTTTTAACAATAATAATGGGAAAACGTGGAATAATGGAATACAGTAGGAATAGTGTTTCATAAGACTGGGCCCTCTTGGCTATAGTTCCGCTTAGGCTATCTTGTATCGCCCACACGCTGACATTAATATTAAGAACTACAATTACAGTATAGGCAGCAATATAACAAGCGTTATAACCACCAATATAACCGTCGTTATAACCACCAATATAACCGTAGTTATAGCCCCCAATATAACCGTCGTTATAGCCACCAATATAACAGTCGTTATAACCACCAATATAACAGTCGTTATAACCACCAATATAACAGTCGTTATAACCACCAATATAACAGTCGTTATAGTCACCAATATAACCGTCGTTATAACCACCAATATAACCGCCGTTATAACCCCCAATATAACAGTCGTTATAACCACCAATATAACAGTCGTTATAACCACCAATATAACAGTCGTTATAACCACCAATATAACAGTCGTTATAACCACCAATATAACAGTCGTTATAACCACCAATATAACAGTCGTTATAGTCACCAATATAACCGTCGTTATATCCACCAATATAACCGTCGTTATAACCACCAATATAACAGTCGTTATAACCACCAATATAACAGTCGTTATAACCACCAATATAACAGTCGTTATAACCACCAATATAACAGTCGTTATAGTCACCAATATAACCGTCGTTATATCCACCAATATAACCGTCGTTATAACCACCAATATAACAGTCGTTATAACCACCAATATAACAGTCGTTATAACCACCAATATAACAGTCGTTATAACCACCAATATAACAGTCGTTATAACCACCAATATAACAGTCGTTATAGTCACCAATATAACCGTCGTTATATCCACCAATATAACCGTCGTTATAACCACCAATGTAACCGTCGTTATAACCACCAATATACCAGTCGTTATAACCACCAATATAACAGTCGTTATAACCCCAATATAACCGTCGTTATAACCACCAATATAACCGTCGTTATAGCCACCAATATAACCGTCGTTATAACCCGCAATATAACCGTCATTATAGCCACTAATATAACTGTCGTTAGAGCCACCAATATAACCGCCGTTATAACCACCAATATAACCGTCTTTATAACCCCCAATGTAACCGTCTTTATAGCTCCCAATATAACCGTCGTTATAACCACCAATGTAACCGCCGTTATAACCCCAATATAACCGTCGTTATAGCCACCAATATAACCGTCGTTAAAACCCCCAATATAACAGTCGTTATAGCCACCAATATAACCGTCGTTATAGCCACTAATATAACCGTCGTTATAACCCCAATATACCCGTCGTTATAGCCACCAATATAACAGTTGTTATAGCCACCAATATAACCGTCGTTATGGCCACTAATATAACAGTCGTTATAGCCACCAATATAACAGTCGTTATAGCCACCAATATAACAGTCGTTATAACCACTAATATGACCGTCGTTATAACCACCAATATAACAGTCGTTATAGCCACCAATATAACAATCGTTATAGCCACCAATATAATAGTCGTTATAGCCACCAATATAACCGTCTCTATAGCTACCAATATAACAGTCGTTATAGCTATCAATATAAAAGTCGTTATAGCCACCAATATAACCGTCGTTATAACCACCAATATAACCGTCTTTATAACCACCAATATAACAGTCGTTATAGCCACCAATATAACAGTCGTTATAGCCACCAATATAACCGTCGTTATAGCCACCAATATAACCGTCGTTATAACCACCAATATAACCGTCGTTATAAGCACCAATATAACCGTCGTTATAACCACCAATATAACAGTCGTTATAGCCACCAATATAACCGTCGTTATAACCACCAATATAACCGTCGTTATAACCACCAATATAACAGTCGTTATAGCCACCAATATAACAGTCGTTATAGCCACCAATATAACAGTCGTTATAACCCCCAATATAACCGTCGTTATAGCCACCAATATAACCGTCGTTATAGCCACCAATATAACAGTCGTTATAGCCACCAATATAACAGTCGTTATAGCCACCAATATAACAGTCGTTATAGCCACCAATATAACAGTCGTTATAGCCACCAATATAACCGTCGTTATAACCACCAATATAACCGTCGTTATAGCCACCAATATAACAGTCGTTATAGCCACCAATATAACAGTCGTTATAACCACCAATATAACAGTCGTTATAGCCACCAATATAACAGTCGTTATAGCCACCAATATAACCGTCGTTATAACCACCAATATAACCGTCGTTATAACCACCAATATAACCGTCGTTATAACTCTCAGTGTACTGTGCTTTTATTAAACTAGTTAATCCTTTCGTTACGACCGGTCGGGTGGAAAATATTTTATGGGAGAACTTAGAAATATTTTTGTTTCATTATATCTAAAGTAAAAAATAAGAATGTTATTGTACTTAGCAATGAAATATTATCAGGAATTTAATTCGTTTTATTTCGGTTACTGTTCACCAGGTCGCTGTAGTAGTTGCAAAATATCATTAGGTAATGTTCGGGATGTAATCCTGTCGGTGGTGTGTTATTTTCTACAGCAAAGAAGAAAATCAGTAGATGGAAAACAGACTTTCGTAATAACAAACTTGGACGAGGAGCAAATTTAGGAGATAAAGACAATATTGTGTGGATTATTGCTTTGCTGAGCACCACTCATAAGAAACATCCTCTAACAGTTTCTTTCTGAACGTACTCCTACCAAACAAACAAATAAAAAAAAATTATAAAAATTTAAAAAAACTATTATTA
The DNA here is from genome assembly GCA_036971475.1 of Prosapia bicincta. Taxonomy (NCBI): domain Eukaryota; kingdom Metazoa; phylum Arthropoda; class Insecta; order Hemiptera; family Cercopidae; genus Prosapia; species Prosapia bicincta. The sequence continues at coordinate 2,293,748 of JBAIZL010000070.1, read as the reverse complement.
TAACTTTGAACTACATTAGAGTCTAGATAATTCGAGGTAAATGGGAACGAGACCATCTCAGATTACATGGAAATACGTTCTTGATCTTTAGAGAAAAACAGGAATTCAAATGAACCCTATAATTAAAAATTCACAAAATACGTTTACAGAGCTGTTTTGATTATAGTACATACATAAATGAATGTTACTTTAGAATACATTGTTAATCACGGTCGTTACATTTTTTTGTAAAAGTTAAGTTACTTCTGCGTTTGTTTACGGTGTCGCGTAGACGTCTTTAGCAGAAGCACATCTGTTGCCGTGGCGTCTCTTTGTTGTTCAACATTACATAGTGTAGTTTCTAAAGCGGCCGTTCCTTCATCACTGCCTTCAGTAGTTTTTTGTATCATTTCAATAATAGTAATATCTGTTATCTCAAATTGTTCACGTCGTGTTTTTTAACAACCTGGATGTTTCTTGATAAGAAATGTTAAATCTGTTTCTTCTTGAGGATCAATGACACAGTCAACCGTTTTATTAAGACTCAAGATGTTTCCAAAAATTACTTGATGTTTCTTCTTTTATTTCATACCATGATTCGACTATACAGTACACAACATCCTTGATTGTATTTTTTTTTAGAAAGCCTACAATGCTTCCATTGGCTCCAGTAACTTGCAAGAGAGATTGTAAAAGGTAACGTGTGTATTTTGTGTCATAGATTCCAGAAACCCTGATCCTTCGGCTGGATTAGGCTCGTAACATTTGCGGGAAGGTATAAGGCATGGATATCATCAGAGCACAGTTGATCCTCATCGGGATAAAACGGTGTGTTGTCTAGCAGTAAAATGGCCTTCAGAGGCAAACTCTTTGCTTTTAAAACCTTACAGTCTCTGACACAAACCCATTAAAACTCACTTTTGTAATAGTTCTCTACCAATCAAATCAGCGCTTTAGTTCATATATGAAACCGGCAATGCTGACGTGGAAATGTTTTTAAACGCCGGCGGCATGGCAGATTAATCCCGCAGTTTCGCTGACTCGAAGCAGGACTTGAATTTAAAGGAAGCTAGAAACATTGGGACTTGGAATTTCGAGACTGTTTATTGTAAATATCATAACAAATTTACAATATCAAAGTTTTTTTTTGCAACAACTAATTTCAAAGTCCATCGGAACATAGCATTTAAAGGTACAATTCATGACAGTGATATTATATTTATTCCAAAGATAGAGATAAGTTGTTAAAATTTCATTTTTTAAACAACAAATATTCATATTTCACTTTTACATCCTTATTAAATCTGTATCATCAAAGACGGAAAGATTTAATAAAAATTCGTGGACCAGAAGTAGGTTATACGTTCCTAATATAGTTATTTTCTATGAGCCTTACATAAATGTACGCATAACAAAGGACGGTTCCTTCTACTAGATGCTTAATGGTATCTATACAGTTTAACGTAAGATAGCAAACACGAAATTTTCAAAAGAACTTTAATTCTAGATACACAATTCCTAAAATGTTAATCATTCAATTTTTTATTATTTTTTATTATTATTCAACATATTATGTATGTTCGTCCATACCTTGAAATAAATTTATTTTTAAGCCAAGCCATAAACGTAATTAAACTAGATGATCACGTATGGTTTTGCTTTTAAATGTATGGTTACATAGCACTACACAAATATGCAACAAGCTGGTACACACATACTCTCTTATTTCCTGAAAGATTCTTACATTTATTGAAAAATGTTTCTCCTCTTCTAAAAAAATATAAATGGTCTACTCATTTATCGGTTTAACAAAAATACCTTAAAAAACATAATGCGCCTAAAAATAGAATACAATTTTAATTAAAAAGTTGTTTAGAAGTGTTAGTTGATTTTAATAAAAGCTAGAAATAGCGCTATAGCTTTTGCTATTTACCAAACCATTTCCTTCAAAAACGTAACATCCAGAGAAGGTATTTCTTAATCCTTAAAAACTAACCAATGACTCTAACAAATTAATATTTCAAGGGTTTGCGATATTACAGGGAGGGCTAGCTAAAGTGACTTCCAGCTAGTAATGAATAGCAAGAATTAACCGATTTATCTGAAATTGAACTTGTAATTATAAAGTAATTAAATGAAAATCTAAGCAACTGCAAAAGTTCATTTCCGTTGTAACAGACGGTCCGGAAGGGAAAATGTCGTGGAGCAGTTGGCAAGACTGCTGCTGATTTTAGTTCTGTTGGAAACGTTCTGTATAATCAACAAGCAAATATCTATTTTAGAAGATAAATATTCATGATAGGTCTATAAATCTAAGCATTGTTTTATATGTGTAAAATTGAAACCTAATTGCTATTGATAGTTTAATACGCGATAAAATAATTTGAACTTAAATTTTGTATTTAAATAGCTATTTGTAGAGTATGTTGTATTATTATTACAATCCCCAAAACGAAATAGTTTAAGAACTGAAACTATTTATAGATATTTTTCAAGATATCTGCATTGACAGAATATACTTTATTTGAACAATACTTTTGCGATAACCCAAATAGAGACTACCTCTTTCAACTACATAAAATTAAAGAAAAATTAGCAATTAAAAATAAAACGAAATTTATAGTAAAGTAGATACGAAAAAGTTACAAAATAATATCGAGTAAAAAAGGTTGATAAATAGAAACAATTAAAACAATAAAAGAAGAAAAACAGATGAAAGGATCACGAAACAAAAAAAAGAATGAAAAATACAAATTATTAAAAATATTTACTTTCTGTAAACATGAAAACTTTTCTTGTTGATATTACTACAAGTAGTGGCAAGGTATATCAATAAGAACATTAAAAAAACCAATATATATATATATATATATATATATATATATATATATATATATATATATGTGAAAATTCTAAACGCTTACGGCAATGTCTCTTTGCTCTAACTTCTTCGAACGCATTCCAATTCGCAAAAATACAGTTAATTACTTTTTGCTTTCTTCAGAATGTATATAGAGTAAAATAACGAATTTATATATACCGGTAGAAATTCCATAGTAAGAAAAATGTGGAGGACAACGATTTATTATTATATTAGAATTTTGTCCCGCCTTCGGGGGGGATTACTGCTTTTTCTTTAAGGGCCGTGGTCCGCGTCACAATTTTTACAAAATTATTCACAATTTTTATAAAATTATTATTTACTTTACAAATTTTAATATTAAAACCAACACTTTACTTTAGATATCTTTGCTTGGCTCATCGGAGTCGACCTTTCAGGGATATTACAGGAGCTCAGGTAAAACAACCTTTACACAAACTACAACAAAGATCTGAGTAGTTATATTTTCTTTATTTTTTACAATACAAGTCGACAACAAGAATTGAATTGTCTGACTTATCTGTCTGATTTAAGTTGAAACTATTTTACGTTACAGTTGATTTGGCTTAATAAAAATTCCCAAAATATAAATAAATCTCAAATTTTAAATTAATTAAATAGCAACCGGGTCGTCTCAACAGTGGGTAGTTTGAAGGACCTTCGCTAAACGGAGTCTTGGATCATTGCGGCCGGTATAAAAAAATATAAACATAATACTTTCGTAGAAACCCTAAGGTAGACGTAATGGGGTGATGAAACAAATAGAGTTCAACTGGATCATATAAGTTGTTTGGTTAAAATTTATGGTCCAGGTCTTTGATTTTACCCTGTCCATATATGGGACTCGCATTTACTGTTGGAAGCAAATAACAATATATAAGTAATTACAGAACTTAGTTACACTTTTTTTGTTAAAAAAAGCTGTTCAGTGTCCAACAAGTATAATCAGGTCGTTGAAGGCGATTAATTTTACAAATCTTATAATACAATTTCTATACAGTATTTTAAAAAGCTTTACCTGCGTTTGGTGGGATCATTTCGTTTTTTTGTGGTTAAAATAATACTACAACTGGGGTATATATTTTCCTAATTTATACATTGTATAATTCGAACTTTGCTATAACAAAATACTGGACGGCTACGTACATGGGTCACATCCTGCTGGTCCAGGAGTTCATTCTGATATGTCCGTTACTGCATCTATTATATATAAATTGGACAGAATTAGTTATCTAGAGCTACGTTCCATCGTAGCTATCGGAACTACCGCTAATATTTATTACTTCAAATCCTGATGATATTTTTTGTACAAAAAAATGTATCAGAATATCTGAGGTCTAGGCGACGGCAAAAAACAGAATCTCCAAAGAAGGAGAGTATGACCGTAGCTTTGTTGTCCCAACTACGATAAAAAATTCTTTACATACGGAACAGTTCTTTACAACGCCAAATACAACGTCTCGTATAATTTGGATGTAATTGTAGCTACCATTGACGGTTCATATGTATTTTTGTTTTACATTATAGAAAGTCACAAGGGTTTCCAGGGAACTGAAGCCTTTGTATTGAACAAAGAATGCCATGAGCTATAGAAACTCTGTATTACGAGTACATTCAGGCACGTTTATAGCTGAAACTCATATTAAAAAAATTGTTTCATGAAAAAGCAATCATGATTATAAAACCAAAACAAAAAGTGTTGTACAGATAAATAACCTACTGAGGGAACAATTAAAAGTTCAGTTATAAATAAAAGTTAACAAATCAATTTAAAAAACAAAGCTTCCATAGTATTGAAAAAAACGTTAAAAATGAAAACATTCATATATTTTAAAAAGGTATAAAAAACAAGGGTGCTGCTTGTATAGGAATTATATACAAATATTCTAAGAATCAAATAATTCGATAAAATGCTTTTAAAATTCGTTAAAGTTTTTAAAGATTATTTTTTAAGTTAATGTTTGGTAAAAATGTGCCACTTTAATATTTACAGTATAGTTGGGACCTGCATAGTATGAAGTGGACATAATACCTAGGGTCCTGACTTCTCTGAAACTTTAACTTAAAGTTTGCCGATACATCTGAGCAACAGGAAGCAAGGCTGGAAGATTGCCATTTAACGTTTGTAAAAAACACCAACCAAAAACTCAATGTAAATGTTTTGAAAGTGTACTGAGTTTAACAATACGAAAATAGGTATTGAATCATAAATGAACTCGAAAGACATTTTAAAATAACCTTGATTATTTTCTTTCCAGAAATTTTAAAACTTATTTCTACACAGAATAATATGTAAATAAATTATATAGTGCAAGCCAAAAAATTGTAACTTCATAAATCTTATGCAAAATAAATATTGTCAGTTAATTCGCATGAGTTTAATGCCTAATCTCATATGCGAAGTAAAATCCTCAGTTATTTCACGAACGAGTTTTATGCTTTGTCATAATTTTTCTAGGCAAAGTATATATATTCAGTTATCTCATGTCTGATTTTTATGCTTTATCATAAATCTCATAAGCAAAATAAATAGGTCTATATTCACTTATCTCACTTATAAATTTCATGCTTCATCAAAAATCTCATACGCAATCTAAATATTGTCAGTTATCTCACGTATAGATTCAATACCTTTCTAATTTGAGTATACAATAAAAATCTGTACAGAATTTAATTATTAAAGAGTTAATGAGGGTTGGCTTAACTCTGTCAACTTCTTGATGATTGGATGAATTTATTGTATACATCAACATGCATTTGAAGCTACAAAGAAAAAAAATACGAAGAAAAAAATTTCTATGATATATTAAACAATAATATTTTCTAATCATTTCCAAATAAAACGAGACACCCTCCTGGGTTTAACTCGTATCCTCTAAGAAATGATAGGAAAAAACTGAAACCGTAATGGCAGAAGAAAGTTTTCGCAGTCGGTAACGGATCAAGATAAGTGGCCGGAAGTTATAAACGACTGAAACCCCGCCCAACGTCACGAGGAAGTGACAGCGGTCTTATTTTTGCTGCAATTAAACGCTTGTCCCTATATCTGACGTTTAATCATCTAAAAAGGTTATCAGAATGAAAGTAGGATAGAGAGAATTTTTTTTAAAGAGAGATGAGCTGAGGCTTAAAAACCTATTACTCACAATCTGCTACAAACATACTCTTATTTTTATAATACTTGTGGTTTATTTTATTTAGTGTTTTATTAAAAATAGTTTAATATTTACTTAAAATTTATTTTAAATTATTTTGAGTTATTTGTGATTTTTTTGGAATTACTCAGGGCTTAAGTATATTCACGATGTTATTTGAAAATAGTATTTATTAAGAATAAAATGAAACTGACAAACTAAGAGTTTATTTATGAAAATGTAAAACACAATAACTTACTCCCTAACACGGAACTATACTGATTCGAATCAAAAAGATCATTTTAAAAAGCCGCTACTGCATCCTAACTGTGCACGGCGTAAAACACTATCACGGCGATCATGAGTAATTTCTTCTCGTATACTTTGCAAGATTTAAGATGAATATCGACACGTGCAGATACTATAACTCCCAACAGGAATTATGGCAGGAGTTATTTGTCTTAATGGGTTACTGGGTCTGAAGTCTATATCTGAGAGCTAATCAATTGCTACAGCTGTTCTATAATAACATACAAAGAAAACGCGAAAGGTGAAATTTTACAAAATTATTTCCTAACCCGCCTCTTTATTACCAAGAGAAGGATCTCTGGAAATTCTGTACCTATTATAGTTTAAGGTGTGAATTGATTATGAATCAGTCCCGAAAGCAGTCTGGCAGGATATTTACTTTAATATAAAAAGATGATAAATAAATATTTATGTTTAATTAAATATATATATATATATATATATATATATATATATATATATATATATATATATATATGGCAATATGTATTCTTGAGTATTAATAAAGAACTAAGTCAAAATACAAATACAAGAATTATAATTGAATTTACAATTAAAAGCTTTTCGTTGGCTAACAGTACCAACAGCATCAGGAATATTAAACAATTAAAATGAATATATGGTATAACATTGATATGTTTTAATTTTTTAATATTCCTGATGATGTTGGTACTGTTAGCCAACGAAAAGCTTTGAATTGTAAATTCAATTATATTTCTTGTATTTTTTATTTTGACTTAGTTCTTTATTAATACACAAGAATACATATTGCGATATATATATATGCGTGCGTGTGTGTGTGTGTGTACATAAAATATTTTAAATAAACATTATATATAGGGAAGAATCTGTACTAGTTGCAAAACCAGTACTCATTATGAAATAGTAAAACTTGACAACTAAAATTATTATTAGAAATTAGGAAAGGCATTAAAATATACATTTCTATAATATTATATCACATTGAAAAACCACAATCACAATGCTTTCAGAACTATGTTTATGTGCTTTTTGAAAGCATTTCAATATGTAATTGTTGCAGTAATTATTAATGTACACAACGTATTCAATTTATTCTCTCATTAAATGAAAATAACATAAATAAACAGGTGATATTATATTGAGTAGTTTTAATTTATTTAATTATAAAAAGTATCCTTTACCCTTCTTGCAATGGACTTCTATCAGCTATTAAGTAACTTGTTTTGAATTATGTATCTTGTTACAATTTATACGGTTTATCATATATATAGTATTTGATTTTTTAAAGAAATATACCATAAAAGAAGAAACCTTTAATAAAATAACGTGTCATTTTACCGACGTCTTTTTAGCGTAAAAGTGTGACTAAAATTAATTTGAAAATCGCGCATAAGTTGAATAATGTCGATGTGGATGTATATATAGTTTGGTATGGGGTGATCATTTTAAATTCTTGGGACAAAAGAGCTACAAATATATTTAATTGGATGTTACAGGGACGAGATTTATAACAATGTATTTTTTTATTGCTCCCTTGTAACGGACAAGGCAGGTTGAGCAATAGAAGTATTAATATATCCCAGCAGACTAATGGTTGCATATTGTATCTCTTACAGGCAATGACACGTTAGTATATAGAGAGACGTTTAAATGTATAGTTATAAGAGAGCATATTGTTATATATGTTGCCATTATATATGTATATATAGCCTAGTTTGTGTAACCTTTGTAGCCGGTAGAAGAAATGAAGGAGTCGTCAGGATCATTTTTTTAAAGTAGATACTTCTTTACGTGCGGGGAACAAAACATGAGATTAAATCATTGTTTCGAGTCACAATACGCCCTTACAGCATATATTTCCGTCAGGTTACGCTATGATTCACTCCAAAGGGAAATACATGATAACATATGGTTTCATGTAACAGCTGATTATGAGTTATAGATTATGTTGTAGAACAGTCAATTTAAAGATTAATACTAAATAGATTTGACCAAATATTAATTATATCAATTCATTTAAATTTTGATAAACCTATATATAAATAATTCAATATTACAATAATATAACTTAGGTATTTTTAATAAAATTTTTACTGCTAAAATAACAAGAATAACAGAGAACAGTATGAAACTGAACAAAACAGCAAAAATAATAAAACCGCTATCAGCAGTGGTAAGCGAAGTCAGACATTACAATGAAATAAAAAAACTTCATAAACATGAATAAAATAAACTACCGGTCCAACGACCAGGTAAAAATAAATATACCAGAGGAGTATAGAAAAGTAGTAGAAACAGCTGAAGAGAAGAAGTTGCAATGGCACACCTAGGATGATAAACAAAATCGACCAATAAGAGTCATGGCTAAAAATATCCATTTCCCAGAAGAGATAGTTCAAGAATTAGCAGCACAAGATTTTAAAATTATAAGTGCTGAAGTAAAACGCAGTAAGACAAAGGAAGGACATTGGAAGTCTTACTAATGTTCATATTAACATTTCATAATACTAAGGACATGAAAAGAATTAGCAATTTAAAATATTTGTAGCATTTGAAAGTGAGAATAGAAGCAATAAGAATGGAAAGACTGATTCCACAATGTAAGAAATGCCAGAGATATGGAAATACTCAGAAGTTTTGTGGAAGGGATCCCATTTATGTGTTGGGTGTGCAGGAAATCATCCATCAGCACAATGCACAAAGTCGAAAGAGGTACTCCCCTCAATGTGCAAACTGCTCAGAACATCACACAGCAAACTACAGAGGATGTGAAATAACTAACGGACTGCAAAAAATAAGAGAAATTAATTATTTACCAAATCTTCAACGCCAACGAAATTTTATATCAAATAGAGTAAGAGAAGGCATCAATTATAGCCAAATGGTTAAAAAAGGGAAACCCGAAACAGTCCCAAATCTAAGAACAATAAACCGAGATTTAGACATAAAAATGATGCTACGAAACATGATGGAAATTATTACTCAAGTTAGTACTATACTTTATACTCTAGAAACGAGAAATACTGGAGCTATTTCAAAACGTTGTAATTAATGTTGGACAGGGGAGACTTGCGGTTAGCTACTTGAAATGCTAACGGAGTTTTAAACAAAAAGGAAGAGATCGAAGTATTTCTAACCGAACAAACAATTGGCATCTTCCTGATATCGGAAACCCAAAGGTGGAACCGCAATACTAATAAAAAAGTCAATAACACATGAAGTATGTCATCTTCAGACTGAAAAAATACAGTTAACCTCAGTGTGTATAGAGTCTACTAGGCAAAATCTGATAGTGGAAGCAGTATGCTGTCCGCATAGACACAATGTAAAAACATCTGATTATAAGACAATCCTCATCTAATTAAAAGCCAAGAAAAGATATGAGATTCGGCCATATTTGGTGAGCAAAAACACAGATTGGGATTCAGATTTGGGAGCTTCAGACAAGAATTGCAAGATAAAATTGAACTAAATATCCAATTGAAGACCAAAGAGCGTCTTGACAAAGAATGTGAAAGATTTATAATGATTACGCAAACTGATGCACATGATAACACAAGACAGACTAATTATGTCACCAAGGGAAACAACTACCCAGTAGAAATAAGGAAACTAGTTTTAGAAAAAATAAAGGCAAGAAGAAGATGTCAGCAGTCTAGGGACCCAGCAGACAAAACCTTTTTAAATAACAAGAGTTACAAAATAAAGATGCTAATCCGTAAACTCAAACAGGATTCTGTGAAGTTTTATTTGAAGAATTGGACGCAAGGAAGGAAACAAATTATTCCCTTTGGAGAGCCACCAGAAAAATCAAGAGGCCAATTACTTCAGTACCTCCACTCAGGAAAGACAATGGACGTTGGGCAAGAAATGATAAGCAGAAAGCAGACTTATTCGCCGAACACTTAGCACACATATTCCAGCCCAACATAATGAGGAACTATTATGATTTGGATGATAGTATCAATATAATGTCAGACGAAATACCACTGGCAACTATAAAGGAAGTGGATCAAGAAATTCGGATAAATCGTAATTCCAAAGAAGTCCCAGGATTTGATCTCACCACCGGGAAAATACTATTAGAGCTCCCAAGAAAAGGAGTAGTAATGCTTACTTATCTTATTAACGCAGCATTTAGAGTTAAATATTTGCTAGATATCTGGAAGGTAGCTGAAGTTGTAATGTTGCCAAAATCAGGAAAATTGCCAAATGATATTACGTCATATAGACCGATACCGCTACTTCCTACAATTTCTAAAATGGCAAAAACCATCATAGAGGTATATGACCTGATTCCTAGAATGCCAGTTTGGATTCAGAGAAAAACATTCCACTATATATCAAGTCTATATCCAACCATATATAACGGATATAGTAGAAAGAGCCCTAGAAGATATACAGATTTGCACTGCGCTGTTTTTAGATGTGGCCCAAGCCTTTGCTAAGGTGTCATATATAAAATGCATAGCATTCAGATTCAAACAGGAAGGAGAATATTCGGAAATTAAGCAGCAGTACCCAAAGGTAGTGTACTAGGTCCAGTACTTACCTTACACCTCTGATATTCCAACCCCCCCCCCCCCCCCCCGAAGTAACCATAGCAATGTTTGCAGATGACACAGCATTATTAGCAACTGATAATGACATATATATATAAGATGATATCTGGTAAGTCTAGATAGCAACAAATAAACTCCTAGAATGGACTGATAAACTGAAAATCAAACAGAATGAAGTGAAGTTAGTCCACATAAATTTCACAAATATGATACTGAAAGATCCTTCTTTAATGGATACTAACGGAATCATCATTCCTTATGAAAATATAGCTAAATATCTAGGTAAAGAACCTAGATGCTAAACTAAGATGGAAAGACTACATCAAGAAAAAGAAGCAGGAAGTAAATATCAAACACCGTAAGCACTATTGGCTTTGGGTAGAGATTCAAAACTCTCATTA
>JBAIZL010000070.1:2200000-2277500 GCA_036971475.1 Prosapia bicincta | reverse complement strand
TTAATTACTCTTGTAACACGGCGTAGGTAATAAACATTCCTTTACGTAAAGGCTATATAACTTTACGTTCGTTTCTATCGTAATCACTTGACAGTTGTCACCCTTGCACCTAGAAGATACACTGTGCCATTAAACCAAGTCTCTCTAGGAATACACACACACACACACACACACACCCACACCCACACACACACACACACACACACACACACACACATACACACACACACACACACACACATACACACACACACACACACACACACACACACACACACACACATACACACACACACACACACACACACACACACACACACACACACACACACACACACACACACACACACACACACACACACACACACACACACACACACACACACACACACACACACACACACACACCCCACACACACACACACACACACACACACACACACATTTACAAAATATATCATCTATATGACGGATTTATACAGTTTGGTCCACAAAGATATGCTGAAGTTTTGGGAGCACTTTCTACATGTAAAAATAGTGAAAAAAGTTTATATAATCTCGGAAATGTTTCGTTAGGATGTTACGGCTAGCGAAAGATTTTGCTCGGACTACAGCTGACCATGTAAAACGATTTCTTGCTTAAATCTGGTAAGGTAGATTAAGGGCGAATTCAATGGTTTCTTATGGTTTTTGAACTGATAAATTTAATGAACAGATATCAAGACTGTAAGTTAAGTAGGTTTTGAGAAATCCCGTGTAAAATGAAGAAATGGAATGAAAACACACTTTTTTTTTTGGCAACAATAACTTTGTTATTTCACCAAGAAACAGATAACAAGCTTTATCACCAAGAGCTTTATAACAAAGCTTGTACAAAACTCTATCCTGAACAAAACGCTTTTATTATTCTCAATAATAACAAGCTCTATCCGTACTATGAACAAGAAATACAGCCTTTACATCCAGGAGACAATGCCCATCTCTTGGAGTTCTGCATTTGGATATCTCATCGCTGAATCTTTAAGTATATTTTATTTACCGATGTATCACAGTTCACTCATGATGGTATCAGGGATTTATGAAACCAACATGCATGAGCAGAAGTGAACCTTGATGCAACAATTGACGTAACTTTCAACAGCGTTTCCGCATTTAGGTAAGGTTGGTATTATTCATGATCAGCTGATGGGACCATTTATTTTTCAAGAGCGCCTAACAGGTCAAACATACGTATTTCAACAGTTTCTTCAAGAAGAATTACCGACATTACTTGAAGATATTCCTCTTGCAACGCGACGCCATCTGTAGTTCCAACATGATGGCACATCGTCACATGTTTAAAATATTGTTTCCACCTACTTAAATCAACAGTTTCCAAATAATGGCCGGAACTTCCTTTACACTGGCCATCCAGGTCACCAGGTCATAAGTCGTTGGAGCTTTGCATATGGTGATGGATGAAGCAGAAAATTTACGAGATCAAAGTTAATTTCTGTGAGGCGCTACATAGACGTATTAATGAAGCGTTTTTCGCAGTTAAAGGCAAGCCCTGTTTAACTACGGCAAGCAACAAGAGCCATACTTAAACGAGCAGAAAAACACATTGAATTCGGTGGAGACACTTTTGACTATTCACTGTAATTTGGTTGGATATGTTTAAATTAATGTTTTCCAGTTAATTTTGTTTATGATGTTTTAAATATAAATTCATTTAATCAAACACCTATTCTCTTTCGGTGTTCTTTATTTACACCGTTTTGTTCAGAATAAAGTTCTTAAAAGTTGTATTAAAAATGTTGATTTATTTCTTGGTGAAATAACAGTTATTGCTCAAAGAGGAAGAATTGTTTTTAGTCCATTTTTTCCATTTGACACAGGTTTTTTCAAAAACTATTTACCTTACAGTTTTGGGTTCTATTTTATTCGATTTATCAGGTAAAAAATCATTAGAAAAAATTGAATTTGTGCTTAATCTACATTACCAGAGTTTCATGAAGATATGAAATCCAGGCGAAATCTTTCCCTAGCCGTAAACTCAGAACTCATGTTTATATAAACTTTGTTCATTATTTAAACATGTATCATAAGCTCCCAACGTGTCTGCATATCTTCGTGAATCACCCTGTATATCTGCCCGATTCCTATTTACATCTTCTCCTATACTTAAAAACATAAAAAATGCGATAAAAAAGTCAAAGGAATCTCACATTGAGCGGAAATGATAAATCTAAAAAAATTCGCTTTCCAATATTTATAATATGCAAATTAATACACCACATCTAGATACGGACTAATTTGGAGGTGAAGCTAAATTTCAACAATATAGAGTCTGAGAATACACTATTGCCGTATCTTTAGTGAGCCTCTTGCCTTTTGGTTGGGAATTTAGAATGAAACCAAAGGTGCGCTTTGCGTGAAATGATCTCTGTGAACCAGTGAAGAATGCGAGTCCTATAGGGAAGTATGATTTATTTTGTCGGTAAGATTTCATGGTTAGGGCAAGTTGTATCAAATCTTTATACAAATAATTAAGTATACAGATTGTTCGGTAGAAAATAGAGTGGCAAACATGAGATGTGGGAAAGAAGTGAGTAATTACTAAATTTGAGTAGAAATTAGAAGTCAACAAGAATGACCTCAGCGCGTAAAGAAGCTGAAATTATAGAAGGCTAATCCAAGGCTGAATCTAGGATTTACGGTGGAGGTGACAATTAAAGGGAAATCGCCTAGGAACAACTTATTCCTTCTTGACAGTTGCATTCCAAGATCATGGGGTCGTGTAAACTCACATAATACAGTTTCTATCTATTTGTAATTAATTTACCAACACAAAAATGTTACTCGTATAACCTATTACTAAGTAAAAATTATTAATATATAATTTCCTGTGTTATTTTAAATTTAATTAATTTTTCGCTCCCTTAAAACTAGTGCAAAACGTGCATTATTAACGGATAAAGGTGGACAAAAATAACAATATTACATAACTAAATAAAATTGCCTTAATAAAAGTAACTGAACAGTTCTCACAATTCTAAGGTAAATAACTTAAATCCTGATTTTAACCTTATGTTCTAGTTCATTGTTTGTCGGGGAAAAAAAGTTTCCTTACAATCAAAAATTGAAGTTGAAAAAGTGATAATTTGCGAGTTTCATTTGTTATTCAACATTGATGAAATTATCTGTGGAAATAAGTACTGTTGAATTTAATAAATTTAGTAAATAAAAATTACTGTACTCAATAAAATGCTCATGCAAATTGCATAATATTTTAGGAATTATTGGGAATAGGTGAATAAAAATATATTTTTTCAGTTTCATGTCATGGTAATTGTTTATTGATATGGCGCCAATATGATTGCAAGCCTGGTTGCTTTGTGACAAGATTCAAGTACAATTAAGGTAAAACCCCATTGCAACAAATTAACAGAGGATTCTTAGCTTTTACCAGAAGAGCTCCTTTTCGAATATTAAATGAAAACAAGTCATAGCCGTTATTCTGAAATAAATTGATAAATCATTTCCAAATGATTTGTGTCGTACATTAGGGCAAGTTATCCAAAATATGAGGGGTGTTAATTTGTTTGTCTCGTTATTGGATTCGGTCGAGTTTCTAAGAAAATATTCACCGTTTTAAAAAACACGAATAATTCAAAACGGTGAATATATGAATATGGTAATATACTACCATTAGTATAAGAACTAAGAGGACGGAAGAAACAACCAATAAGTGTTAAGAGCTTATTTCAGAAATATTAAAAATATACAGAAAAACACTCTTCAAAATATTGAAGTTATCTGGTTGCTAGAACCTACATGAAATCGGAGCAAGATTAAGGTATTGCGAGTGAGGGTGCGTTGATTCATCTCCAAAAGCATAAATACTTTTTTTATATGCTACGTTTTTTGTTTAATAGCCCAGGTACTCGCATTGAGGCCTAAATTAATTTGGCGCACTTGTTGATAAACAAACGTACTTAGTTTATTAACTAATATTACCAAAATAAAGAAATCAATTTTACATAGATTTGGCGGCAGCGGACAGATTAGGTAGGCTACGACAAACTGTACACAGCGTTTTATATTATAAGGATATTGCAGTATCAAGGCAGTAAAGCATCTTTTTTGCTAAATTGTTTATTATAAAATGTAAATATAAATATTATACTACACCCAGACTTGGTAGCGCCTTAAAAAGTTAGGAGCCCCTCACATATACAGAGGGGCTGACTCAGCCTGGACCCCTATCTGTCGCCGATCTGTCACAAAACTAAATTTATTTTAACTGTAATATTTAGGTAATTTTTACAATAATTATCGTATTCTACAAAAATTATTCTTTGGAAATAGAGGCCAATACGATGTAACCGTGTTACATCTAGAGATAATCGAAAAAATAGCAGTCATTAAATGTCGTCTCCAATATTTAATAAATTTAAATATATATTTATTAGATACCAACATAACTCAGACGTGTTTGACTTCTATTTTCAATGTACTATATGTTTTGTAAAATACAGAAATGTTAGTAAAAATTTCCTAAATGTGACAGAAATATTTTTTTGTATATCTAGACTTTGGTGACTCATTGAAAACCATCAGAGATAGACAGACAGGTGAGAGCGTGTGGGTGTGAGGGTCGCCTAATCTTCTAGCGCTGTTCTGAGTAAGGATTGCCTATAGCGACTCAGTATGTTCAGAAAAAAACATTTCATAATTGAGACAAAAACGTAAGATTATATATTTCTTTGTAATAATAACAGGAAAAGTGGTCCTGGCTGTGTAAGGACAATATACCACGTAGAAAGTTTAGGAGTCTTTTGTAACAAAATGTAATTAAAATCTCACTCTAAAGATTTATCTATAAAAACGTAGTTCCATCAATTGAACGAAGCATAATATTTCGTGCAGAGTGCATTGGTAATGTACGTTCTAACAACCCAAGTCATTTTAAATAGTGACTTACAAAAAAAGGCTGTTACTTGATATTAAAATTGAGTAGTGAGTTTAGACAGATTTAAAAAAACCCTTATTGAAAATTAATTTAAAAGGTTTCAACTATTTTAAAGTTTAAAAAAAGATGTTTTACAAAAATAAATTGCAACACAGAGTAGTACACTTGAAATTACATTAAAATAAAAATTATCAAAACAAAACATTTTGTCGCGTCGTACATGTTTCTGTAACTATTTGCCATCATTAGTGACTAATAAATATAAAAAGAAAATAATCGTAACATTTGTTTAAATTACTGTTCAAATTTGCTCAAGACCGAGTATAGCTTGTTTAAACAAACTACATTATATACATATAAAATTAAATAAAAATAATGCACAATTTTATTTTATTAACGGTATATTTAGCCGGAGGACCATTCCGGCAGTAATTTAATCTAAATTAATTAAGCACATTATTTATCCGTAACTTACAACATCCCTAAGGGATTGGAATGGGACTGCAGAAACATTTATTTAACATCTTTGTTGTGAGAATTTATAATATTGAATTTATGTTTACTAAAGAATATAGATCTCTCAAAGAAATTACAAAAGTGTAAAATATGCTACGTTTCTGATAAACAAATAACAACATAGAAATTGTTTAGGAAAAACTTGTTTATTATTATTGCTTAATTATATCATTTTGTTTCTGTCTTAGACTCCTATGGTTGTTCATGCGAGTATGTATACGCACATTATATGATAGATGTCCCCTTTGCGTGTTTCATATACATTATTTAAACATTTTAACACTTTAGGGATGTTACATGTTTTCTGTTAAAGTAAACAGCTAACTATGGTTTTACGTTTCACTAAGTTCATATTTTAAAACATCGGTTAAACATTTACGACTAATTTTGTCTGAGTTTCCAATATTTTATTTTGAAAAGAAAGAGATGGAAACTAGCCCTTGAGAATAAACTCTGTTTTTAATTTGATAATTGTAGTAACAAAACAAAAAAAATAAATAAATAAAATAGTTTCTGAAACATAATTTAAACAGTTATATTCTAAATATAGCAACAGCAGAAACAATCATACTATCAATTTTACGCGATGAACGCTTTCACACAATTCTCTTTAATGTGTAAAATCCTCTACTGTATATCTTAGGAATCGGCTTTTTGCTTTACTTCTGATGTAAGAGTATTGGAAGAGGAATTTATTCATCACTGCAGACCTGGCTGACTTTAAACTCTCCCAGACAGGTTTTATAGTTGTAGGGAGATTTACTAAATCTCACAAAGCTAGAAGCGAGCGAACACGTCATTGACAAGGGTTTACCCCTACGTCGCGTCTATAGAGGTGAACCTATACTTTCCATTGGTGGTGAAAATATACATGCCGAGAGCCTTTTACCTATAAACAAACACTTCGAGTTGGTTCAATGCTTAAAGGACTCAGAGTTTGTAACCCCCCAGTATTTTGCAAACGGTAGTAGTGTGATTTAATTTATTTTATAAAAAACTTCAGTTACCTTTATTCCCTACCTTTATTCGTTATACCTCGATAAGACTTACTTATCTCCAGTTCCCTTGTTTGAATAAGTGCAGTTGAAGAAGTAAGCGGACACGACTAAAAACGATTTCTCCGGCTCAATGAACTAAATGCTAAATCCATCTACGACAACAGATAAATATGACGGATTAACCTAATTACACATAATATTACACAGATAATATTTCATCTAATTAAACATGTCTGAATTTAAAAATAAATAATTAAGTTTTAAAACTGTTCCCCCCCAGGTAAACGGAAAACCGTTGCTATATTTTGATTTTAATGCACACAATGAGCTGATTATATAATTGTTATTAAACTCTTACCTCAAAAAAAAAAAAACATATTCCTTTATCTCTTAAAAATGTACTCTACAAGAGTAACAATGTTTCTACTGATTTAGTTATTCTGCTGAAGTAATCACAATCTATTTTCCAACACATCCAAAAGTAATCATTATTTCTTATAAATAAAATAAATATAAAGTTGTAATACCGTCGTAATAGTTCGTTATTATATAAGATTATTCAATCTCTCAGCGTTCTTGACATACTTACGCCATTAAATTAAAGAATAAACTTAAATACTGTTACTATGACAACAAGTTAATTACAGACAGTTTGTACACAAGACACAACTCACTGACATACTAACATTAGACTACACTATGTTCTCATGCTTTCTTACTATAAGTTATATGCTCACACACAACCACTAGAATGTCACATTCATGCATTGCTTTCTTAAAAATCATTCAAAATATATAAACATGTTTACGATCACTCATATTAGTATCTACAATAGCTCTAAATATACGTACATGAAAGTCGTAATGTTTGGATGTTAATTATAATTACTTCAAAATAGTGTAGCAACAGAAAGTGTACAGGTGGTGTAGTTAAATAAAATAATAAGATAGACTGATTAAAAGGTAAACGGAGAGTACGAGAAGATTAGTAAGACATAGAGAATGTGCAATAGTTCAAATGTTAACGAAATAAATAATTACTCTATTAGAATAAGTCTTCTACATTGTTTATTTGATAGTTTACAAATATGATTTTACTAGAGTAATGTAACGTTTATCTCAAGAAACACCAGGAAATCCTATAAAACAAGTAAATATTCCAAATAAGATGCAAATTATTCCATCCTAGATTTTCCCACCGTTCCTGAAGGACTCATCAGTTACAGCAATAAAACAGTTTACGGCTCTACACGTTACGGGTTCAGTTAATTTGAAACCAACTAATTTAGGACCAATTTATAACAGATTTTGAGGTTAACAATAATAACAGATATAAATTTATTTAGACTGTGGTACAAATGAGCATAGATTAAACTCAAATAATATATACTGCTTGAATTTAGTAGTCCATTACGTTCGGTGAATCTTAAAGTGATTAATTAATATAAACTGGTTGAAAGTTAACCTACAAGAAAACCAACAGCTGACTGTCAGCTGAGGTATTAGGTTAGGTTGAAAGATTTCACATTTTGTAAACATACATTGTGTTTAAAGAGAAGTATTCATTATATCAAGTTTTATTTTATTGGTCTTTAACTTACTTTCAGTGTTCTAAAGTAAAATAAAAATTAAAAATAAAGAAAAGCAAATTTTGTAGTTTAACAAGGGAATCAAATCACAAACGTTAACTATGAATGTTATGTTATAATTACCTAAAAGTTTTGATTAAAATACACGAACATCTCGAAAGCTTTATAATTATGAATTTCATACATTAAAATCTGTTTTTCAAATGTCTTCATTAAAGAAATTCTTTAAAGTACAAATTTACTTTTAATTTCATATATTGTTAGATGATGGAGTAAGTTAATTATTTTCGTATCCAAGTAAAGTTTATGACGGAAACTATTTGTCAACAGTAATAACGGACACCAAACTACAAACAATTATTTTTTTATACTTATTTCATTAAAAATGTCATAAAGAACAATGTGTACAAAACAAGTTATAAACTATAATGTAGAATATTTTATAGCTAGAATTAAAGTTCAGACTTTGCGAAGCTATACACATTGATGTAGCTATATCGTCAATGAAATGCTTGTGAAAAATAACTGATTTTGAATGGTTGCTCGATATTACTCAATCATTTACCCACAAATGCAGCTCAAATTCTGTTATAGTTAATGATAGTTAAGATAACTGTCTCTATGATATATAACAGCCATCTTTATATATTGCTTGTATTGGAAGTAAAAGAGTAGCATATATTGAAGAGTAGTTATATCTTAAGCAAAAGAGTTTTCTACGGTTTGGCTCGTTTCATCACATGAATTGTAAGCTACATTTAATTCAAAAAGTCGCAGTTGGTATCAAGTTAACGTTAGAGCTATTTAGTAGAAGGTGCCCTATTAGGAGGGAAAGCTACTAATGAGAGCTACGATATATGCATTTTTCTGGGAAACTACCTCGTACATTCAATCTTCTATTCTACCCAATTCCCGTAACATAAGTTGCTGCATGTGCCTTCTTTAGAGGCGGTGTTAGCACAGTACATTTGCCTTGAAATAAAATCTAGATATTTGGATGTCATTGGCTGTTGTTTTGATAGTTAGTAGGTACAAAGTTAGTTGCTGTTACAATAACAACTGATAGCAATTCTTCTTACCGAGAGATGCTAAAACCATGACGTGTTTGGTTATAATATACGAAATCGTTGAAATATACAGGGTCCTTAAATTACTATACTAATATATGTGGTTTGAATATTCAAATTTAAAATTTAAAATTGCATAGAGACAGTTATTTTGGCAAGAGAAAGGGAGAATTCAAAGTCAGGGAAAAGCTCCTTAAAAATCTTGATCAGAAAAAAGTTTGTTTATGAGCTGAGCTCAGCGAACTATTGTGGTTTAATTTTTGCTATTAAAGCCATAATAAATTTGATTTTATTTTGAAGGAAAAAGAAACAATGCTCACATTTGAACACAAACCAGTGATATTTTTTTAATCATTAAGATTCTTTTGTTCATAAAAATCTTTTATTTGTTACTTATTGGGTTATTCGTTCTCATTATACCACAAAAACAAATTTTGTGAGTATGGTTTTTGGTTTCAAGTCATTTTCATTAAGGGTTAGTAAATATATAGTTATGTTTCCCTTTTATTTATTGTTTCATATAAAATATCCTACAAAATGTACCCTCCTATTTTGCAATCTTAGATAATTGGTATGAGGCAATATCAGAGTGGAGGCAAAATTAGAGCAAAATTTAACCCTATCAGCAATTTGGTAACGAAGCGTTTTCGGAAATTGACTTACACAAACTAATTTGCTTATTTTTAAACCATTTTTGCAATCCCAAGTGATTGCTGGGTATTTAACACCCTGTAAATGTATGCACTACATATATTTTTGTAATGTGGATCTACGTGGATATATTTTTACTTGTAGGAGGCGCTCGAGTTATTCAGCTGAAGAAAGTTACAGATTTAAAAAAATAAATGTTTAAAAACAATATAATAATTGCAAAAGTTAAAAATGAAATGTACATTACAAAACACAACAAATATCTATCGACACAACAACATCAATGCAAGACATTAGTTTTAGTTCTGAAGAAGAACAGATCGAGCCATAGTAGAGTACAGAAACAGTACACCGAAAACACAATAGATAGCTCTTACTCCGAAACTCTGGAGCGCAAGACGAAATCTTCCCTTAGATCCCTGTAACATTAGGCTTACTATTAAAATCCAAACAAAATGATTATTTATGCAAATTGTGTCTACAAAAGTTAGGTTAAGTTGTGCAAAAATGTTTATTATATACTTAAACATGTGACTTTTAGGTCAGTATTAAGAAAATAGGTTAGAATAAGTCTTTATTGTGAAGTAGGTATAAGTACAGGATGAATACAAAAGTTAGGTTAAGTTGTGCAAAAATGTTTAATATATACTTAAACATGTTACTTTGAGGTCAGTATTAAGAAAATAGGTTAGAGTAAGTCTTTATTGTGAAGTAGGTATAAGTACAGGATGAATACAAAAGTTAGGTTAAGTTGTGCAAAAATGTTTAATATATACTTAAACATGTGACTTTTAGGTCAGTATTAAGAAAATAGGTTAGAATAAGTCTTTATTGTGAAGTAGGTATAAGTACAGGATGAATACAAAAGTTAGGTTAAGTTGTGCAAAAATGTTTAATATATACTTAAACATGTGACTTTTAGGTCAGTATTAAGAAAATAGGTTAGAGTAAGTCTTTATTGTGAAGTAGGTATAAGTACAGGATGAATACAAAAGTTAGGTTAAGTTGTGCAAAAATGTTTAATATATACTTAAACATGTTACTTTTAGGTCAGTATTAAGAAAATAGGTTAGAGTAAGTCTTTATTGTGAAGTAGGTATAAGTACAGGATGAATACAAAAGTTAGGTTAAGTTGTGCAAAAATGTTTAATATATACTTAAACATGTTACTTTTAGGTCAGTATTAAGAAAATAGGTTAGAGTAAGTCTTTATTGTGAAGTAGGTATAAGTACAGGATGAATAAAAATGTTAGGTTAGGTTGTGCAAAAATGTTTAATATATACTTAAACATGTTACTTTTAGGTCAGTATTAAGAAAATAGGTTAAAGTAAGTCTTTATTGTGAAGTAGGTATAAGTACAGGATGAATACAAAAGTTAGGTTAGGTTGTGCAAAAATGTTTAATATATACTTAAACATGTTACTTTTAGGTCAGTATTAAGAAAATAGGTTAGAGTAAGTCTTTATTGTGAAGTAGGTATAAGTACAGGATGAATACAAAAGTTAGGTTAAGTTGTGCAAAAATGTTTAATATATACTTAAACATGTTACTTTTAGGTCAGTATTAAGAAAATAGGTTAGAGTAAGTCTTTATTGTGAAGTAGGTATAAGTACAGGATGAATACAAAAGTTAGGTTAAGTTGTGCAAAAATGTTTAATATATACTTAAACATGTTACTTTTAGGTCAGTATTAAGAAAATAGGTTAGAGTAAGTCTTTATTGTGAAGTAGGTATAAGTACAGGATGAATACAAAAGTTAGGTTAAGTTGTGCAAAAATGTTTAATATATACTTAAACATGTTACTTTTAGGTCAGTATTAAGAAAATAGGTTAGAGTAAGTCTTTATTGTGAAGTAGGTATAAGTACAGGATGAATACAAAAGTTAGGTTAGGTTGTGCAAAAATGTTTAATATATACTTAAACATGTTACTTTTAGGTCAGTATTAAGAAAATAGGTTGGAGTAAGTCTTTATTGTGAAGTAGGTATAAGTACAGGAAGTATACACATGGTTTAGACAATGTTAACGATGAAGAAGGAATGGTAATAAATTTTGCAACGGAACTTAATGAAGAATTGTTTTAGGAAAGATGAATTTAAATAAGGGATTTAATGAATATACCCCTATATATTCCTATTGCAAGTAAAAGTAAGACATTCTCAAATTAAATTTGAACTCAGAAATAAAACCTCTTTGACACACTACTTTTGTAATTATTTTGTGTTAGGTCACAAAAGTTATCGTGTGCCAATAAAAGCTAACTTTGTAATATTACTTGGGCGTTACCTCACATAATCAAATGTATGCTAATAAAAGCTGCTTTTGTAAATTTATTTGGTGATAGCATACAAAAGCTAATGTATACTAATAAAAGCTACTTTTGTGATTTCCTACAAAAGCGATTTTATACCAATAAAAGTTTTTTTTGTAAATATGACATACAGTACGAAATGAGATAATGCTAGGGTAAAATATTGAAATATGTTTGTGAAGGTTTAGAACTTTGTGGAGGTTACATATTATACATTGTAGTAATATATATATATATATATATATATATATATATATATATATTTTTTTTTAGGATCAAATAATATACACAAATACAGGAAGCTTTTCGTTGGTTTACATTACCAACATCCTCAGGAGTTACAATACAGAGAAACTAAACCAAACCAAACAGAGAAACTAAAACATAAAAGGAGAGCAATGTTTGTAAAATAATATTGGTATAGAAATAGGCCTAATATTTCTCGAAACACAATATAAAAATGAAAATATTTTTGTTTGAATTGTTATTAAATGTTGGTGAAAATCGACAAAAAACAAATAATCTTATCTAGTTATATATAGGAGTAATTTTCAATACCGAAAATTAAAAAGAACACAACAATTTAAACAAAGTACAAAGTTGGATATAAGATGGGATATTTAAAGATTAAAAATTGATAAGTGGGTTCTAGAAGGTGAAAGTTATGATTCATATATGGTCCTAAATATCAGGTAACTAATATCTGATGATACAGGGTTCTTTGGTCTGGGTATAGGAGAAATTAAATTCAATTAGATGAAACTATATTAGATAAACTAAATAAAATAATACATCATAAGCAAATAAGACATATTAGTAAGGTTAGGTAATGCCTACATGTTGATAATACATGTTACAATATGCAAAAAATATTGTAAGACGCATTATCGGAACTAATGTAACAATCTATGACTAATATGAGTAACATCATGGTAATTGTGAGATAAAATACGAGCGTAGGTTGAATGAGTATCAATCTAACGGCGTAAGAAACATATAACTTGATCACTAAGAGAGTGGTCCTTAACAGATTGTTAAAACATGCTTAGTAAATGTAAAATATAACATTGGGCGACATTATGTGATTAACTCATTAAAATATGTGTAACGTAAATACTTTTTTATTGTAATTATTGTTTTTTTAAAAAAATCTTTAATCTTTAATTTGCTTCATATTTTAATATTGTTTCAAAATC
Organism: Prosapia bicincta; assembly: GCA_036971475.1. Classification (NCBI taxonomy): domain Eukaryota; kingdom Metazoa; phylum Arthropoda; class Insecta; order Hemiptera; family Cercopidae; genus Prosapia; species Prosapia bicincta. The sequence goes on along the minus strand of JBAIZL010000070.1, from coordinate 2,264,217 downwards.
CAAGTATCTGTATTATTATATTTCTCCAAGAGTTACATAAAACTAAACAATTACTACATAATACGAATGTTTAAAGAAAGTATGTAAAGATAAAGTTTATATGCAACTAATAACTTACGCTATGTATAAATATAAATTTATAATGTATGCTAACTTTATAATGGTCAAATTCAACATGTGTACACATTACGTTGTAAATACTTCAACAAATAAATTAAACAATGTACAAATCTAAAACAAGAACGACATTGAATTGTATTTCATTTGCTTTGAATATTTTCCTAAATGGTGATCAATATTTACAACATCCACAAACGATAGATTTGCTAACTAGAGGAATATTTTGGCAGCTTTGAGAAAATACAAACAGTTTTAGGTTGAACGACTAATATGTCCGATTTTAATATGAGAAGCTTATATGTACTATTTATATATTTTCTTCATTTTATATAGAAAACGTTGTTTATATTTTTTTTGCACTTGATGGGATGTAACCTGTAAAGAAGTTTGCATTTTACACATGAAATTTCGATGTAAGACAACATTTCGTACAAGCATTGTATAACGTTTTAAAAAGAATAGGAAAAAGTGGTTAACATTAGCTTGATAACTATTAGATACAATAATTACATATTCGTAACATACAATAAGATTATGAATACAAATTTTAAAAAAATTAAATAGTAATATAAACTATCATATTTGAACTAAATATATAAGATGATTGTAAAATATATAGGGGCCTACATTGTAAAGCAGGATGGGGCATAATTGGTGTAATACAGTCTAACCAAGTATATATATATATATATATAATGTAAAATAGCTGTGGCGTATTATAGCATTGATATAACCAAATATAGCCATGTAAAATAGTGATGCATATTTTTGAATTATAACCAATTATAGAACTGTAAAATACCAGTACGGAATAATTGGAATTTTATAAGACAGTATTTAACCACTGTAAAGTAGTAATTAGGAACAATTGCTTTGATATAGTCAATTATATACAATGTAAAATAGCAGTGGGAAATAATTGGGATGGTATGGCAAATTATATACAATGTAAAATAGCAGTGTGGAATAATTGGTATGATATAGCAAATTATATACAATGTAAAATAGCAGTGGGGAATAACTGGGTTGGTATATATAGCAAATTATATACTGAAAATAGCAGTGGGGAATAATTGGGATGGTATGGCAAATTATATACAATGTAAAATAGCAGTGGGGAATAATTGGTATGATATAGCAAATTATATACAATGTAAAATAGCAGTGGGGAATAACTGGGTTGGTATATATAGCAAATTATATACTGAAAATAGCAGTGGGGAATAATTGGGATGGTATGGCAAATTATATACAATGTAAAATAGCAGTGGGGAATAATTGGTATGATATAGCAAATTATATACAATGTAAAATAGCAGTGGGGAATAACTGGGTTGGTATATATAGCAAATTATATACTGAAAATAGCAGTGGGGAATAATTGGGATGGTATGGCAAATTATATACAATGTAAAATAGCAGTGGGGAATAACTGGGTTGGCATAGCAAATTATATACTGTAAAATAGCAGTGGGGAATAATTGGTATGGTATAGCAAATTATATACAATGTAAAATAGCAGTGGGGAATAACTGGGTTGGCATAGCAAATTATATACTGTAAAATAGCAGTGGGGAATAATTGGTATGGTATAGCAAATTATATACAATGTAAAATAGCAGTGGGGAATAACTGGGTTGGCATAGCAAATTATATACTGTAAAATAGCAGTGGGGAATAATTGGTACGATATAGCAAATTATATACAATGTAAAATAGCAGTGGGAAATAACTGGGTTGGTATATATAGCAAATTATATACTGAAAATAGCAGTGGGGAATAATTGGGATGGTATGGCAAATTATATACAATATAAAATAGCAGTGTGGAATAATTGGTATGATATAGCAAATTATATACAATGTAAAATAGCAGTGGGGAATAACTGGGTTGGTATATATAGCAAATTATATACTGAAAATAGCAGTGGGGAATAATTGGGATGGTATGGCAAATTATATACAATGTAAAATAGCAGTGGGGAGTAACTGGGTTGGCATAGCAAATTATATACTGTAAAATAGCAGTGGGGAATAATTGGTATGGTATAGCAAATTATATACAATGTAAAATAGCAGTGGGGAATAACTGGGTTGGCATAGCAAATTATATACTGTAAAATAGCAGTGGGGAATAATTGGTATGGTATAGCAAATTATATACAATGTAAAATAGCAGTGGGGAATAACTGGGTTGGTATATATAGCAAATTATATACTGAAAATAGCAGTGGGGAATAATTGGGATGGTATGGCAAATTATATACAATGTAAAATAGCAGTGGGGAATAACTGGGTTGGCATAGCAAATTATATACTGTAAAATAGCAGTGGGGAATAATTGGGATGGTATAGCAAATTATATACAATGTAAAATAGCAGTGGGGAATAACTGGGTTGGTATATATAGCAAATTATATACTGAAAATAGCAGTGGGGAATAATTGGGAAGGTATGGCAAATTATATACAATGTAAAATAGCAGTGGGGAATAACTGGGATGGCATAGCAAATTATATACTGTAAAATAGCAGTGGGGAATAATTGGTATGGTATAGCAAATTATATACAATGTAAAATAGCAGTGGGGAATAACTGGGTTGGTATAGCAAATTATATACTGTAAAATAGCAGTGGGGAATAATTGGGATGGTATGGCAAATTATATACAATGTAAAATAGCAGTGGGGAATAACTGGGTTGGCATAGAAAATTATATACTGTAAAATAGCAGTGGGGAATAATTGGTATGGTATAGCAAATTATATACAATGTAAAATAGCAGTGGGGAATAACTGGGTTGGCATAGCAAATTATATACTGTAAAATAGCAGTGGGGTATAATTGGTACGATATAGCAAATTATATACAATGTAAAATAGCAGTGGGGAATAACTGGGTTGGTATATATAGCAAATTATATACTGAAAATAGCAGTGGGGAATAATTGGGATGGTATGGCAAATTATATACAATGTAAAATAGCAGTGGGGAATAACTGGGTTGGCATAGCAAATTATATACTGTAAAATAGCAGTAGGGAATAATTGGGATGGTATGGCAAATTATATACAATGTAAAATAGCAGTGGGGAATAACTGGGTTGGCATAGCAAATTATATACTGTAAAATAGCAGTGGGGAATAATTGGGATGGTATAGCAAATTATATACAATGTAAAATAGCAGTGGGGAATAACTGGGTTGGTATATATAGCAAATTATATACTGAAAATAGCAGTGGGGAATAATTGGGAAGGTATGGCAAATTATATACAATGTAAAATAGCAGTGGGGAATAACTGGGATGGCATAGCAAATTATATACTGTAAAATAGCAGTGGGGAATAATTGGTATGGTATAGCAAATTATATACAATGTAAAATAGCAGTGGGGAATAACTGGGTTGGTATAGCAAATTATATACTGTAAAATAGCAGTGGGGAATAATTGGGATGGTATGGCAAATTATATACAATGTAAAATAGCAGTGGGGAATAACTGGGTTGGCATAGCAAATTATATACTGTAAAATAGCAGTGGGGTATAATTGGTACGATATAGCAAATTATATACAATGTAAAATAGCAGTGGGGAATAACTGGGTTGGTATATATAGCAAATTATATACTGAAAATAGCAGTGGGGAATAATTGGGATGGTATGGCAAATTATATACAATGTAAAATAGCAGTGGGGAATAACTGGGTTGGCATAGCAAATTATATACTGTAAAATAGCAGTGGGGAATAATTGGTATGGTATAGCAAATTATATACAATGTAAAATAGCAGTGGGGAATAACTGGGTTGGCATAGCAAATTATATACTGTAAAATAGCAGTGGGGAATAATTGGTACGATATAGCAAATTATATACAATGTAAAATAGCAGTGAGGAATAACTGGGATGGTATAGCAAATTATATACTGTAAAATAGCAGTGAGGAATAATTGATATGGTATAGCAAATTATATACAATGTAAAATAGCAGTGGGGAATAACTGGGTTGGCATAGCAAATTATATACTGTAAAATAGCAGTGGGGAATAATTGGTACGATATAGCAAATTATATACAATGTAAAATAGCAGTGGGGAATAACTGGGTTGGTATATATAGCAAATTATATTCTGAAAATAGCAGTGGGGAATAATTGGGATGGTATGACAAATTATATACAATATAAAATAGCAGTGTGGAATAATTGGTATGATATAGCAAACTATATACAATGTAAAATAGCAGTGGGGAATAACTGGGTTGGCATAGCAAATTATATACTGTAAAATAGCAGTGGGGAATAATTGGTACGATATAGCAAATTATATACAATGTAAAATAGCAGTGAGGAATAACTGGGATGGTATAGCAAATTATATACAATGTAAAATAGCAGTGAGGAATAATTGATATGGTATAGCAAATTATATACAATGTAAAATAGCAGTGAGGAATAATTGATATGGTATAGCAAATTATATACAATATAAAATAGCAGTGAGGAATAATTGATATGGTATAGCAAATTATATACAATGTAAAATAGCAGTGGGGAATAACTGGGTTGGCATAGCAAATTATATACTGTAAAATAGCAGTGGGGAATAATTGGTACGATATAGCAAATTATATACAATGTAAAATAGCAGTGGGGAATAACTGGGTTGGTATATATAGCAAATTATATTCTGAAAATAGCAGTGGGGAATAATTGGGATGGTATGGCAAATTATATACAATATAAAATAGCAGTGTGGAATAATTGGTATGATATAGCAAACTATATACAATGTAAAATAGCAGTGAGGAATAACTGGGATGGTATAGCAAATTATATACAATGTAAAATAGCAGTGAGGAATAACTGGGATGGTATAGCAAATTATATACAATGTAAAATAGCAGTGGGGAATAACTGGGTTGGCATAGCAAATTATATACTGTAAAATAGCAGTGAGGAATAATTGATATGGTATAGCAAATTATGTACAATGTAAAATAGCAGTGGGGAATAACTGGGTTGGCATAGCAAATTATATACTGTAAAATAGCAGTGGGGAATAATTGGTACGATATAGCAAATTATATACAATGTAAAATAGCAGTGGGGAATAACTGGGTTGGTATATATAGCAAATTATATACTGAAAATAGCAGTGGGGAATAACTGGGTTGGCATAGCAAATTATATACTGTAAAATAGCAACGGGGAATAATTTGTATGATATAGCAATTTATATACAATGTAAAATAGCAGTGGGGAATAACTGGGTTGGTATATATAGCAAATTATATACTGAAAATAGCAGTGGGGAATAATTGGTATGGTATAGAAAATTATATGAAATGTAAAATTGCAATGGGGAATAATTGGGTTGTTATAGCAAATTATATACTATAAAAAGTAAAAATAGCAGTGGGGAATAATTGGTATGGTGTAGCAAATTATATACTGTAAAAAGTAAAAATAGCAGTGGGGAATAATTGGTATGGTTAGAAAATTATATACTATAAAAAGGAAAAATAGCAGTGGGGAATAATTGGTATGGTTAGAAAATTATATACTATAAAAAGGAAAAATCGCAGTGGGGAATAATTGGTATGGTGTAGCAAATTATATACTGTAAAAAGTAAAAATAGCAGTGGGGAATAATTGGTATGGTTAGAAAATTATATACTATAAAAAGGAAAAATAGCAGTGGGGAATAACTGGGTTGGTATATATAGCAAATTATATACTGAAAATAGCAGTGGGGAATAATTGGTATGGTATAGAAAATTATATGTAATGTAAAATTGCAATGGGGAATAATTGGGTTGTTATAGCAAATTATATACTATAAAAAGTAAAAATAGCAGTGGGGAATAATTGGTATGGTGTAGCAAATTATATACTATAAAAAGGAAAAATAGCAGTGGGGAATAATTGGTATGGTTAGCAAATTATATACTGTAAAAAGTAAAAATAGCAGTGGGGAATAATTGGTATGGTTAGAAAATTATATACTATAAAAAGGAAAAATAGCAGTGGGGAATAATTGGTATTGTTAGCAAATTATATACTGTAAAAAGTAAAAATAGCAGTGGGGAATAATTGGTATGGTTAGAAAATTATATACTATAAAAAGGAAAAATAGCAGTGGGGAATAATTGGTATGGTTAGCAAATTATATACTGTAAAATAGCAGTACAGAATAATTTCTACGATATAAACAATTGTAAACACATATATACATGTTTTTTGGTAATTAATAAAATTACTTTATATTTTTAAAAATGTTTTAAAAAATGTATATTTTTTTTCATAAAAAATTCCAATAAAGACGTCATAGTAATATGGTATTTAGCAAAATTTAAAAAACTCAATTTCCTCTAAATTAAAATTTTTCGAATATTTTGACGACTAATTTATAATAGGTACAATCTTGATATTCGTAGTGGATCTTTTATTGGTAATGTAGAGGTGTGATAAGAAAGGACTTTTAAACATTTTAAGGTCTGTCATTTCTATTAATGTTTAAGTGATGGCATCTCAGTTGGAAAAGTTGTGACATTTTTAAATAAACTCAGTATTAAAGATAATTGATTTTTTGGTTCACAAACTAACAAAAACACAATTGTTATATGAAATCAGATTCTTCTTTAATTTAACTATCAGATGTACGTCATTACAGCAATCTATTGGTTACAGTAGAATCTCATTACAACGGACCCTATTAAACCGGGCGTCGCTTATAAAGAAGAAAGATAAATAGCGCTTAAACCGCTAACCACATAAACACGTAAAGGTGAGTTGTTAACGGCTGTTGAAACAGACACTTATGGCTTAAGCACATAAACACGTAAAGGTGAGTTGTTAACGGCTGTTGAAACAGACACTTATGGCTTAAGCACATAAACACGTGAAGGTGTGTTGTTAACGGCTGTTGAAACAGACACTTATGGCTTAAGCACATAAACACGTGAAGGTGTGTTGTTAACGGCTGTTGAAACAGACACTTATGGCTTAAGCACATAAACACGTGAAGGTGTGTTATTAACGGCTGTTGAAACAGACACTTATGGCTTAAGCACATAAACACGTGAAGGTGTGTTGTTAACGGCTGTTGAAACAGACACTTATGGCTTAAGCACATAAACACGTGAAGGTGTGTTCTTAACGGCTGTTGAAACAGACACTTATGGCTTAACCACACAAACACGTGAAGGTGTGTTGTTAACGGCTGTTGAAAGAGACACTTATGGCTTAATCACATAAACACGTGAGTGTGTGTTGTTAACGAATGTTGAAACAGACACTTATGGCTTAAGCACATAAACACGTGAAGGTGTGTTGTTAACGAATGTTGAAACAGACACTTATGGCTTAAGCACATAAACACGTGAAGGTGTGTTGTTAACGAATGTTGAAACAGACACTTATGGCTTAAGCACATAAACACGTGAAGGTGTGTTGCTAACGGCTGTTGAAACCGACACTTATGGCTTAAGCACATAAACACGTGAAGGTGTGTTGTTAACGGCTGTTGAAACAGACACTTAAGGCTTAACCACACAAACACGTGAAGGTGTGTTGTTAACGGCTGTTGAAACAGACACTTATAGCTTAAGCACATACACACGTGAAGGTGTGTTGTTAACGAATGTTGAAACAGACACTTATGGCTTAAGCACATAAATACTTGAAGGTGTGTTAATAACGGCTGTTGAAACAGAAACTTATGGCTTATCCACACAAACACGTGAAGTTGTGTTGTTAACGGCTGTTGAAACAGACACTTATGGCTTAAGCACATAAACACGTGAAGGTGTGTTGTTAACGGCTGTTGAAACAGACACTTATGGTTTAAGCACATAAACACGTGAAGGTGTGTTGTTAACGGCTGTTGAAACAGACACTTATGGCTTAAGCACATAAACACGTAAAGGTGAGTTGTTAACGGCTGTTGAAACAGACACTTATGGCTTAACCACACAAACACGTGAAGGTGTGTTGTTAACGGCTGTTGAAACAGACACTTATGGCTTAAGCACATAAATACGTGAAGGTATGTTAATAACGGCTGTTGAAACAGACACTTATGGCTTAAGCACATAAACACGTGAAGGTGTGTTCTTAACGGCTGTTGAAACAGACACTTATGGCTTAACCACACAAACACGTGAAGGTGTGTTGTTAACGGCTGTTGAAAGAGACACTTATGGCTTAAGCACATAAACACGTGAGTGTGTGTTGTTAACGAATGTTGAAACAGACACTTATGGCTTAAGCACATAAACACGTGAAGGTGTGTTGTTATCGAATGTTGAAACAGACACTTATGGCTTAAGCACATAAACACGTGAAGGTGTGTTGTTAACGAATGTTGAAACAGACACTTATGGCTTAAGCACATAAACACGTGAAGGTGTGTTGCTAACGGCTGTTGAAACCGACACTTATGGCTTAAGCACATAAACACGTGAAGGTGTGTTGTTAACGGCTGTTGAAACAGACACTTAAGGCTTAACCACACAAACACGTGAAGGTGTGTTGTTAACGGCTGTTGAAACAGACACTTATAGCTTAAGCACATACACACGTGTGTTGTTAACGGCTGTTGAAAGAGACACTTATGGCTTAAGCACATAAACACGTGAAGATGTGTTGTTAACGAATGTTGAAACAGACACTTATGGCTTAAGCACATAAATACTCGAAGGTGTGTTAATAACGGCTGTTGAAACAGAAACTTATGGCTTATCCACACAAACACGTGAAGTTGTGTTGTTAACGGCTGTTGAAACAGACACTTATGGCTTAAGCACATAAACACGTGAAGGTGTGTTGTTAACGGCTGTTGAAACAGACACTTATGGTTTAAGCACATAAACACGTGAAGGTGTGTTGTTAACGGCCGTTGAAACAGACACTTATGGCTTAAGCACATAAACACGTGAAGGTGTGTTAATAACGGCTGTTGAAACAGACACTTATGGCGTAACCACACAAACACGTGAAGGTGTGTTGTTAACGGCTGTTGAAACAGACACTTATGGCTTAAGCACATAAACACGTGAAGGCGTGTTGTTAACGGCTGTTGAAACATACACTTATGGCTTAAGCACATAAATACGTGAAGGTGTGTTTTTAACGGCTGTTGAAAGAGACACTTATGGCTTAAGCTCATAAACAGGTGAAGGTGTGTTATTAACGGCCGTTGAAACAGACACTTTTGGCTTGAGCACATAAACACGTGAAGGTGTGTTGTTAACGAATGTTGAAACAGACACTTATGGCTTAAGCACATAAACACGTGAAGGTGTGTTGTTAACGGCTGTTGAAACAGACACTTATGGCTTAAGCACATAAACACGTGAAGGTGTGTTGTTAACGGCTGTTGAAACAGACACTTAAGGCTTAACCACACAAACACGTGAAGGTGTGTTGTTAACGGCTGTTGAAACAGACACTTATGGCTTAAGCACATAAACATGCGAAGGTGTGTTAATAACGGCTGTTGAAACAGACACTTATGGCTTAACCACACAAACACGTGAAGGTGTGTTGTTAACGGCTGTTCAAAGAGACACTTACGGCTTAACCACACAAACACGTGAAGGTGTGTTGTTAACGGCTGTTAAAACAGACACTTATGGCTTAAGCACATGCACACGTGAAGGTGTGTTGTTAACGGCTGTTGAAAGAGACACTTATGGCTTAAGCACATAAACACGTGAAGGTGTGTTGTTAACGGCTGTTGAAACAGACTCTTATGGCTTAAGCACATAAACACGTGAAGGTGTGTTGTTAACGGCTGTTGAAACAGACACTTAAGGCTTAACCACACAAACACGTGAAGGTGTGTTGTTTACGGCTGTTGAAACAGACACTTATGGCTTAAGCACATAAACACGTGAAGGTGTGTTGTTAACGAATGTTGAAAGAGACACTTATGGCTTAAGCACATAAACACGTGAAGGTGTGTTGTTAACGGCTGTTGAAAGAGACACTTATGGCTTAAGCACATAAACACGTGAAGGTGTGTTGTTAACGGCACTTGAAAGAGACACTTTTGGCTTAAGCACATAAACACGTGAAGGTGTGTTGTTAACGGCTGTTGAAAGAGACACTTATGGCTTAAGCACATAAACACGTGAAGGTGTGTTGTTAACGAATGTTGAAACAGACACTTATGGTTTAAGCACATAAATAACTGAAGGTGTGTTGTTAACGAATGTTGAAACAGACACTTATGGCTTAACCACACAAACACGTGAAGGTGTGTTGTTAACGGCTGTTGAAAGAGACACTTATGGCTTAAGCACATAAACACGTGAAGGTGTGTTGTTAACGAATGTTGAAACTGACACTTATGGCTTAAGCACATAAATACGTGAAGGTATGTTAATAACGGCTGTTGAATTTGACACTTATGGCTTATCCACACAAACACGTGAAGGTGTGTTGTTAACGGCTGTTGAAACAGACACTTATGGCTTAAGCACACAAACACGTGAAGGTGTGTTGTTAACGGCTGTTGAAAGAGACACTTATGGCTTAAGCACATAAATACGTGAAGGTATGTTAATAACGGCTGTTGAAACAGACACTTATGGCTTATGCACATAAATACGTGAAGGTATGTTGTTAACGGCTGTTGAAACAGACTCTTATGGCTTGAGCACATAAATACGTGAAGGTGTGTTGTTAACGGCTGTTGAAAGAGACACTTATGGCTTCAGCACATAAATACGTGAATGTGTGTTGTTAACGAATGTTGAAACAGACACTTATGGCTTAAGCACATAAACACGCGAATGTGTGTTATTAACGGCTGTTTTGAAACAGACACTTATGGCTTAACCAGACAAACACGTGCAGGTGTGTTGTTAACGGCTGTTGAAACAGACACTTATGGCTTAAGCACATAAACACGTGAAGGTGTGTTATTAACGGCCGTTGAAACAGACACTTTTGGCTTGAGCACATAAACACGTGAAGGTGTGTTGTTAACGGCTGTTGAAACAGACACTTATGGTTTAAGCACATAAACACGTGAAGGTGTGTTGTTAACGGCTGTTGAAACAGACACTTATGGCTTAAGCACATAAACACGTAAAGGTGAGTTGTTAACGGCTGTTGAAACAGACACTTATGGCTTAACCACACAAACACGTGAAGGTGTGTTGTTAACGGCTGTTGAAACAGACACTTATGGCTTAAGCACATAAATACGTGAAGGTATGTTAATAACGGCTGTTGAAACAGACACTTATGGCTTAAGCACATAAACACGTGAAGGTGTGTTCTTAACGGCTGTTGAAACAGACACTTATGGCTTAACCACACAAACACGTGAAGGTGTGTTGTTAACGGCTGTTGAAAGAGACACTTATGGCTTAAGCACATAAACACGTGAGTGTGTGTTGTTAACGAATGTTGAAACAGACACTTATGGCTTAAGCACATAAACACGTGAAGGTGTGTTGTTATCGAATGTTGAAACAGACACTTATGGCTTAAGCACATAAACACGTGAAGGTGTGTTGTTAACGAATGTTGAAACAGACACTTATGGCTTAAGCACATAAACACGTGAAGGTGTGTTGCTAACGGCTGTTGAAACCGACACTTATGGCTTAAGCACATAAACACGTGAAGGTGTGTTGTTAACGGCTGTTGAAACAGACACTTAAGGCTTAACCACACAAACACGTGAAGGTGTGTTGTTAACGGCTGTTGAAACAGACACTTATAGCTTAAGCACATACACACGTGTGTTGTTAACGGCTGTTGAAAGAGACACTTATGGCTTAAGCACATAAACACGTGAAGATGTGTTGTTAACGAATGTTGAAACAGACACTTATGGCTTAAGCACATAAATACTCGAAGGTGTGTTAATAACGGCTGTTGAAACAGAAACTTATGGCTTATCCACACAAACACGTGAAGTTGTGTTGTTAACGGCTGTTGAAACAGACACTTATGGCTTAAGCACATAAACACGTGAAGGTGTGTTGTTAACGGCTGTTGAAACAGACACTTATGGTTTAAGCACATAAACACGTGAAGGTGTGTTGTTAACGGCCGTTGAAACAGACACTTATGGCTTAAGCACATAAACACGTGAAGGTGTGTTAATAACGGCTGTTGAAACAGACACTTATGGCGTAACCACACAAACACGTGAAGGTGTGTTGTTAACGGCTGTTGAAACAGACACTTATGGCTTAAGCACATAAACACGTGAAGGCGTGTTGTTAACGGCTGTTGAAACATACACTTATGGCTTAAGCACATAAATACGTGAAGGTGTGTTTTTAACGGCTGTTGAAAGAGACACTTATGGCTTAAGCTCATAAACAGGTGAAGGTGTGTTATTAACGGCCGTTGAAACAGACACTTTTGGCTTGAGCACATAAACACGTGAAGGTGTGTTGTTAACGAATGTTGAAACAGACACTTATGGCTTAAGCACATAAACACGTGAAGGTGTGTTGTTAACGGCTGTTGAAACAGACACTTATGGCTTAAGCACATAAACACGTGAAGGTGTGTTGTTAACGGCTGTTGAAACAGACACTTAAGGCTTAACCACACAAACACGTGAAGGTGTGTTGTTAACGGCTGTTGAAACAGACACTTATGGCTTAAGCACATAAACATGCGAAGGTGTGTTAATAACGGCTGTTGAAACAGACACTTATGGCTTAACCACACAAACACGTGAAGGTGTGTTGTTAACGGCTGTTCAAAGAGACACTTACGGCTTAACCACACAAACACGTGAAGGTGTGTTGTTAACGGCTGTTAAAACAGACACTTATGGCTTAAGCACATGCACACGTGAAGGTGTGTTGTTAACGGCTGTTGAAAGAGACACTTATGGCTTAAGCACATAAACACGTGAAGGTGTGTTGTTAACGGCTGTTGAAACAGACTCTTATGGCTTAAGCACATAAACACGTGAAGGTGTGTTGTTAACGGCTGTTGAAACAGACACTTAAGGCTTAACCACACAAACACGTGAAGGTGTGTTGTTTACGGCTGTTGAAACAGACACTTATGGCTTAAGCACATAAACACGTGAAGGTGTGTTGTTAACGAATGTTGAAAGAGACACTTATGGCTTAAGCACATAAACACGTGAAGGTGTGTTGTTAACGGCTGTTGAAAGAGACACTTATGGCTTAAGCACATAAACACGTGAAGGTGTGTTGTTAACGGCACTTGAAAGAGACACTTTTGGCTTAAGCACATAAACACGTGAAGGTGTGTTGTTAACGGCTGTTGAAAGAGACACTTATGGCTTAAGCACATAAACACGTGAAGGTGTGTTGTTAACGAATGTTGAAACAGACACTTATGGTTTAAGCACATAAATAACTGAAGGTGTGTTGTTAACGAATGTTGAAACAGACACTTATGGCTTAACCACACAAACACGTGAAGGTGTGTTGTTAACGGCTGTTGAAAGAGACACTTATGGCTTAAGCACATAAACACGTGAAGGTGTGTTGTTAACGAATGTTGAAACTGACACTTATGGCTTAAGCACATAAATACGTGAAGGTATGTTAATAACGGCTGTTGAATTTGACACTTATGGCTTATCCACACAAACACGTGAAGGTGTGTTGTTAACGGCTGTTGAAACAGACACTTATGGCTTAAGCACACAAACACGTGAAGGTGTGTTGTTAACGGCTGTTGAAAGAGACACTTATGGCTTAAGCACATAAATACGTGAAGGTATGTTAATAACGGCTGTTGAAACAGACACTTATGGCTTATGCACATAAATACGTGAAGGTATGTTGTTAACGGCTGTTGAAACAGACTCTTATGGCTTGAGCACATAAATACGTGAAGGTGTGTTGTTAACGGCTGTTGAAAGAGACACTTATGGCTTCAGCACATAAATACGTGAATGTGTGTTGTTAACGAATGTTGAAACAGACACTTATGGCTTAAGCACATAAACACGCGAATGTGTGTTATTAACGGCTGTTTTGAAACAGACACTTATGGCTTAACCAGACAAACACGTGCAGGTGTGTTGTTAACGGCTGTTGAAACAGACACTTATGGCTTAAGCACATAAACACGTGAAGGTGTGTTGTTAACGGCTGTTGAAACAGACACTTATGGCTTAAGCACATAAATACGTGAAGGTGTGTTCTTAACGGCTGTTGAAACAGACACTTATGGCTTAAGCACATAAACACGCTAGGTGTGTTGTTACCGAATGTTGAAACAGACACTTATGGCTTAAGCACATAAACAAATTGTTTACACTTTAGAAAATATTTTTGGAAATCCATAAACCAAGAAAATTATAGTTAAACTCGGAGGTTGTGATAGAAATGAATTATTGTGTTGAGAGAATATCTCAAACGTTTTATTAACAAAAATACTTAATGATTTTCCCGTTACGTAGACATTAAATTAAGCTCGCACGCTATGCTACTAAGTATAGCTACTAAGTATAGCCACTAAGTATAGCTAATAAGTATAGCTACTGAGTATAGCTACTACGTATAGCTACTGTGTATAGCTACTAAGTATAGCTACTAAGTATACCTACTAAGTATAGATACTGAGTATAACTACTGAGTATAGCTACTAAGTACAACTACTAAGTATAGCTACTAAGTATAGCTACTAAGTATAGCTACTTAGTATAGCTACTGAGTATAGCTACTAAGTATAGCCACTAAGTACAGCTACCAAGTATAGCTACTAAGTATAGCTACTGAGTATAGCTACTACGTATAGCCACTAAGTGTATCTACTAAGTATAGCTACTGAGTATAGCTACCTGGTATAGATACTAATTATAGCTACTAAGTATATCTACTGAGTATAATTACTAAGTATAGCTACTTAGTATAGCTACTGAGTATAGATACTAAGTATAGCTACTAAGTATGGCTATTAAGTATGGCTACTAAGTATAGCTACTAAGTGTAGCTACCAAGTATAGCTACTGAGTATAGCTACTAAGTATAGCTACTTAGTATAGCATAAGCATGATTTAAGTCTTATCTCTTCTTTTCATTTCTACGCTCCTTGAAATGTTTTTTATTCCATTTATTAAATTAAAATATTAGAATTAATTTCACTAAAGCAGTTATTTACCTCGAAAGATTGCGTGTATAATAGAATAGGATTAGAATATTATTATTAGCCAATTGCCTTCCAGATTCTCCCCCATGCTTTGCATGTGACGGTCCATGTACTGTTTAATTGATTTAGAAGCTCTTCTGTAGCAATGTTTACATCAGTTATTTGCATGATTGTAAAGCATCATTTGTATTTAGTGAACTTCTCTTAAACATTTTTTTACTAGGTATGCTCTTTACGATTTTTTAATTTTATTTTGAATTGTATGCACAAAAATGTTTCAAACATAGAATAATGTACCTGAATGTCTTAGTACATTAACTAAAAAATGATATCGTAGACAAATGATAAAATTTTCGTAAAACCCAAAAATGTTAAATTTTGTTCTAATTGTTACAAAGAACAAAACAATGACTTTGAATCCAACTGATAAAATTACAGCTCTACATAGACACAAGACAATGCTTACAAGATAGTGCAATATATAAAATATATCAGACACGGTATTGCATTTAAAAACCAACTGTGTATTGAAAACATAAAATAATTAATTAAGGTTTATTACAGCAATATATAAGGCCAGAAGTTGAATAAATTTGAGCTAGAGCCCATTGTGCTTCTAGTTGTTTTGTTATTCTAACTATACAGAAATGCAGTTATTAGGTTATGGGATGACAAGTACATTTTCGATTGACGAAACATAATTACGAAATTCTGCAACAAAATATTTAGAGTATTCAGACACGTGTTAAAGTTTTAAAATATTAAGCAGCTAGCCGTAATTATTTAGTTTTACTAAGTGTTACTTAGTTTCAACTAAGTAAAAAAATTATGAAATAAAATATTTATGCCAATATGAAAATTTAATTTCCTTCCTGTTTAGTGTTTTTGTTTTGTTTCAATTTTTAATTTATTTTAAATTATCAATTTAATGTCAATCGGTTTCTCTTTCTCAAAGACATTTTGCACGTCAAATTCTGAATACGAATTTCCCCAAAAGCGTGAAGTACTTTAGCAGTACCTTCTCTAATAATTTTACCTTAGTAAAATGATCATCGAATTCCGAAAAACCGACAAATGAAATTTTGAAGTTAGTATCCAACAACAAGATTACGTTACATTTGTGACCCGAGAAAATGCAGATGTAAAACCTATTCTCTCCTATGTGACCATATTCGTATTTGTTATCTCTTCCTAAAGGCTTTTGACGTTATTATGTATAATATGTCTCTTCATTCAACGGATATTCCTTAATTTTATACTTTTATTCCAGAGTATAGATTTATTCTTCAAAATAAAACCAAATGTTTGAAGAATACTTTTGTTAATTTAATTAACTATTAAATTTTGAAGTTTTATTTAAATGTTCGATTCAAATAATTACTTACAGGAAACAATAACTACTTCAAGAACATTATTAAATAATTGCAGTATCTACAGATACTTAAATACCATGAATAAGTCCAGACACACATACACACACACAAGAAACAAGTTATAGTAATTATTAGAAAACCTACTAATCAAAATAGATTTATTGATATTATCGGTATATAGTGCTAGGCCAATAAAACTGTTATTTTAAATATATGTTGTTTTTCTTAATATCACTTTTACACTTTAATATATATTTTTAAAAGTCAGAGCTCTTTCTATTGACATTCCGGTCCTGGCATTTACTGGTAAAGTCAGTAATTTCTCTTTACTGTCCTTCAGTACTTTTGTCAAGTTTCAATAACCTTACTGTCGACTAGGTACGAGTAAAAGGATCTTACTGTATTTTTCCTAAGAGGAGTTTAAGTCAACTTTTGAGTGGTTTCCTTGACAAATATAAAACTTCTGATCATCACATCGTTATACTATTGCCTCTATAGTCTAAAGTTCATAAAAGTTAATAAAATTTCCAAAGTTTCATTATTCAAAAGCTCTTATGTTCTATTTCCAAACCTCAGAGTTTCAGCACATCTGTCTTATAATTTTCTGACAATATTTTTCACTTGTTAGATACTTTTAATTAGTTTTCATTGGTGTTAGACGGGCTATTGACTGTTTTGAGCCATATAAAGACCTTTATGAGTAACTACTTGAGAATATTGCTGCAGGGTTACTAAGTGCATGCGCTTATCTTAAGGAAAGTGGTAACCTAGACCCATCAGGTGGGTTGAGTGGGCTTAAGGTTTATATTCATATTTTACATAATAATTTGGTGTAATTATAATTTGCATACTTTTTTACATTCGTTTTTTATAAGGTTGTTAGTTTTTGTACTTTGTTTTATTGTGTGTAGAATATATAAATTAATGTGTATGTCGATGTGTTTGTGTGTGTGTTTGGCCGTTTGATGATGTTTATGTTTAATTTTCCTGAGTATGTTGTCTATGAGCGTGTGTTGGTAGCCGTTTAATTGAGCGATGTATTTTATGGTACAAGTTCTTCGTCGTAGTCTTTCTGTAGAATTGGTATATTGATTAGGCGGTGTAACATATGATTAAAAGCAGCGTGTTTGTGTTGTGTGGGGTGATTATATGTATTATGTATGACAATATCGGTAGTTGTTGGTTTTCTGTATATTTTAAAATTATGTCTGGTATTGTGTTTGGTGATGGTAAGGTCTAGAAAGTTTATTTTTATTGTATTTTATGGTATTAAGCTCTTTTACATCTAACCGATGCCGCCAGTAGAGGGTTAGCTTTGTAAAAGAAACGAATGTTTTGAAACGCGTCAGCAAGTAAGCAAATACGTATTCATTTAGTTAGGTATTTTTAAAATTATTTTACTCAGGGATTTCAGGATTATTGCATCAAACAACTTCAAAAACTATTCCGTGGAGAGTTAAAAAATTACAATGAATTTAATTTTAAAGTTATATGGTGGATTTACCCTACGTTTCCACGCTTACGATTGTGCTACGCGAGAGGTACAGGTTAAGATGAATAGACGTTATACAGGTAGTATTTTGTTTTTGTTTTACTCCACAAAATATAGCAACATATAGTTAAATATCTATAATCATTTAGGACTATTTAGATTAAGATTGACTGTGGACAATTTAAGGACTAAAAACATATCTTTTACAATTTCTTTGAAAGGTGATTTATAGCCTATGGTTCTAGACGTTCTTAAAATTATTGACATTTCCATGTAAAATTCACATTACATTGTTTTATTTAAGAGTAAAATGAAATAAATTATATTGAATAAAAATAAATTTCGAATATGGCGATATTTATTTTGAAAACCTATTTCTCAAACCCTCGAATTGCATAAGATAGCACAGAACTTTGCAGAAAGTTTTCACACAAAAAGATTTTGCGTAAGTACACTGGTAAAAACATCGAAAAATTGAAATCTCAAAATATGTTTGTTACACCATAAGATCATAACAGTTTATATTTCATATTGATATGTCTTTGGTAATATTTTATTATAATTTTGGGTCCAGGTTCATGAATATATAGTTTAATTTTTATTGTATTTTTTTTTCATGTGCATATGCTAGTGTGCCTTCTATTCTTCCCCTCTCGCAAACCAAGACCGATAATGGCGGAAACAAATAGGCCTTGTGACGTTTCCTTTTGAAATACGTCTTTCTATAGTGAGAAAACGTAAAATCAATGTACATTTATGAATACGTTTTTAAAGGGAGAATTCTGCTCCAAGATATGATTTATGTTATGTTTGAACAGTTCTCAAATTTACAAAATCTTTCTATAGGTATGAAATTCGGAATTGACTGTAATGTTTAAACATTTTGGTGAACCGTATTATTTTAAAACCCATTAAACACTTTATTAATTAGATTTTTTTAAACATTATAAATAGGTCACACATTTTAATTTTTACGATTTTTAGTATTCAAACAAATTATAAAATAATTGAGCAATATCAGATATAAGTATAGATTTCAAACTGTAAAATAGCATGTATTCAAATTTAGTGCGCAAATTAACTCTTAAAACTATCAATTGCCAGTAAAAAAAATATGCAAAAACGTAACTGGCCTTCACAACAGTCGTAGCCTATGTGGGAGCAGTGGCTAAAAGGAAAATTGACTAAACTGTCACAAGCATACCTTTCCAATCAGCCGTGTCAGGTGTGTATCCATGAGACAGGGTCCAAGAAAGTGCAACATCACAAAGTAGGGAAATGAAAGTAAGTTGTAGCATAATGATACATAGATTTATGTGTAAAACACTCTATAAATAAAATTTGCTATAAATTTGAGTCAGTGAATCATTGTGGACTTTATTGTACTTTTGCAACATATTGATATTTTATAAAGTTTAAAACATAATGTTCTCTATTAACTCCATTTTTAGGCCACACTTGTACCAATAAGAAGTATATATTTTTGTAATAAATGTTTTCCAATTCAATAAAGTCTATCTTTGTAATGTCCTCTCAGACCCAACAGAATTCTCTGAGTTCCACTTTGATAACACTTAGCTTCCTTTTGTTAGCTTTAGGTCACGTTGAGGTTTATTTTGACATTTTTCATTTCAGAAAACGTCTCTAAAAATATATGAATTCTAATAAAAATATAGCAGACTATAAGCAAAACAATTAGACTCCAAAATAGGTGGTTAATAATCATAACCGTGTAAAAATACTCGTAAATTGGTTCAAAGGTGATTAAGGGTTTTATAAAGGGAATTGCAAAGAAGAGTGTATTTTTTATTTGTTTACTTTTCAAAGCACAATATCAAAAAAGAGATATGAACTTTCAAAAAATTAATTGTTATATTAAAGTTATTCAATAGGACGACCGTGTAACAGTTTCAGTCAGCTGTTTCTAAATAACGCGTCTGTAGGACTTGTGAAAATTATTCGATAAACAACAGTGATATAAAAGTAAAGACAGCATTTTAATCAAGGACCGACAAGTCCTGACAGTGACACTTTATTTGTTGTCGTCTTCCTAGCATAATGGAAAAGATTGGACTGGCTATCCAAACACTTCAATATAAAGAAGAGACGTGTGTTTGCTCTGATAATGATCAGTCCTGCTCCCTTCGCAATATTGTCTTTCAAACTTTAGTCGATTGTAAGAGAAATAACAAAGTTTTTGTTCAGTTTAACCTTCACTAAATAGCGCAAAACATTGTTGAACAGATACTTCAAGTCTAAGATGTTGGCTTTTGTTAAGTCTTTGAGAACTGTGTAATTTAAATACGAAAATGGATGCTGAGAGATAACATGTTTTCATAAAACTTTTCGTATATACTGTACTCTTTGAAATATATGAAAAAAGCATATACAAACAAAACCTATGAATAGTAAAAAATTAAAAAAAATATATACCGGTAGTGATGTACCTTGCATAAAGTTCATATTAGAATACATATTTAATTACGGAATTGTATAAATAGCTAGTAAGTTGAAATGAGTTTGTAATTACCAAAATGTATATAGTTTTAGGAATTGTACTTAAGACTGAGATTACAAGGGAGACTGTCGAAAATATTGATTAATGAAAAGGAAATATTGATTGAAATTTATATAAATTGTTTTTGAAACTTGAGTAGCTCTCATTTTTAAAGTGATTTTTTGAAAGATTACACAACTGCCTTACTTCTTTTAGTGAGGAAGTAAAAATGTAGGTTGCATCTGGCTACGAAGCTGTGACCCAGTGCGACACATATCCGAGTAGGAAACCTATTACCCCAAAGGCAATTGCGTATAGCGTCGCAGTTGGAAATCTTTAATAACTCGGCACGCAGCTGCTTCGCTGTCGTGTTACGACAATGGCTTAGGGGAAGTTATTAAAACGCCATTAAAAATTTGTGTGTTTAGTACATTAAAAGACAAAACACAGCGAGATTTTATAAATTTTACAAGTTTTCTTTTTATTAAATGGGAATTTTATTCGGTGGTAATTGTATAGTAAAAGTTTACAATAATAGTTTATGACGACTTGTGAGGTGATATCATTTAAGGACGGTGATTTTAATTACTTTTAATTTTATTCAATAAAATTAATTGTTAATAATGGTCTAACAAAAACTCAATTAGTTTGCAAGATTTATTACCAAGGATATGGTGATATCCTGTAGAACTGAACAAATTTCTAATCACAAAAGGTTAGTAAAAATGTATAGCAATATATTCAAACCCAAATGAAAATAATACCAGAAACTACAGAATATTCGGAGTCAATATAAGCTGTTTTAGCAACAATGCCGCAAAAGCATAAAAATTATATAAGCTTACATAAGTAAAGTTCTCTTGCTTCCATTGAATATACTCCTAAAATAAAACATTAAAAGTGTGTATATTTGGGAAATTATAAACTTTTGTTGGGGAAAATATCAGGGTTTTAAACCTATTCTTTACAAGTGGCAAAAATCTAAAACTTTTCTCTAAAACGATTTCCCTAGAGAAACGTTCAGAGAGAATAAAAGCGTTTATGTAAGCTTAAAAATTGCTTACATTGTTCATGAATCGCTCAGTGAGTTGAAGAGAAATCATTACTAAAGAACCTATGTGTTTATTTATAAGAGTGCTACAGAGTTATAAAAAGTCAATGATAGACTCAATGTAAAAGACATGTAATATAAACAAAACTTCTTTAAAGTCATTCCTATTTAAGTAAAAAATAATTTTATTTGCTTTAAATATTTGTAAATAATATAACTAAAGTAACATAACCTATGCGTTAAAACTACTGTCCTACCACTTAACCTGTAACATAAAATCACGATACACATTGCTGTATTATGAAATCTTATGTTACCACTTGTAAGAAACACAAGGGCACTACAGCTAACCTTTCAATAACTTTACACTTGCAAAGATTTTCAAGTAAAAGAATTTAAATTATACAATTCATTTCAAATATTGTTTTAGATAAACGAATTTGTTTATATTGTATACTGTATATAAAGCCAAAGCTTCCTCATTCAAAATACCTACATAAAACTTGAATATTTCAAGTGTAGTGAAAAAGAAACTCTTATATATAGTGAGAATATATTTTTTCCCAAATTATATATATATATTTTTTTTAGCATATTGTATGTATAATCTGAGTAGAATTGAAGAAAATAGAAACATTGTAATTATTTTATTATAAGTACAATAATATATTTTTTAAACACATATAATAAAAATGTAGTACTAAATTGCAAGAACTTAACTTAACTTTTTCCTAATTTAATAATATCATTTCAAGTGTGCTAATAAAACTGCATCCTATTTATACATGCTGACGTATCTAACGTACTAACATATCGTGCACTCCATTCCCTAAAACAGGGTACAGTAGAAATATCAAATTACTAAAAAATAAATTTATTTACTTTGAAACTGTAAATTTCAATATAGACATACCTAATACATTAAACATATCCCTGCTATAATAAAAAATTTATATAATGTAAAAAGTAAACAAGAATATAGCTTTATTTAGCAACAAGGAAGCCCTATGTCTCCTATCAAAAAATTGTTTTAGGGGTACTCAATTGTAAATTAATTAAGACCTGGTACCTGGATGTATAATGATTGTGTAACGTATATTGGAACTCTTTTAACTCGTACCAATCAAATCTGGAATGTTTAATATTTCGTTGAATATATGGTTAAAAGTTTACATTTATTCTGATAAAATTCTGAATTTCCAATTGTGAAGTACAATAGTACCTCTTTATGGACTTCAATACTGGGTTTATAAAATTATGACCGATAGCCCTAAGTTCAGGTTTTAAATCCGTGAATAGAACTCGAGACAGTCATGACGTCACTATTGAGTACGTACGGAGACTATTGTTACATGGAACAGTTATTCATAGTAATAAATTCATTCGTAAATGTGTTTAAAAACCGCTTATTAGAGTTTCTATGACCAGCGTTAAGTTTGTGTCAGGTTTTCCTACGGCTCTGGCGCTAATGGTAGGACGAACGTCAAGCTCTTTGCGATAGCCGCAAAAACGGTTAAAGAAATGTTTATATTTAGAAAAATATATAGTTACTTTAAAAATAGTTTTAGGTGTGGAAATAATAAACACTACTGTATTTTGGTAAAGGATGTATATATATATATACTGTGAACTATTGAGCATAATACAAATTTATTTATTAGTTACCATATATACTATTTACACTTTCTTATTAAGGTATCGGCAATATTATTGCGCCATTTTATTTAGTTCCTTAAAAAGAACCACGCGTTAAGTACAGTATTGCAGTATATAAAAATATCCGATGGTAAAATACTATGTTACGTGAGAGCATAACATCAGGGGAACCTGTACAGAAATAGCCAAAGTTACATAAACCTAGCCTCCCTCTCTCTCTCTCTCTCTCTCTACATACATACATACATACATACATATATATATATATATATATATATATATATATATATATATATATATATGTACACAAATATATATATAAATATATATATATTTATATATATATATATATATATATATATATATATATATATATATATATATATATATATATTTATATACAGTAGTGGTAAGCGTATTGAGGGAACTTTCCAAAAATACGTTGAAATGCTTTTTAAAATTTAAAGAGCCTTTGACAAGACAAAGTATCCACCTAAATATCCCAAGTTCCGACTTCTCTGGCCGAGTTAATGAGATTTTACTGTAAATAAATTTTTGTGTTGCTACAGTGTTGTTTACTGGGTAAGTTTATTTTTGTGTTGTAAATAGGTTAAAAGATTATATTCCCTACTAACTTATCAGTTCAGGGAAGCCAGACAGTGAACACTCTTACTGCTGATTCACTATAGCGTGATGTAAATATATAAATGTAACATAAACACCTTTATCCAATGCTATAACTAAGTTTACAGAAGGCACTTACTTTGGGTAGGTTACGTTGGGGATAGGCTTAAGAAAACATCGCTGTCGGAGAATGCCTTCCCACAGTTGCACTCCGATGCTATAACTAAGTTTACAGAAGGCACTTACTTTGGGTAGGTTACGTTGGGGATAGGCTTAAGAAAACATCGCTGTCGGAGAATGCCTTCCCACAGTTGCACTCCGATGCTATAACTAAGTTTACAGAAGGCACTTACTTTGGGTAGGTTACGTTGGTGATACGTTTAAGGAAACATCGCTGTCGGAGAATGCCTTCCCACAGTTGCACTCCGATGCTATAACTAAGTTCACAGAAGGAACTTACTTTGGGTAGGTTACGTTGGGGATAGGCTTAAGAAAACATCGCTGTCGGAGAATGCCTTCCCACAGTTGCACGCCGATGCTATAACTAAGTTTACAGAAGGCACTTACTTTGGGTAGGTTACGTTGGGGATAGGCTTAAGAAAACATCGCTGTCGGAGAATGCCTTCCCACAGTTGCACGCCGATGCTATAACTAAGTTTACAGAAGGCACTTACTTTGGGTAGGTTACGTTGGGGATAGGCTTAAGAAAACATCGCTGTCGGAGAATGCCTTCCCACAGTTGCACCCCGATGATGCCGAAGATAAAGAAGACAAAAAAGCAGAGGAGGAGGACATTGCCCAGCATCGGAAGAGTGTCCAGTAACAGCATGACCAGAATACGCATGCCTGTAAACAACAAGAAAGGGTTCAAATTTAGGCTATTAAAAGCTCTGCTTAAGGTGATAAAATCAGTGCTTAAAGATGAAGTTCAGTGCAGCTATAATATTAAGTCTCATTTTACACGTCAGCGTTCAAAAAAATTTACAAAATAAAAGTAATTTTACATTATTTGTTTGATGTAAATAAGTTAACTGTAATTTTATGCTATTCTATTACGGTATTTAATAAAAAGACATACATGAAATAAGAATAAATTTTACATACACAATGTTGGACATTTTTCCCAACAGGCATTGTTAGCATTGTCAAGAATGTCTTCAAGTCCTCACCTTTAAGTCTATTATTCCGTAACTTGAGATGCAAGATGTTTGTGATAAAGCCAATAATGGATTACAGCATTGGGTATGTAAAATATATTCCTGTTTTAACCCTCGAGTCGGGGCGCCCCGACCTGTAACGTGAATATGGGCGCCCAGTCTCACAGACCCATAATTGTTTTTATTATTGTAAACACAGTTTTATTTGTTAAACTTTTTAACCGAATGAAGAGATTTAGGGCATTATAATATAAAAATGGACAATTATATTGTGAATAAAATTCAAGTTATCTGAAAGTTAATATTTTATTGTTTGTTTTTACAATACAAAAAAAGTATTTAGACAATATAGTGGTGTTGTCTTTTTCAATGTAAGATGATCCCATCGGTTGTAACTGTTCGCAGTGAATACCAACTTCCATTTCGTGTTCAGAATCTCCCCCATCTTGTTCGGAACCCGCCATCTCCATGGCATACTTCTACATGATCCTCTTCCGCTATATCAGATCCGTCAATAAATTCACTATCACTATTTTCGTCAATATTCTCTTCTAACAACTCCCTAATCCGTTCTTGTTCACGGTCTCCTTGTCTTTACATTTCCATGTCAATAAAGTATTGTTTAAAACTAATATTTACACTAAATACACTGTTTACAGCACTTAAATACTATTTACACAAACTAAAAATATAGATACACAAACGTGGGCGCCTAGTCTGACAGACCCGAAATAGGAAAAATACTGTCACACCAGTCGGTGCGCCAAGTCTGTGAGACCCGAATCGTAAACCACGGCAGGTAGAGTAGTGGCAACAATTCGACCTTAACTGGTACATAATATTGGACAGCTAGATGAACTGAGGGGTTTCTAGGGCAGTGCTACCAACGGTGGCAACAAAATTTCCCTGCTCCGGGTCTGTGAGACTTGGCGCCCCGACTCCAGGGTTAAAGGATTTGTTTAAAATATAGGAATATATTTCATATTACTGAAGTGTTATATATATATATATATATATATATATATATATATATATATATAAACGTTTTCCTTCCAATTAAATATGATGGATAGTTATTATTCGGATGTTTGTCCGGATAATAACTATTCATCATATATTGATGTACACACACACATACATACATATATATATATACACACACACACACACACACACATATATATATATATATATATATATATATATATATATATATATAACACACACCACATTAAACAAATGTGTAAAAGCACAAGCACACACACACTCTCACTCAGACAAAATGTAATGCAACTTTATAAGCAAATTTTAGTAAGATAAATTATGAACTAACCCCTTATAGCTACGAAGTCGGACTTGGAACAAAATAATACTTATTATTCATTCAGTAAAGATATTGAAATATATAAGAAATCTGACCTTCTGAAATTCTTAAGTCGTACTAAT
This sequence comes from Prosapia bicincta, assembly GCA_036971475.1. Lineage (NCBI taxonomy): Eukaryota > Metazoa > Arthropoda > Insecta > Hemiptera > Cercopidae > Prosapia > Prosapia bicincta. Next base: position 2,237,683 of record JBAIZL010000070.1, on the reverse strand, counting down.
CATACAAATTGAACGTATTTTGTTTACGTGTAGAGCATGGTTTCGCTTTAATTACCCTCCTAGAAAGATGTTTAACTCATATAGCCGTAGATTCACTAGTGTTCTGCTAGAATGTAAAATATATTACTCCTATTTCGAATAATTTTTTTTTTAATTTTCAAGATTTGAGATATGTTTTGAGAATAAACCTTTCACGGTGCTCAAAACTCTTTATCCTGCCAGAATAGGATAATATACTATATATATATATATATATATATATATATATATATATATATATATATATATATATATATATATATATATATTTATAGGAAATCTAGAAATATTATCTTTTATCATTACGCTAAGAATTTATAATTAGTTTTTGGAATAATGACAATGTTTCGTAGCAATATTGTAAGGCTGCTAGCAACAACATCATCTTTTACAAGTCAGTAGAACAAATTGTGCAAGTCAAAAAAATACTATACTTTAGCAAGTAGCTAATGTGTATGAAATAATAAAAATATTAGGAATTATTTAGATAATAAATAAAACTAATTTAGTTAGTAAATGCCCACTTCTTTTAAGTTTTCAGAAGATAGAAGTGTGCGCGGACTAGAAATATCTAGCTTTGTTTTCTAGACAAATAGAGCGAGCATTTCTCTTATTTCATACAAGCTATTTATAAGGACATAATTCCAACAAAATATTTTTACTATATATTCATCTCGTCTAATTAATAGAATATGAATTTGGGAGTTTCGAAATTGTAGAATAATAAAAATTTTTAAAAACTATATTTAATAATTAGTTTTGTATCAGAAAATGATTAATCATAAATGAAAAGGCAAAACCATTACCTTGCAGACCTAAACGCTAAGTATTACAGGTGATAATGATAGAGTAAAGTAATGATGACATTAAGAAAATTGAGACAGGAATAAGGAGGAGTTGAAATATAAATGTGTAAATAAATTAGTGAAAACGGTGTTGAGAACTAAAGAAGAGTAAAAGTGGATATATATATATATAGTAAAGCAGAGTAAACAACATTGTAATAAATAACAGCTCAAGTATATTTGTAGCTCAAGTATATTAACATCTCAAGTATATTTGTAGGTCAAGTATACTAACAGCTTAAGTATATTAACAGCTCAAGAATATTTGTAGCTCAAATATATTAACAGCTTATGTATATTAACAGCTCAAGTATGCTAACAACTCAAGTATACTAACAGCTCAAGTAAACTAACAGCTTAAGTATATTTGTAGCTCAAGTGTAAGATTAGCTCAAGTATATTAACAGCTCAAGTATATTAATAGCTCAAGTAAACTAACAGCTTAAGTATATTTGTAGCTCAAGTGTAAGATTAGCTCAAGTATATTAACAGCTCAAGTATACTAACAGCTCAAGTAAACTAACAGCTTAAGTATATTTGTAGCTCAAGTGTAAGATTAGCTCAAGTATATTAACAGCTCAAGTATATTAATAGCTCAAGTATATTAAGAGCTCAAGTATACTAACAGCTCAAGTATAATATTAGCTCAATTATATTAACAGCTCAAGTATATGGATAGTCTAAGTATAATAATAGGTCAAGTATATTAACATCAGGTATATTAATAGCTCAAGTATATTAAAAGCTCAAATAAAGAAATAGCTTAAGCATAAAAATAGCTCAAGTATATTAACAGCTCAAGCATAATATTAGCTCAAGGATATTAACAGCTCAAGTAAATTGATAGTTCAAGTATATAACCAGCTCAAGTATATTAATAGTTAAAGTATATTAACAGCTCGAGTATACTAATAGCTCTAGTATAATATTAGCTCAAATATATTAAGAGCTCAAGTATAATAACAGCTTAAGTATATTAATAGCTCAAGTATATTAAAACAACTCAAGTATATTAACAGCTCAAGTATATTAATAGCTCAAGTATATTAATAACTCAAGTATAATAACAGCTCAAGTATATTACCAGCTCAAGTATAATAATAGCTCCACTATATTATAGCTCAAGTATAATAAAAGTATATTAACAGCTCAAGTATATTAACAGCTCAAGTATATTAATAGCTCAAGTATATTAATAGCTCAAGTATATTACCAGCTCAAGTATATTAATTGCTCAACTATATTATAGCTCAAGTATAATAATAACTCAAGTTAATAAAAACTCAAGTATATTAACAGCTCAAGTATATTAATACCTCAAGTATACTATCAGCTCAAGTATAATAATATCTCAAATATATTAAATGCTCAAGTATAATAACAGCTCAAATATATTAATAGCTCGAGTATAATAACAGCTCAAGTATACTAACAGCTCAAGTATACTAATAGCTCCAGTATATTATCCCCTTAGTATATTAACAGCTCAAGTTTTCTAACACTTAAGTATATTAATAGGTCAAAGTAACAGCTCAAGTATAGTATTTGGTGAAGTAAAAATATAGTTCAAGTATATTTATAGCTTAAGCATATTAACAGCTCAAGTATACTAACAGCTCAAGTATATTATTAGCACAAGTATAAATATAGTTCAAGTATATTTATAACTCAAGGTTATTTACAGCTCACGTATTCTAACAGCTCAAGTATATTAATAGCTCAAGTATATTATTAGCTCAAGCATAAATATACTTCAAGAATATTTATAGCTCAAGTATATTAACAGCTCAAGTATACTAACAGCTGAAGTATATTAACAGCACAAGTATATTAATAGCTCAAGTAAACTAACAACTCAAGTATACTAACAGCTCAAGTATATTATTGGCTAAATTAAAATAACAGCTAAAGTATATTAATAGCTCGAGTATATTAACAGCCCAAGTATATTATTAGCTAAATTATAATAATAGCTCAAGTTTATTAACAGCTCAAGTATAATAATAGCTCAAGTATATTAACAGATCAAGTATATTAAAAACTCAAGTTTTAAAATAGCTCAAGTATGTTAACAGCTCAAGTATATTAACAGCTCAAATATACTAATAGCTCAAGTATATAAACAGCTCAAGTATATTAATGGCTCGAGTATCTTAATAGCTCAAGTATACTAACCGCTCAAGTATACTAATAGCTCAAGTATATTATTAGCTCAGGTATAAATATAGTGTATTATATTTATAGCTCAAGTATATTACCAGTTCAAGTATATTAACAGCTCAAGTATAATAATTGCTCAAGTATATTAACAGCCCATGCATTATAACAACTCAAGAATATTAATAACTCAAGTATATTAACAGCTTAAGTATATTATTAGCTCAGGTATAAATATAGTGTATTATATTTATAGCTCAAGTATATTACCAGTTCAAGTATATTACCAGCTCAAGTATATTATTAGCTCAACTATATTATAGCTCAAGTATACTAACAGCCCAAGTATAGTAATAGCTTAAGTATAATAATAGGTCAAATATATAAACAGCTCAAGTATACTCGAAGCTCGAGTATACTAACAGCTCAAGTATATGAATAGCTCAAGTATATTAACAGCTCAAGTATATTAATAGCTCAAGTATAATAACAGTTCAAATATATAACCAACTCAAGTATATTAATAGTTAAAGTATATTAACAGCTCAAGTATACTAACAGCTCAAGTATACTAACAGCTGAAGTATACTAACAGCTCAAGTATAATAATAGCTCAAATATATTAACAGCTCAAATATACAAACAGCTCAAGTATAATAATACCTCAACAATATTAAAAACTCAAGTATATTAACAGCTCAAGTATATTGATACCTCAAGTATACTAACAGCTCAAGTATACTAATAGCTCAAGTATATTATCACCTTAAGTATATTAACAGCTCAAGTATACTAACAGCTCAAGTTTAATAATAGCTCAAGTATATTAACAACTCAAGTATACTAACAGCTCAAATATACTAACAGCTCCATTATAATAATAGCTCAAATATATTAACAGCTCAGGTATACTAATAGCTCAAGTATATAAACAGCTCATGTATATTAATAGCTCGAGTATCTTAATAGCTCAAGTATACTAAAAGCTCTAGTATATAAACAGCTCATGTATATTAATAGCTAGAGTATCTTAATAGCTCAAGTATACTAACAGCTCAAATATAATAAAAGCCCAAGTATATTAACAACTCAAGCACATTAACAGCCCAAGTATATTATTACCTAAAGTATATTATAACCTGAAGTATAAATATAGTTTATTAAATGTATAGTTCATATATATTAACAGCTCAAGTATATTAATAGCTCAAGTATATTAATAACTCAAGTATAATAACAGCTCAAGTATTTTACCAACCCAAATATACTAACAGCCCAAGTATAATATTAGCTCAAGTATATTATTAGCTCCACTATATTATAGCTCAAGTATACTAACAGCTCAAGTACATTAACAGCTCAAGTATACTCAAAACTCAAGTATACTAACAGCTTAAGCATATGAATATCTCAAGTATATTAACAGCTCAAGTATATTATTAGCTCAAGTATAATAATAGCTCAAGTATATTAACAATTTGAGTATATTATTAGCTCAATTATATTAAAAGCTCAACTATATTATGGCTCAAGTATACTAACAGCTCAAGTATAATAAAAGCTCAACTATATTATAGCTCAAGTATCATAATAGCTCAAGTATAATAATAGGTCAAGTATATTAACAGCTCAAGTATACTCAAAGCTCAAGTATACTAACAGCTCAAGTATACTCAAAGCTCAAGTATACTAACAGCTCAAGTATATGAATATTTCAAGTATATTAACAGCTCAAGTATATTAATAGCTTAAGTATAATAATAGCTCAAGTATATTAACAGGTCGAGTATATTAAGAGCTCAATTATATTAATATCTCAAGTATATTAATAGCTCAAGTATACTAACAGCTCAAGTATACTAACAGTTAAAGTATAATAATAACTCAAATATATTAACAGCTCAAATATACTAACAGCTCAAGTATAATAATACCTCAAGCATGTTAAACACTGAAGTATATTAACAGCTCAAGTATATTGATACCTCAAGTATACTAACAGCTCAAGTATACTAATAGCTCAAGTATAATAATAGCCCAAGTATAGGAACAGTTCAAGTATATTAACAGCTCAAGTATACTAACAGCTCAAGTATAATAATAGTTCAAGTATATTAACAGCTCAAGTATATTAACAGCTCAAGTTTTTTAACAGCCTAAGTATATTAATAGGTCAAGTATATTAACAGCTTAGGTATATTATTAGCTCAAGTATAAATATAGTTCAAGTATATTTATAGCTCAAGTATATATTTACAGCTCAAGTATACTAAGAGCTCAAGTATATTAATAGCTCAAGTATAATATTATCTTAAGCATAAATATACTTCAAGTATAATAATAGCTCAAGTATATCAACAGCTCAAGTATACTAACAGCTCAAGTATAATAATAGCTCAAGTATATTAACAGCTCAAATATATTAACAGCTCAAGTGTAATAATAGCTGAAGCATACTAACAACTAAAGTATACCAACAGCTCAAGTATAATAATAGCCCAAGTATAGTAACAGCTTAAGTATAGCAATAGCTCAAGTATAGTAACAGTTTAAGTATATTAACAGCTCAAGTATATTATTAGCTCGAGTATATTAACAGCTCAAATATACTAACAGCTCAAGTTTAATAATGGCTCAAGTATATTAACATCTCAAGTATACTATCAGCTCAAGTATAATAATAGCTCAAGTATATTATCAGCTCAAGTATAATAATAGCTCAAGTATATTAGCAGCCCAAGTATATTAACAGCTCAAGTATAATAATAGCTCAAGTATATTAGCAGCCCAAGTATATTAACAGCTCAAGTATAATAATAGCTCAAGTTTATTAACAGCTCAAGTATATTAATTGCTCAAGTATAATAATAGCTCAAGGATGTTAACAGCTCAAGTATATTAACAGCTCAAGTATGTAAACAGCTCGAGTATATTAATAGCTCGATTATATTAATAGCTCAAGTATACTAACAGCTCAAATGTAATAATAGCTCAAATATATTAACAACTCAAGTATAATAACAGCTCAAGTATATTAATACCTCAAGTATACTAACAGCTCAAGTATAATAATAGCTCAAGTATATTAACAGCTCACGTATATTAACAGCTCAAGTATACTAACAGCTCTAGCATAATAATAGTTCAAGTATATTAACAGCTCAAGTATATTATTAGCTCAAGTATAAATATAGTTTATTATATTTATAGCTCAAGTATATTAACAGCTCAAGTATATTAATAGTTCAAGTATATTAACAGCTCAAGTATAATAATAGCTCAAGTATATTATTAGCTCAAGTATAAATATAGTCCAAGTATATTTATAGCTCAAGTATATTTACAACTCAAGTATACTAAGAGCTCTAGTATAATAATAGTTCAAGTATATTAACAGCTCAAGTATATTAATAGCTCAAGTATACTAACAGCTTAAGTATATTGATAGCCCAAGTATATTATTAGCTCAAGTATATAAGCAGCTCAAGTATATTATTAGCACAAGTATAAATATAGTTCAAGTATATTTATAGCTCAAGTATATTTATAGCAGCTATGTATATTATTAGCTAAAGTATACTTATAATTCATTTTGAAGTTATAAACAGAAAATGTAACAAGTAATAATGTACTTATTATAATGTTATATATAGGGTAATTTTAAAAATAAACCAGCGCTATAATTGTACTAGTTATTAAACCTATAGGTGGTATTCTACTGCTAAAAGGTTATGTACCCTTGGGTGTAAACCGCTGATGCGGTTGCATGCAAATACGATTCCCTTTACACTTTTTGTATTGCGTCTTCATTAGCCTAAGTAAAGCGTTAATACGTAAGATGCAATAATAAAATGAAGCCTTCCTACTTAAATGCTTGGCTAAGCCCTTTCCGCCTAGTTAAACCCTTATCCCGGGGAGTGTAAATCTTGACAGGCTATAAAAAAGGTGTTATTCACTTTTATTTATTAAAAATACAAAAGCAATAAAATGAACTTCTCGGTTGTTAAATCTGTCGAAATGCTGTTAATGACGTTATTTATGACTCTTTTAACCGTGGCGTAAACGAAACTCGAACCTTAGAATAAAAGTTTTTGAAAAGGGTAAAATCTTTACATGCCTTGATACTATAAAATATCATACATATAGATGAATACAACACACGATCTTTTGACCAATATTGTCTCTACCTTCGCAATTGGTTTAATGTTCCTAATATAACTTGGAAATATGATATGCTTGAGTTGCTTGACCGAAATATTAGTAGCAACGACCTGGGGTCTGTCTTAGGAAACACTCATGGTACATAGTTGAGGAAATAATGCAGTAGTTGGTTATTACAAATAGCATTAAATTGCAGACAAAATTAGGAAATTTAAAACCGCGTACTGAAAATATTATTGTCTATTACATTGGTCGATTTACTTTGAGGTTCAATTTCGAGTCATAAAAGGTCAATAAAAGAGGTGTCTTAATTGGGAAATAAAACCTTCATTTAGACAATTTTTTTTAGCTGAAATGTAAACATGTTTATATATTGATTTTAATATAAATATGCACTATTCATAGTAAAATCTCATCACATATGGAAGTACTGTCCCCAATCACAACTAACCCTAGATCATGTTTTTGCCTCCCAAGCCATTATCCGTTCCCTCCGTCAACTTGGAGCACCAAGAGTTGAAATACTTCATAGCAGAACTGGCATATCTTGTCATCAAGGCTTTTGGGCTCTTTTTGCGCTTCGCACCTCAGTAGACACGACAACAACAACAACAACAACAACAATATAAATATGAAGATTTAACATAATGGTTTAACTGAAACTAGACGTTTCTAGTAACTCATATTATTGTAAAAATCCAAATTGATAATACACTATAAAGCAATTTTTTGTGCTCGATTATTCGCGAATGTTTTGTAAAATAATAAGAAATGCATCTTTTGCCTTAAATACAACTTTTAATAGATAAAACGTCATCTGATAATTTCTTTGAAAAGAAAGACAACTGATAATTAGGCACAGTTTATATCATAAATAAATGTACATGGATACATATTATGTGAGTAAACAGGTATCATGATGGCTGAGCGTTTGTGGATTACATCCTTAACAATAAATTCGTTAATAAAATTAACGTGAAATTTTCAACGTTAATCGTAAGGGAGTTATTTTATAAGCACAAAAACTATAAAGTTCAAACTATCCAATTGTTGAAAATCGTATATTTCAGCTATCAGCCTATTCCAAAGATCAAATTATCGGTAATAATAGAAGAGATTTTATTGAATTTACGTCATAGCCTTCAATGTAAAGTGTATAAATAACAATATCCAACCAAACCTCAAAAAAATTATGATCACGGGTTTAAACAAATTTTTAAATGTAATTAACTCTGTTGAACCTTGTATATATATAACTCTGTGCATATTGTTAAAATATATTAAATCATTAATATATTTGAATCATGTTAATCATTAATAAATACTTTTTATCCATCCACTCATGATCAAATACATTTTTTTAAACTTTTATTGGATAACACTTGATGTTAACACAGAGTTTTCAAGTATTAATTCATTATTTAATTTGAAATTAACTATTTTTGTTTTATATGTGAGATAAACCTATCACAAATTGGACCGGGTATGTAAAATAGTTATTTTGTTCCATTTGAATTGAAATATGTGATAACTTATGATTTCATAAAACAGCTGGTTATATGTTATATGTTATGTAGTACAACAGTTATTTTAACGCAAGTGTTATTTTACCTTATTAATATTAATTTATTTATTATAAATTTATTTTAATTAACAAAAAGTAACTAAAATGCATTATTTTTTTACCAAAGTAGGAATTTAAAATTAACTATTTTTGTTTTATATGTGAGATAAACCTATCACAAATTGGACAAGGTATGTAAAATAGTTATTTTGTTCCATTTGGATTGAAATATGTGATAACTTATAATTTCATAAAACATCTGGTTGTATGTTATATGTTATGTAGTACAACAGTTATTTTAACGCAAGTGTTATTTTACCTTATTAATATTAATTTATTTATTATAAATTTATTTTAATTAACAAAAAGTAACTAAAATGCATTATTTTTTTACCAAAGTAGGAATTTAAAATTAACTATTTTTGTTTTATATGTGAGATAAACCTATCACAAATTGGACAAGGTATGTAAAATAGTTATTTTGTTCCATTTGGATTGAAATATGTGATAACTTATAATTTCATAAAACATCTGGTTGTATGTTATATGTTATGTAGTACAACAGTTATTTTAACGCAAGTGTTATTTTAACTTATTAATATTAATTTATTTATTATAAATTTATTTTACTTAACAAAAAGTAACTAAAATGCATTATTTTTTTACCAAAGTAGGAATTTACAATTAACATTTTTTGTTTTATATTACTTGTTCTTATGTGTAAATTACAAGCCTAAAAATATTATGGCATGATTCGCGGTAAATGTTTAAACTATGATTTACGGAAATAAATGTCTATATGTTTAGAGTAGGTAACACACAGTGACGTCGGATAAATTTAGGAGATTATAACTATTTTACACCTTACTTGACGAATGTATTGTTATTAGAACGATTTTAATGTTACATCTTCTTGCTATTAGAACAGGTCATTTGTCCTTCCACCATGATTTATGCCAGAAATTTATAAATATAATATTACTATTGGTAATGATAGTATTGTAGAAGAATAAGAAAAAATACACTTGATTTAAAAGCGAAATGCTTAAAGTAAAGTATTTATAAATTATATCCCCAATCTAAAATTGACGTAATAGATTATTTTTTATAGTGTATACATGTTCATTTCTATAAAAATGTAACCTTCCTCAAATACTATTAAAAAACAAGCAATTATACCAAACCATATATCATGTACTTATCAGGATATAAACACGCGTGCACACACAGACGCAAATACACACACACACACATACACTCACGCAAACTCAGACACACACACACACGCGCGCACACACACTCACGCACACTCAGACACACACACACACACACACGCACACGCACACTCAGACACACACACACACACACACACACACACAAACACACACACACACACACGCACGCACATACTCACGCACACTCAGACACACACGCACACACTCACCCACGCTCACGCACACTCAGACACACACACGCACTCACGCACACTCAGACACACACACACTCACGCACACTCACACACACACACACTCACACACTCACGCACACTCAGACACACACGCACACACTCACGCACACTCAGAAACACACACACACACACACACACACGCACACTCAGACACACACACACACACACACACACACACAAACACACACACACACACACACACGCACATACTCACGCACACTCAGACACACACGCACACACTCACGCACGCTCACGCACACTCAGACACACACACGCACTCACGCACACTCAGACACACACGCACACACTCATGCACACTCAGAAACACACACACACACACACACACACACGCACGCACACACGCACATACAAACACATAAATAAATATGCATTTAAAACATACACAAGTATATGTCATCCCGTATATTTAAAAAAAATATCAATGGATTGCAACAGAATGCGTGAATAAAACTATAAGGAAAACAATTTTTACAAAATTACAGGTCAATAAAAAAATAAGAAATAACAAGAAATTACTATAATAGCTCACATGAGAAGCAGTCGTATCGTATCAGTCGTAACATAATAAAATCATAGGAATAAAGTACAAGGTATTGAAACTAAGGAAATAAGTGTTGCTGTAACTGTAAAAGCTTTAGATTTCATGATTTATTTCTACGAGCTTATACAAACGAAGAAGTTTAAAATATACACCATTAAGTAAATTACATTTAGTTGTAATGAGTAGAGTATGTATTATTTTATAAATATTATATACTATTATATATTACATTGTTATAATAATAGTGGCTATATATTATATTAGTATGTAAGTATTACGTTATGTATTACCGAGTAAAATAATTAAATTTTGATTGAGATCAAACTTAAATGTAGTTCAAATTAAAACACAAGACTGTTAACTCTGAAAGCTTTGCAATAACTTTGTGAAATTATTCTACCTACAAATTGTGAAACGTTTCCTCATTAAATTGAATTTACGATTATGTCAGTTTAAAAGACTTGAACGTCAGGGTTAGAACTATAATCTATTTATAGAAGATCATAAAATCCGTTGCTGAGGAAAATGTGAACAGTTAGTGAGGGAAAATGTAGTCAGACACACTGCATGTAGTAAAGTCAGAAACGGTAACTCAAGGGTGAGCAGTGAAATGGTTTCATGGACTTTTATAATATGTAGGTTATTTAATTAAATACAGTGTAAAATGTATACTACACATGGATGTGGTGTGTATGAGCTCTAATATTTAAAAATATATAAATATCGACATATAGTATGCAATATAAGTTATATTATTATACACATTATTTATACTATACAATAGATATTATTTGAAATAAATTAACAATTAATGAACGTAAATGAATATATTAGTAGTAACATATTATCTACTAGACAAAATGTTGGAATAAAAATTAGGTTATTTATTCCATAATGTTTAATTTAATAATATTTTGCTACTTTCATATTCCTTTACGTTCATTTCAGTGTACACGTTTTATAAAGTGAATCGTCTATACAAAAATACACCGCCAGTTTTGTGCAAGAATTTTGTTTTTGTATATATAACTGGACATTAAATATGAATTAATCAATCTATACTATATTGTTTAATATCTATAGAAGTCCGCAATACTTTTACTTTGTGTTTGTACTATGATATTCACACTACATTTATTAATTATGTGTTTTGGAATAATTCGGCATTTATGAAAAACAAGAAGAAGGAATGGTGTTGTTAGGAACGCCCTTAATTAGCCTTCATATCAAGTGCAAAACATCGAGTACCATTACCGTGTTATGTTAGATCGTTGAGGTTACTAAACAGTGGTAACTAGACATATAAACTTACACCATTAAAATGAGAAATAACAACTTTAAAAATAAACTACTTATTGTTACTGTATAAAACAACTGTGGCGTAATGTTTAACATAAATAAATGATACCTCTATACCACGAATGAATTTTTTCTTTTATTTAAAACCTTATGTACATTTCGATTGCACAGCAATCATCCTCAGAGGTAATTTGCAATTAAAATACGGTATTTTTATTGTAAGTTATCTCTGAGGATGATTGCTATGCGATCGAAATGTACATAAGGTTTTAATAGAATAAAGTCATTTGTGGTATAGAGGTTTCATTTATTTATGTTAACATTTTACAACTATTGATAACTAAAACCGATACAAAAAAGCTAAAGTACCATGTAAAAATGAATAGAATAGGATAATGTAAATTATAAAAATATAAATACATAAGTAGACAATATAAAAGGGGGTAAAATCAGGCAAAAACTACAAAGCTAAAGCTCTCTTTATGTTATTGAAGTATCATAGTTGATGTTAATAATTATGTAAACTATTTAAACGTTTTATTTATTAAATATATTAAAAGGCTAGACACTGGGCCATATATGTAGGACAGTAATTTCACGAATTTTTGTGTAACGTATGTCTACAAAAAGCAAATAAGGCTACAGGCATTATTAAAACTCATATACACAGATTAATGTATACCGGATATTTTAAAAGCAAATATTACTCAAAGTTGTAAAACACATAGAAAAAATGAAATAAGCAAAAAGGATTACAAAAACTTCAACAAGTTAATTATTTATCAGCCATAATTGTTTACTTATGCTTTGTGGTATCTTGAAAGCTTTTCCTCTTACAAAGATATTTCTGAAACAAATTTAAAGAGATATGACGAATATTATAGCCAACGTAATTAGTAACATTAACCATTAAATGTTATAAAATCCTGATATAGTAACATTACTTCCAATGGGGGCGTATGTAGTTTCAGTAAATAAAGTAGAGCACATCTCTCATGATCTACATAAAAACTTGATATATTTACTGAACACAACTTAAACGATGTAGGTCCTAAACCTACCGTTGTGTAACCGAATTCGGAAGCAATTACCCTGAACGTGGGGGAGAGAGGGTGGGTTTTGTCGAGATATTTTATTTCACGATGCATTAGGAAGCCGGCGATATTCCAAGTAGGTCGTTTGGAATTTTAAAATAAAGTGCGGAATGACTTTTATTCATTCACGCGGTCGACCTCAATGCACGTGTCTCGAATAAGGGAGCACTGAAATAATAGTACTTCACCTAACATTATTTTTCCAGCTTGAGAAAATAAGGCGAGTGTATTTTCTTTTCTCCCTATTCTTGAATTTTCATTCAGCTGCTCATTATTTTACGCGCTTCGAAGTAAATCCGTATTCCAGAAACGGTTATTTACATTATCCTTTACAGTAATATAGCGTTTAGCGATAGAGATGGACTCCGCGGCTAAACAGCGTTGTAAGGGTCGAATGATTACTTCATCACATGAGGGGATGCACTGTAATAGCTTTTCCTTTGTATTATATGTATTTGGGTTTAAATATGTATTCAACACGCTTCTAACCCCCATAGAACTTGTAATTTCCCTTCTAAACTGTTACCCACTTAGATTCAACGTTGAAACGTTTTGAAACTGACATTTAGTAAACAGAACGAAATAGACAGTCGATATTTTCACAGTCCCTCGGTCAACAGAACTAAGTCCCGACATGTCGATATGTTTACAGATGATAGAGTAACATAAACACAGTAGAGTAAGCAACCTACATTCCCATAATAAAAAATAGTAGACAGGATGAATATGTAAGACAGTAACTGAAATGACATAAAAATTCTGACAGCACCCTATTCTGGTTGTCTGAAAAGCGATAAGCACGTGCAAATATTAGCCGACATGTAAATGAGTCGACACAAATCACCGGTGACCTTGAAGGCAGGTCGTACATGGACGATAAAGAATCATTGTTAGGCGAGATAATACTGAATTTAAAAATAAACAGAAAGGTAACTGAGTTTTCGGAAAAGATGAAAAATAAATACAGAAAATAATTACCAACAATAACAATGAGGTACGACAACGTATATGAATAAACGGGAATTACAAAAACAAAGATGGCTAAAAACAGCATATATTTCCATTACTGGCTAAAACGATAAAGTGACTTGAACGATAAAAATAACACCATTAAAATTTATTCATTTTTCTTCCGCAAATAACAATTAGTGTTAATTATATGCTATTTAAATATATATATTAGTCGTCTGTGTTATTTCTTAGTAATAATACTGTATAATTTTTCAAAACGTGCTAAGTCTAAAAAATTTTTATTTTTACATAGAAATGTGATCAACACTAGAAAGTATGATATGAATAATATATACCTCCCATTATGTGAACCTAAAATAGAACCACAAGTCGTGAAACAAGTTCTAGTAAACAACTGATTTGTTTTTATTAAAATTCAAACTCACGTTGACGCTCTGAAATGAGTACATTCCATCCACTCAGAGAAATCAAAAAGTAAGGAATTATAAAGGGACATCTGCATAAGCCTTTCTAATAAACGTCGAATTTGAGGTAAAATTTTGAAAATGCGTCTTTTCAGTGTGCAACTAGGGCTTCTAGTCTTTGCGTTTTACAGTTTAGGCTCTACGTTGTATTTTAGTCAGTCAAGTGGTATAAACTCCTTACGTGTTTCTTATTAATGTATACTTTCCTCAAAGTTTTCTTTTTTTAAAGAATATGTAATACAAATTCTGTTTCATTAATTTAATTCTGTTACAGTTTAAAGTCCTTCTCACTTATATGACTGAGGCTTTTAGTCATAAAGCTTGTAGACTAGGAGTGGTGGTGGATTCTTTAGGCATGAAATAATTATCAAATTAACATCAAACAATAGGGAGAAAGATTTTACGCTGCTGAAACATTTTTTTTGAAAATGTTTAATTTTAAGAGAAAACATTTTTAAGATGGCCAAGGAGTGAGAAACGTAGCATAAATTAGAAAAAAAAACATTTTCACAAATTCCACCCACAATTAATTAACAGTCATCACAACAACAAGTATCTGTTAGTAGGCCTAATAGTTCATAGCATGTAAAGACTTTGCCCATGTTTCCAAATTAAAAATAAATAATTTTGTAAAAATAAGCAAAAGAAATATATTAATATTTTGTAATGTAATTAATATTGTTAAGCATATTTTATCGTACAAAATGGTAATATTTTCTATAATAAACAAATTTCTGTTACAGTGAAAAATGTCTATTGCTTTATGAATAACTTATTGTGTTGCATCACTAAATCCCACTGACATGCATATTTGCATTGTCAATGAATCCAACCGTAAAATATCTAAAGTGGGTGATAGAACGTTGGCATTTCTATATTATAATGTTGGCAGCATTGTCTAGCACAATCCACAAGGTCTATTGTAGTACATATTTGCGGTGGAATGCATTATTTAGTGTAGTAAAATGCAAACCTATTGAGATACACAATGGATATCTTTCTTCAATTATTTATAATTCTGTTGCATAATTGAAGCTATCGTTTCACCATTAAATAATTGTGCAAAAAAACCAAATCTATACGTTTTCAGAACAACGTTTCTTTGTATTTGAAAATTGTTTAAAAAGAATAGCACTTGAGATTCGTTGTACTTCGGAAGCAGTAGCTATTAAAAAATATTGTGGTTAGATTTGAGATTAAATTATGAATAAGACATTTGATATCGACGAATAAGGCAGATACGTGTCTATGAAAGGAGTCGGGTACTTAATCATTAAAAGAACATACAGAATGAACATGATCGTTTTTATTAATCACCGAAATATTTGTCCTATATGTCCGAAGAACTAAATGAGGTGCCTCTTTCTCAATGTAGGAAAACGGAGATAGGATTTTATCTCGAATTACGTAGCAATGCCTTTATGAATAAGAATAATTAGGTAATAAGTGCTTCCGGTTCTGCTCTAAGGCCTTCATGTCTGAACAACGATGTTTCCGGTTCTGCTCTATGAAATGTATGTCTGAACAACGATGTTTCCGGTTCTGCTCTATGGTCTGTATGTCTGAACAACGAAGTTTCCGGTTCTGCTCTATGGCCTGTATGTCTGAACAACAATGTTTCCGGTCTGCTCTATGGCCTGTATGTCTGAACAACGATGTTTCCGGTTCTGCTCTATGGCCTGTATGTCTGAACAACGATGTGTCCGGTTCTACTCTATGGCCTGTATGTCTGAACAACGATGTTTCCCGTCTGCTCTATGGCCTGTATGTCTGAACAACGATGTTTCCGGTTCTGCTCTATGGCCTGTATGTCTGAACAACGATGTTTCCGGTTCTGCTCTATGGCCTGTATGTCTGAACAACGATGTTTCCGGTTCTGCTCTATGGCCTGTATGTCTGAACAACGATGTTTCCGGTCTGCTCTATGGCCTGTATGTCTGAACAACGATGTTTCCGGTTCTGCTCTATGGCCTGTATGTCTGAACAACGATGTGTTCGATTCTGCTCTATGGCCTGTATGTCTGAACAACGATGTTTCCGGTCTGCTCTATGGCCTGTATGTCTGAACAACGATGTGTTCGGTTCTGCTCTATGGCCTGTATGTCTGAACAACAATGTTTCCGGTTCTGCTCTATGGCCTGTATGTCTGAACAACGATGTTTCCGGTCTGCTCTATGGCCTGTATGTCTGAACAACGATGTTTCCGGTCTGCTCTATGGCCTGTATGTCTGAACAACGATGTTTCCGGTTCTGCTCTATGGCCTGTATGTCTGAACAACGATGGCAAAATTGAAAGGTGTAAGGAGATAGAAGGATAAGAGAAGGATTTAGGCTACATGGTCTTCGGAAACCGTCTGTAATGCTATCTGGGAATGCTCTGACAACTTAGATGTGCAATAGTCGGGAACCGTCTGTAATGCAGTCTGGGAATGCTCTGACTACTTAGATGTGGGATACTCGGGAACCATCTGTAAAGCTGTCTGGGTATGCTTTGACTACTTAGATGTGGAATATTCGGGAACCGTCTGTAATGCTGTCTGGAATGCTTTGACTACTCATATGTGGAATATTCGGGAACCGTCTGTAATGTTGTCTGGGAATGCTCTGAATACTTAGATGTGGAATATTCGGGAACCGTCTGTAATGCTGTCTGGGAATGCTCTGACTACTTAGATGTGGGATACTCGGGAACCATCTGTAAAGCTGTCTGGGTATGCTTTGACTACTTAGATGTGGAATATTCGGGAACCGTCTGTAATGCTGTCTGGAATGCTTTGACTACTCATATGTGGAATATTCGGGAACCGTCTGTAATGTTGTCTGGGAATGCTCTGAATACTTAGATGTGGAATATTCGGGAACCGCCTGTAATGCTGTCTGGGAATGCTCTGAATACTTAGATGTGGAATATTTGGGAACCGCCTGTAATGCTGTCTGGGAATGCTTTGACTACTTAGATGTGGAATATTTGGGAACCGCCTGTAATGCTGTCTGGGAATGCTCTGAATACTTAGATGTGGAATATTCGGGGACCGCCTGTAATGTTGTCTGGGAATGCTCTGAATACTTACATGTGGAATATTCGGGGACCGCCTGTAATGCTGTCTGGGAATGCTCTGAATACTTAGATGTGGAATATTCGGGAACCGCCTGTAATGCTGTCTGGGAATGCTCTGAATACTTAGATGTGGAATATTCGGGAACCGCCTGTAATGCTGTCTGGGAATGCTCTGAATACTTAGATGTGGAATATTTGGGAACCGCCTGTAATGCTGTCTGGGAATGCTTTGACTACTTAGATGTGGAATATTCGGGAACCGCCTGTAATGCTGTCTGGGAATGCTCTGAATACTTAGATGTGGAATATTCGGGGACCGCCTGTAATGTTGTCTGGGAATGCTCTGAATACTTACATGTGGAATATTCGGGGACCGCCTGTAATGCTGTCTGGGAATGCTCTGAATACTTAGATGTGGAATATTCGGGAACCGCCTGTAATGCTGTCTGGGAATGCTCTGAATACTTAGATGTGGAATATTCGGGAACCGCCTGTAATGCTGTCTGGGAATGCTCTGAATACTTAGATGTGGAATATTCGGGAACCGCCTGTAATGCTGTCTGGGAATGCTCTGAATACTTAGATGTGGAATATTCGGGGACCGCCTGTAATGTTGTCTGGGAATGCTCTGAATACTTACATGTGGAATATTCGGGGACCGCCTGTAATGCTGTCTGGGAATGCTCTGAATACTTAGATGTGGAATATTCGGGAACCGCCTGTAATGCTGTCTGGGAATGCTCTGAATACTTAGATGTGGAATATTCGGGAACCGCCTGTAATGCTGTCTGGGAATGCTCTGAATACTTAGATGTGGAATATTCGGGAACCGCCTGTAATGCTGTCTGGGAATGCTCTGAATACTTAGATGTGGAATATTAACAGGCGATTCTGGAATAGAAAAGGGAGTGGAGGAGTAGATATTAGATTACTGAAGTACAAGTGTCATGAAACTTCGCATGACACATATATGTTATAATTAGGAATTTTATAAAGAATTGTTCTATGAATACAATGTGGTTGAACATCAACAACTTACAAAAACCAAAAAGGACTAATTAAATGGGCATAAAAATATTTACGTTTATTTTGCATTATAAATGTGTCAAAGAAATTCAAATACTAACAATAAAATAAGGGAATTAGAGATTTCCATTTTGTTAATGTTATTTCAGTTATTCTTATGTATTTGTTGTTTATTTAGAAGACTAGATGTATATATAGACATCGTAAAATTGCTATATATATATATATATATATATATATATATATATATATATATATATATATATTTATTATATTTCTGTGTTAATGTAAAACAGAATACCAACCGAAAAATAGCATTTTGTTTTTTTTGTGTATTGGCAGTTCAGTTGTCATTATTACTTGCTACATTCACTTTTAGAAATAATAATTCCACAACTGGTTAATATAGATAAATAAAACTCACTTCCTTGCCAACGGCCACCCTCAGCTTTTCAGTCATTTGACGTCGAAATGACCAGTTTAGTGAAAAGCAGACGTTTGTAAAATAAGGAGTTTTAATAATTTCTTTACACTTTTAGAGATAGTTATAAGATAAATACTGAGAAGCAGACGTTTGTAAAATAAGGAGTTTTAATAATTTCTTTACACTTTAAGAGATAGTTATAAGATAAATACTGAGAAGCGTGCATATTTTATAGTCAAAAATATAACATAAGTAGTTAGTAAGCTAATGTGACAAAACTACCTCACACACGCTCGTCACCCTTTTTTCTATTTCTCTATCTGTATTTCCCTTTTTAATCTCTGTTATCTTTTTCTCATACACACATACATATATAAAGATATATTTTCATTGCTTGAATTTAATATACTTACCATATAATAAGATATGAAATGTTACTAAAAATATCAGTTATTCTGTTAGGCTAAAACTGTTGAACTCTTCTTTGACTACTAGAAAAATGTATTTGTATTCTTACATAACTTCTGCATGAAGCGTGAGTCTAATTTCAACCATAACGACGCTTTTTAAATTAAAATGTCAATCTTTTTAACAAGGCAAGAATTTATATAACAGCGCAGATATAATTTCATTATTAAGGACTACCAATATGAAAACAAAAAATGTGAATGAAATGTAAAAATATTTTATTAAAAAAAAGTAGTACGTTTGATTGGTTGAATAAGTATTGAAAGAACAGAAAAGCATTAAGTGTCCCATTTTTGTTTTAAAGAAACAAAGACTCTGTAATCAAGGTACCAGAGAGACATGTTGGGACTTTCTAAGTGATGAAACCGGGACGTGGTGCGAGAGAGAGAGAGAGAGAGAGAGAGAGAGAGAGAAACGATCCTGGCTTGTTCAGGTCAAGTCAGTGGTCATACCAAACCCTAAGTGTAGAGACATTTGTGTTGGATGCGTTTGCAATAAAGTTTTCCGTTCTAACACATGGGAAATCGTATGTCTGCTGTTCACTCTTAACCCTTTTAATGTTAATATTTACATTGTTTTAACTGAAAACAAAGAATTTTATCTATAAATATCATTCAATAAATATTTATTATATTGACATTAAAGAAACTTTTACTCGTTTTGATTTTTTGTAGGTATACAACAGTAAACAACTTGTTTTTAATTAATTAAAACTTATTGTTCTTTTTCAATTATATACCTAATATTTCATTCATATTAAAAAATGTTTTGGTGTTTTTTAAAATTGTGATATTTTGTTTTATTTTCTATGATTTCAAATAATAAACAATTTACCTAAAAAATGATAATTCAATAAACTTAATGAAGACATAAATTTTGTGATTATTAATTTTATTTCATTTTTAAAAAAATTCTTCATAACTCTTAGTAGCTTCAAATATTCGGTACTCATTAATGAGGAGGTCAAGTAGTTTAGTAGATTTATTTTATTTACTTATCTGTAATTAGTTCTATTTTTATTTTTGAATTTACGTAGCGCCAGTTTCTACATCCATTACTGTAGTAAATAGACGAAAAAATACGAAAAAAGAAGTAAAACAAAGTTATATGTTTTCGAGGTATATATTTTCTTTATTGTCCAAGTTAAGGGATGAAGGCTATTAGGCCTATGTCATTTCATTTCCCCAATCTAGGAATCATTGCTACTGTTGTATAGTTTTAAGTCCCGCATTTAGTTTCATTTATTACTTCAGGAATATTAAGTAATGTAACAATCCCCCTATATGTTCATATTTGCTCTTACTTTAATGGTTTCATATCTTTGATATGTTGCATTTGATATTTAGAGCCCCTCCGTCTTTGAATGGATGCAAATGACATCACAAGCAGGGGTTTGTACTTTTGGACAGAATCTTTCAGAAGCTTTATCCAGTTCCCTTTAAGCAAAAACTAATTAACATAGTAGTTACCGGCTAACAAACTGCAATCTCCGGGTTGGAAGCTATTTCCTTTTAAAGAACCTTTTGTGCGCGGAAATATTACGAGAAGGGTTAAAATGTGACATTACAGGGTTAAAGGGGAAAACTGCTAAAAGTTGAATTTTCGTATGAAATAGTTGTAGAAGTAACTTTTATTGTCTATATTTTCAATTATGAACTTTTTTCCAAAAATTTTGCAAATAAAATGAATTGCTATACTAATGTCTAACAAAATTTCATAGTGTGGTATATTCTTTATCTTCTAGTTAAACAATTCAATATTTGTATTTTATTCAAACATTTTAATATGTTCCATTGAATTTATAATTATTCTTGAATTTTGTAATCCATTACGTTCGGTGAATCTTATTAATCACTTAAACAATAGCTTATGACTATCCGAAATTTAAATTTAGTAAATTTGTTAAAACTTACTGACACAGAACGTTTTCGATCGCTATGTGCCGATCCTCATCAGTGTCTTCTGCTTGGAGATATTGGGTCAAGCGGTGACGGTTTTAATGGTAGGTTTTCGATAGTATCAAATAGTATGTGTGATTTGTATTGTGTTTGTTCGTTTAGTATGTTTGTACTTTGTGTTTCTGTGTGTCTAGTGTTCTAGTGTGTTGTTCTAGTGTGTTGAGATGTGTAGGATTTCTAAATTATGATAAATGTCTGTGTATTTGTGTTCTGTTTCTTTTAAGTGATTGTAAATGTTGAGTTGGTGTTCTGTTTGTGTTTCTTCGACTCTTTGTTTAAAGCTGCGACCTGTTTGTCCAATGTAGAATTTATTACATTCGGCGCTGTTCAGTTTGTATACCTGGTGCTTGTAGTTTATCTTTATTGTTGGTGTTGTGTTGTATTTTGTATTGTAACTTGTTCTTAGTTTTGTATGCTATTTTGTATTCTATTTTTTGAAATTTGCGGACTATTTTGTTTGTTGTTTTGTTTATGTATGGTAATGTGATGTATTTGTTTTCCCTGTCTGTAATGTTAATTAGGGTTTTTTTGTATTGTGTACCATAGTTTGTCTATTATTGCTGTGTTGTATCCATTTGTGTATGCTAGATATTTAATTGTGTCTAGTTCTTTGTTCATGTTTTCAGTGGTCATTGAGACTTCTTTAAGTCTATGGAGCATGGATCTAGATATATAAATAAAAATGGATTTGTAACACTGATAGTATATATATATATATATATATATATATATATATATATATATATATATATATATCGGAAAAATATACTAGTTTTGTTATAAGTGATTAATTTTAGCAAAACCTTTAATTATAATATTATATTTCCAATTAGTAGTGTTTATTACCTTGTTTAAAACATGTTAAGTTATCTTCGGTGATTGGAATAACTAAAAAAACAAAACGGAATAAAGAGTACATGACATATATTAGGTTGAACCTAACAAGAGACCGATTGCGTGATTTTTTATAGCTCGACTGATGGATATAACGTATAAACGGCTTCCGTTTCTATTTTGCCACTGAATATTGTCATTCTATGTTTATAAAATATATACATTTTATATTATTTGTAACTATTTAATAAAAGATAACTAAAATAAAAGCTTTCTTCGTTGTTTAAGTAGGAATTTACTAGAAATATTTCTTTTTGTCTTACATGTTTTGTGTTGTAGTTAAACGTTATTTCTAGTGAAAACAACTCCAATAATTAAGTCATGAAATACTGAAAACCTAACTTTAAGGGCCTATAGACGTAACACGTTAGGTTACTCATAATCCTTTCCCTAACTTTGTAAACTTCGGTGATGTTTCTACAGTTAGGGAAATTTAGTTGTAATTATGAAATGAAATAAACCTGTGCTACCAAACATATCAAATAATAAAATAATCCCCCCCCCATATTATTTATAGTTTATTTAAACGTTGCAAACATTTACAAACAAACATGTTACAACATGTTCAGGGTTCAAATAATCACTCGCAATGCTATAGGCCTACGCAATACTTAATCAATCGAATTGGGAAGCTGTCAAGCATTCTGTTAGCGTGTGTAATATTCGACTATTTCGCGGCTTAATTGCAATCAGTTATCGAATCATGATGGCAACATTACAATTGATTGTTGGTAGGCCTACTCGGTGGTTGTTTCTGGTTTGGTTTAATTCTGCACAAAAATCAAACAACCACTACATACTGAAAATAATTACAGAATATATTGTTAGATTTAAAACATCATCAGAATGGCTATTTTCTAATAGAGAAATATTTAAATATTTTTTTTTATAGTGATTACAATATAATTAATGTAGTCAAAGTATATCCTGTTTGATACAATTATTTGAAATGGAACTGTAATAAAGTATCCTTATGAATCGAATATATTATATATTTTGTTAGTGACACCTTTATGTAATAGCAACTAAAAAGTCACAGTGCACGTTATGCTTTTATTCTCTTCCAAATAATTCTAACTGATTTTATTCCTTAGAACATTAATTTTAATTTGTGTAGTATTTAAGTTAAATTTGTATGAATGATTAAGTGCAACAAATACATAAAAATACAGTAAAAATCTTTTTTCCAAATAAATATATTAAAAAGAATAAAAATGAAATAAAAATGAATGTATTAAAAAGAATAAAAGTGAAATAAAAATGAATATATTAAACAGAATAAAAGTGAAATAAAAATGAATATATTAAAAAGAAGAAAGGGAAATAACTATCTTGAATGAATTGCATTAAAATTAATATAATGTAATATTTTTCACTATCTTATAGTGGGTAAAATATTTTAAGGGTTTCAAATTCTGCTAAATTATTGTCTAGATACACAGAAAACAGAATAATAATACAAATTTTCAAAACATTAAGGAAAGTCAAGCAGTACCACAATAGTATAGAGAGTTCGTAAGAACTCCATGGTAACGAGTAAGTGAAAAGGAGTTTTCTTTTTATACTAAAACACTTGAACATACATTACTATGTTACACTTCCATACAGTAGTAGTAACTTTTTGGACTATTGAGGACGCTCTTTCGGGAAATATTGCCCATTGTGAGCACAGATCGTAACTGACTTCGTGGTTTTTCGGGTTTGGGGGTACGGTAGGGTAGGATAAGGAATTTAAGTTATTGTTTTTAAATTTTAGAGGGGTTGGGTTTTTAATTTAAAAAATTGTGTGTGAGTTATAATGTAATTCGGGGTGGAAATATTTTTTATATTTCATAGTATTCAGTTGCGTGGCGATGGTTATTTTGTTTTGTTTTTGTAGAATTTCTAGGTTTGATGTTATGTTTTTTAAAAGCCCATTTACTTCACAGTAGGACATATATTTCAACAATATATGACAATGGGATACATCTACCGAAACGGCCGTCTTCAATAATACAAAATTAAGTAATACTATATGTTTAATTGCTTAAGTGTAATAATAGCAGCTCAAGTGAAGATGGCATCAAATATTAATACTTTTATATGTTATTTAAATTCAAGTATATAGTTTTTAATTATTTTATGTCAATATAATTACTAACGTAATATTTGCTACGTGTTTTAAATAGTATACTGCTAATAAAAGTGGCAAGACTTTCGATCTATTTAAAATTTCTTGGAGTGTTCTATGCTATATTTCAAAATGTGAAACTTTAGTTTTCATATAAGAAAATTGAACAGCTTAAATATAAAGTGCTAATAATTTAAATTCTAAAGTGGTTTTTTCAACTCAAATATTTGAAAAATAACGTCAGTTTTATGTTTATCAAAAATTATTTAATTTCATAAAATCATCTAATGTGTAAACTACTACTGTAGATTACTAAATGACTAAAAAACAAATCTTAGAATTTATATACTTTTTAGATGAGGATATTTTATTTAAAATACCAAGTTAATTTGATTTTTGATGGGTCAAGTTTATTATTTCTAAATTACTCAAAAAAATATACATAAATAGATTTAGATGGATCATCTCAATTTTTAATTGTTTATAGAGCTTTTTAAAGAGATCTGTAATAAATTCGAATATTTTCCTTTTGCTACAAATTATAATTTGTTTTAAATAGAAATAGAAAAAAGCATTTTAGACATGCATGAGAGATTAACAACATTGAATTTTACTTCCTGTACATACTATAATATAAATTCAGGAATGTAATAATCTGTTCAAGCTATATTTACTATTATTTACCCCTTTTATTGTCAATTTATCAGCCATTTACGTACCTTGTGGGCATTATCAAGATGTAAGAGAAACAATATACATACAACAAAAAATATGTAATAGTAAATTTTAAACTATATTCAAATGATTCATTGTCGTAAACTAAGTCCAATGACAAATTTATGACACAACTGAGAATTATATTATGCCAATGTATTATGTTGTATTATGGTGTATTATGTTGTATTATGGTGTATATTGTTTTAATTTATATCTTGGAAATTTCCACAAGATAATATTATGGCTGATATAACGGCGATAAAAGGAGTAAATTTAATAAAAAATAGTTAAAATAAATAATAAATAAAACATAGTATTTTTCTGTAATTAGAGTCTGTGACCTATGTAGCTGAATATTACAATTTTCTAATGACTCCCTAATTTAAGTCAGAAAAAATGACTCCACCTTTTGGTTTTAGAAAGATTTTCCTAACTACTTAAAATAATGTTTCTTTTCAGATTAAAAATAAACACCTAAAAAAATACTTGTTAGTGAAATATAATAACTCTACAAATAAATTACAAACACTTTACGTTGAAACATTAATTTTTAAACAATTTATTACATTTAATAAACATTTTATTGGAGATCTTTAGCAATAAAGCTTATCAGTAATTAAAATAAATGTTTATCTTAAATGTAGGTTTACAATTTTATTATTATGCGAATTCGGTAAAAATTTTATTTTAATTAGTGTTACGAAACGATTAGCATTAATTAACTGTCTGGCCAATTAGGGGAAGAAGAGGCTCACAGCACTAAAGCGATTTGTGGACGATGTGGCACGACTGACCTATTTATCAGAACCTTACTGTAACAAGATATTTCTGGTTTTGTTAGTGGGTCTGAGAGAAACGGGTTTCTTTGGATTAAACAGATATTTCTTCTCTTTACTTCCGATTGTATCTACAAACTTCTATTTTCTTTTAGGATTAAGTCTTTCACTTCATGTGAACGTTCAGGGGTTTTTGTTTTGAGATCGTATGTATTTGTACAAATGAAATGGTTAGTTCTTATTTCAATCCGTTGATAACATTGGCTAAAGTGAAAGATATGTTTTACCAAATATATATATATATATATATATATAATTTCCCCAAATATATATATATATAAATTTGGGAAAAATATATTCCACATTAGGCAATGTTACCAACGGATTGAAATAAAAACTAGCTATTTCAGTTGTACAAATAAATAGACTTTATTATATATAAATATAAAATACGTTTTCTTGTTTAATAATTTAAAACAACATAGGTTATTCAAATTCTTGTATTTGAATAACCTATGTTGTTTAAAAAAAGAAAATATATATATATATATATATATATATATATATATATATATATATAAGATTAAATAATATACACTAATTACAAAATAACTTATTGAATAATACACTCAAAGCTTTTCGTTGGTTGACATTACCAACATCCTCAGGAATTACAATACTAAGAATGATAAAAGAACTCATAAACAATAGCTTTTTTTGAGTTCTTTTGTCATTCTTAGTATTGTAATTCCTGAGAATGTTGGTAATGTCAACCAACGAAAAGCTTTGAGTGTATTATTCAATAAATTATTTTGTAATTAGTGTATATTATTTAATCATAAAAATAATTATAACAGGAAAACATATTTGATATTCTACATATATATATATAAAGTTTCAAATAAAATATATATTTATGCCCCTCATTTATTAATAAACCATCCCTTAACTAATATTTATTCCATGCATGCCCGATTAATCTTTTATGGGAGTAGATTTCGCTATAGATGAATTTATATATTTCGCTATAGTAGAAATTTACCACTTCTTGCAGTTCGAAGTAGTGTAGTTCCATTGTAAGGTGTTGGTATAAGCTATAAGCAATTTTTTTTAGATAGTTTTTATTTTGTATAAATGTTTTATACTGTTTTATGTAGAGTGTTTGAGCTTGGTACGTGGTTTTTGTGTCAGCTGGGTTGTTGTTTTTGTTTTTAATGTGTATTTTGGTGTGTATATACCAACATCCCCATTCCAGAAACAATCATCATCGTAAAAAAACATGCTTATAAACACAAATACACCACATACACACATTGACTAAATCATCCACCTCACAAAGTTAATCACATCTCAAAATTACTTTACTTACAATAACACATTCTACAACCAAAAAGACGGCCTAACCATGGGCTCCCCAATAGATAGCATCTTAGCAGAAATATTCATACACCATATTGAACATAATCACAGTTACACAATAATAAATACTCAGATAACATAGTTTACTGGTACAGATACGTCGACGACATCATAACATTATATAAAGATATTTGCAATTAATTATGCCATAACTTATGAATAGAACGTATGAAGCCATTTCAAGAGCACCTTATGTTCTTACTCTTTGGTTTTGTTACTTTCAGAATTGTAGGCAAATAGTTTAAAATATTGAATATTTATTATCAGTTCATATTTTCGTTACATAATAACAAATTTTATTAAAATTAATTAAACATAATATAAGTCTTATTACACTTTTGCTAATACTTGCGACCAGACTTTTTGTTAACTAAAGGCTGTTCCTAGGAGGCTGAAGAAGTCGTAATACGAAAACGTTTCCCCCAAGTGTAAGTTAACAATTTAACCACTTTTACTTAACAAAAAGTCTGGTCACAAGTATCAGCAAAAGTGTAATAAGAATTAGAAACCAGCTCGTCATGGACAGCAACATGATTTCGATAATATAATTGATAATATACTTTTTCCTTATTCTTAAATATAAAAATATTAAGCGCGTCTGACACATTTTTTTAGAATTATGTTAACTGAATTAAATAAATTGATATTTTTTTATCAATAAACTTTTGAGCATTATACAACCCATCAATAACATTTCAAACTAATGTTTCCTTTATTCCAACCAGTTCCACGACTTCCAATCTTTTCTACCCCGTTTCCGTCTCACATTTCCGACCGGTAAAGTTACTGTCACTGAACACAATTTAGTTCAATAAAACACATCAGACAGAAGAAAGTCAAGACTTGAAGAAATTGTTTTACCAATGATAATGCCAGCGAAAACATAATTGGAATTTGTATTAAATAATAGTTTCCAGTTATGTATAACCTCTAGTGGTCGCCGATATCGATGTAAAAACTCCGCTATCCCACCAGATGCTGGTTGAACGTTTAAAATTATTTGAATTCTCCATTGTATAATTTTGGTTTCTACTTTATTTGCTGAATCAAGAGTCGAATTCAACTTCCCCACATATTTATATATTAGTTACATTTATAGCTATAGACTATACAATAATATACTTTTAATATATCCAAGCACAATTGAAAGAATTTTGGAGACTGAAAAAAATATCTATCCAATACAATTATACAATAATAAATAATAGTATAAATTATTACGTACATATGACAATGTGTGATAATGACTGCTTACAATATAAATGTCTAAGTTTTTGTACTAATCAAAAAACGTATTCCTTTTTTGTTAAAATATTAAAAAGAAAACAGATCATACAGATTTTTTTAAAACTAAAAATCACCCAGTTCAATTGATTAAACAGCAGAAAATGGATGGTACATTCCCTCATTACACGCACTGAAGAGAGATGCAGACACAGTTTGCAGCCAACAATCACGCAACGGGACGTTTTTGATTAAATAACCCTGACCTTTTTGTGCCTTTCACATTTAAATATTTATAATTTTATGATCCGCTCCAAAGGCCAGAATAAGTCAAGAATTACAAAAATCTCTCTCATTACTATATAAGATACGAGAAAGGTCTATTTTGTTTACGAGTCGCCGTAGTACAGAACTCTCTAATGAGCTACCATTTGCTCTTATAAATTGTGTAACATAAGAAAAATAATCTTTTATTGAATTCTTCAATCGTAGTAGTTTATACTGGAAATATTGTTTTAACACTAAAACAACAAAATTTTTTTTTATCAACGACGCTAACAGAAATAGAACAAAGAGAGTTTCTTTTGAAGTTAGTTAAAACTCAAAATGTTTTCCTACTACTCAAGAGATGGGTGCTCGGTAGCTCTTTAAAATAAATATTTTATCGGGCGTGTCAGAGGCTAAATAAATCCGGTAGTTCGATTTTGGTTGTGACCAAAAGTACATATAACTGTTTAAAAGCGTCGGATACTGATTATACTCGTTACAATTTTTTCAATTCTCTTATTATTAATCTTATTAATTGCAATTTATATTTTTTTATTTACAATTTTCAGGAAAGGTTTTAAAAATTACCTATTAAAATATTTTTAAATTTCTGACGCAATTGTAAATGATTATTTTAATATATTTTACACTATAACGACTAGAGGGAAAAATTAATTTAAAAAGCAACTGGCTATGAAACGTTTTAGAAACAAAAGTTTGAAACCTCAGAAACGTTATCAATCTGAACTATTAAAAACACTAATGTGCAAATAACAGTTTTACAGTGTTCTATTACTGAATAGAGAAATTCATTAAATTTAATTTTCCGTAGTTAGTTGTAGTTTGAAAATGTCACTAACTGCTCGGAAAATTTAGGTTAGAGAGCCAAATGTTGCCAAGAAATATGTTTATACAAATACTATACACTCCTTGTGTAATATATAAATGTATTCACCTTGGCACTTTCCTTACTTAGCTGCTTTACTTGACAGACTAGTTTGTTAGATATTTGATAAAGATATTGAGGTTTTAATTTTGACTTTTTAAAAGTAATCGAGTTTCAATTTTTGAAATTAAATATAATTACATGTCAGAACTGGCATACATTTAATAATTTCGGTAATAATATATTAGCCGGGAATTATATATAATTTTAATTTTTATTTGTTTGTTTTTCCTTGACAGACTAGTTTGTTAGATATTTGATAAAGATACTGAGGTTTTAATTTTGACTTTTTAAAAGTAATCGAGTTTCAATTTTGGAAATTAAATATAATTACATGTCAGAACTGGCATACATTTAATAATTTCGGTAATAATATACTAGCCGGGAATTATATATAATTTTAATTTTTATTTATTTGTTTTACATTATATAAATTAACTTCAACGAACGTACACTGAGTTATAAATGGAGCTCCAAGGCAGTAAATGTTTGTGATCAGTAAAATAATTAGTTCAAAACATTTTGTTTCAGTGTTTTAGAGTCCAGACGTATGTTTTATTTGTATTTGTTTAGGATTTACGAATTGGGCACTCTTAAACGTCTTTATAGAAAGAAATATCAAATTATATGTGGAGTTTTCCGCAGTTCTTTAAGTCTTTTAATACCGGAGTAAAACCATTAAAACTTTATTTTTCATTAGGCTTACCTTTGTCGTTTCACAACGATTAAAAACCCTATTTTATGAGTTAAGTTGGAATGTTTACTTTCTTTGTGAAGCACGTGCTGAGAAAACTAAAGTGTATTGAGTGTTTTATATTTAACTTGGTTTTACAAGTATATGTTGGTAAAATATACAGTCATATAGTAAAATTTGTTTCTGTGTCTTACACAAACGGATACACAACCTACATCTGTTTTTGTAGTTTACATGCGTAGCTGGATATGGTAGGAAGATTGCGGCCCACGTTTAAGTATCTTTTGCATATTTAAAAAGACAAATATGAACTCTTCGAAGGGCCGTATATTGCATGTACGAGTGTAATAAAACTACGACTTGCCTCTATGTCTCTCCTCCAAATGCATAATCTCCCTTTCATATTGCACACCTCTCCTCTCGTTGCCTCTTCTAAACTCTCTTTAGATTCCACAGCAATAACATTCTTAAAATAAAGTTATAATTTCTTATTTTTTACAGTAAAGTTTATGTAATATTAGTTTCAATGGTAAACAATACCACTTGGTTAGTTCTTCTCAAGCTATATACTTAATTGTTTTCTTACAATCATTATTAAATTTGTTAAATTGAAAACAATATTGATTTATTATAATCCCACTTCTATAAAACAACTTTATGTATGCAATAATATACCTTAACTGACAATAACAAACCCTTAGCTAGAATTAATATAGTGCACAAAATAATGTATATTTTGCTAACATCTTTAACGTAATATATGAGAAGGTTACGAAATAATGTTTTTGATAATCTAAATGTTTAAAATTGCTTAGGAATTATAGTTACGCTAATGAGTTCGTAATTGCTTTTGTAATATCTTTAAATCATACAGGAACATATACAGCTACCTACAAATATATTTCAACTTTATGTGGATATCAGTTGATTTTAATAGTTAATTTTAATCAATATGATACACTTATAACATTCAAACAAAAGAAATGAGGGAAAATTACATAGATAATTGAACCCAGCAAAAAGGTTAATACACTCCAGATTCATTGAATTTTTGTTCGTTTTCTAAAAGCTCTCTACGTCCATAAATTGTTACTATTATCTGTGTATACATCCTACGTTTATTTATTCGAAAATTATAAACATTCTCGTATTTCTTTTTAATAAGTACTTATTTTAAAATTATTTTCGTATAATATTAAAATATCAGGGCAGTTAGTATGGATATATGAACTTAGACAAATCTATTTTATGCTTGATAGTTCTTTTAAAAAGGATTGAAAGTTATTAAACTAATTCTGCTATGTTTTTAGCCTTTGATTACTAACCTTACCAATTGCTATAGAAAATAGTTACAAGATTTAGTTCATATTAACACTATAATATGAAATAACATAATACTATTCCATTGGCAACTGGACCTAGATTTCGATTTAAACATCAGGTAACTTCGAGAAAATAGTATAAGTTTATAACGCAAGAAAGCAAGATAACAAAAAAAACGGTTAAAAACCGAAACTACTAAACGAAAAACTGGATCTGAGAAATAGAATAAGATACGCAAAAAGTGATTTCTGATTTTTTCAAACTTTACAGTCTTCAACAAAAACCTGTTGGTTATTTTACCGTTTTTGTATGAATAATTTATTTCTGTCATTTTGATATAATTAATAAGCTCAATGCATAGATTTTAAGATACAACATTTTAACAATTTATTAAAAACTATATGAGTATGAAAAACAATAGTGCGTATAAATAATTATAACTAGTTATAATTACGTTTTTTATGCGAAAAAATATATGCATAATATAAAATACGCAAAAAACAACTAGTTTAGAGTTATGATCTTATAAATATGTATAAATCTCGTAAAATTAATTGTTGTCATAATTTGCCTACATTTTCGTTTGTTATTTAGATAGCGTGAATTGAGTTTAGTATTCATAGCATTGATATACTCGTACAATATTAGGTAATACAGTATTGTAAACTCTTAACCAAAAGTTTCCGAGCATTTGTATTAACATGAAAGTAGAGTACGGGCACCAATACCGATAATTATTAAAGAAACAAATACTAAGTTTATATTTCAACTAAAACACATGGTTAGGGGGAGGGGTGAAGGGAGATAGGGGTATTATAATCTAAAACAATCAAGAGGTCATTTACGGGAGTTAATAATGTGACACATGTACCGAAAAGGGCTTCCTTAATAATCAAAATGTAAGTGCTACTATAGGCAAGTGTAACGTAACATATGTTCAAGTGTCTTTTAGTGAAAGACTAGTAGCTTCAGTCAAGATGGAATCAAAATATATTCAATTTCAAGTTTTCATTTTGAAAAACTTGTCAGTAATAGATATAATGATTAGAGTAACGTTTTGTAAGGAGGTGAAATAAAAAAAGGAGTTTTGCGAGAATAACTATTGCGGAAGAATTGCTGTCGCTTATGTTTATACAAGTTTCATCTTCACCTTCACCATTTCAGTTCATGGAGAAAGTTATCGAATATTACTTTAAATATTAACAAGTATCCATAAAGTAGTAAATCCTATATTGATTATTAAGTAATATAAATCAGAGTAAACTGTATAAAATAATTGTTTTTTCACTGTAAGTTTTTTTTTAACAGACTATTTTCTCGTGACTATTGCCAGACATTTATTATTTAGCACTTTAGCGTTTTATGTAAATTCAGCAATTTTCATAAACTCTCTACTTTACAGACTATAAACTTACGATTGTTATCTTTTTAATTACAGGTAAGTAAAAACAGTCTACACGTATACATTGCATGAACGCTATTATGACAAAGCTTTATCTATATTACTTTAAGTTACAACGTAATATAATGGGGTTAACAATAGCCAACATTACATCGTATTTGATATCATGGTTTATCACGAAGTTATTTTGAAAAGAATTCTTTGTACAGTTATCGGACACTACGGACTCTGGTAATATCTTCTAACTAACGCGTCGGTGCGCTCCCATTAGTTATAGAACTAATACTCTCAAACTGTACTCTAAAGTACTTCAATGTCCACCTCGTAACGCGTAAAGTATCAGCTAGGAGGGAATTGCTGATAGTAGTTGAGCCTATTATATCTCATCCACCTCCATACGCACTCGCAAGTGTTGACCTCCCACCAGTCGCCAATAATGTCCAATAATCACTTACTAGGCTTAGAATTTAAAGCTAAAGTTTTCAAACTATTACAATTAATTAATTTTTGGGTTACACGTATTATTATTATTTGGAAATACAGGAAAAATATGACGTAGTTATGCCGATATGTAATAAAAAAATTAATTTAATAAATATCGCAGAACGATACTAAATAACTGTTATTTTACAATCATCAACAGTGACATACTTACGGCGTTTTTGGCACTTATTTCTAAGGAATACTATTTAGAATAAACAATGTCAGTAAATGTGTTAAAAGTTGCAGTTATCAAAGCTTATTAGGTGACTTATCGGAGGATATAGCTCGGTAGGCTACCGGGATGGTTGATCGCGCGCGCGCGTGTATTAGTGTGCGTGCGGTGTGTGAATGCTATACGCACATGCACATGGCTGTATGAGTGTGATGGTCTGTTTTTTTGGACGCAAAAACAAATAGATAAATGAAAACAAGAAGAAACTAATGTAAGAAGAAATACATATGGGTAATATAATATAAAATAAGGATAACCTTATAAGTCTACATTAAACTAGCTAACGTTACTAGACTAGCCCCTTAACTAAGAAGAATTCCTTTAAGATAAATCAACATCACTAAAAATTATAAACGTAAGAATATCTCAATAAATTACGATTACTAAAAATTAGGGAAAATTTTACAAAAAAAAAGTATTAGGATTGTTGGGAATTAAAAGAAACCTAAGAAGAGTTAAACTAACTAAAAACGTGGGCAAAATTACCCAGCTACAAATAGAGTGAAACAAGACTAACGAAAATATTATGCAAGTACAAATAAATTCGGGACGAACCAGATAAACGTATCTAAGTGCGAATACATAAGGTAATTAGGAATAAGTAATTTCAATATAGAAACATAATTAGTATTATCGCTAAAACCTAACTTAGACCAATTGTGTTTCTATAATTACTAAAATCAGAAACAGTAAATAAGAACAGAAACATTAGGACTATTAGAAGTAAGGAGAAATCTAAGAGCAACTGCTTTATGATAACTAGATAAAGAAGAAACTAAGAACAAATACAGTAAGATAACTAATAACAAGAATAAACTGAACTAAGAATAAATCTAATTTAAACATAAAGAATTTGGTGTTTATAAATGTAAAACAGTTAATGTCAAACGCAACCTTATATTATAAAGAATCTCTTGAAAAATCTCAATAGTTATAATTGTTTGACACTAAGTATTATGCGAAGCTGCGAATTATATGTAAAATATAAAATATAGTGAGACGGAAATTAAAATTTATAAAATCTGAAACTTCTGCGCAGCATTAGCTTTCAAGCCCAGCTGTTACACTAAGTAGACATATGACAAAGAAACTTGCGCCACTATTGGTTTAACTGACAGGTCTGGCGGGCTTTTAACTGAATGAACGTTTCAGTTGACCTGGCTGCTCTAATAGGGAGACGTATCGGAAATACTTCAGTTGATTTTTACAATATTTTACCTCAGTACATCGAAAGCAATGTTCATTAAATCTCCGCTGACATTTCTTAATAAATATATTTTTCTCAAACTTAAACCTTACATTAACCGTGCATTTGACGTTAATTTTGATCAAACTTTGGCGAAATTTTATTTTTGTGAGATATGACTTTCCGAACGTTCCTATTTAGGAAATTGGGGTGGATATAGGTTTACAGTCACAAGAAAACACGATTTTTTTCAGGTTCAAGGCGACCAGATGTTATGATTATAGTGAACAGGAAAGCATTATGAATACAGATAGGACCAAGATATTTAAGTAGAAAATGGTAGAAAATACAGGGAAATTATGAAATAAAGTTACGGAGTCACAAAGAGGTTTCTATCTGTATTTTGTGAAGGAGAATACATAAAGTTAGATAGAAATATGGAAGAAAATAAGGACCCTTTGGTACCTGGAATAATTTTAAATAGTTTGGGCGTGATATCTACGGCCACTACTCTCAATCTCCGTGAAAAAGATAAGTCAACCTACTTCTCGGAAGAAATAGTACTAGAAAGTAATTTATGTCTTCTGAAAATATGAAAAGTTAATTTTCTAATCACATATTTCACAGGTTGTTTAGTGCATATAGTGGTTTTTACAAGCAGGTTTACAATATCACTCAGAAAAAGACAAAAGAGAAAAAACTTTGACGAAATAGAAACTTGACACAAGGTGTTGTCAATAAGTGTTTAAAATATCACTGTGATTTAAATGGTAGATTAAAGCTTAGTTTCGGGTTTTCGGTATTGATGCTTAGAAATATACATAAGACCTAAACATAAACCTATATAACGCCCTACAAATATGTTTGGATTCGCTTTAATGAAAGGAGCCGAAATCTGGTCGAAATAGCGAGCTTATCGAAGCTTTTCCGAACCAGTGTTTATATCATTTTATTTTGTTTATTTTTAAACGTAGAATGAGTTTCCCAAAGTATTGCAATATTTTTGTAAATCACTCTCTTTCTCTCTCTCTCTCTCTCTCTCTCTCTCTCTATATATATATATATATATATATATATATATATATATATATATATATATATATATATATATATATATTAAAACAACATAGGTTATTCAAATACAAGAATATTTATTAATTTATATCCAAAGCTTTTCGTTGGTAAACAGTACCAGCATCATCAGGAGTGTTGTTATATCAACATCAAGATGTTGGTACTGTTTACCAACGAAGAGCTTTGAATATAAATTAATAAATATTCTTGTATTTGAATAACCTATGTTGTTTTAAATTATTAAACAAGAAAACGTATTATATACATATATATATATATATATATATATATATATATATATATTACTTCATAGTATATAGTATTACTTCATCTAGTCACATAACTGGACAGTGATTTATAAATTTTGAAAATGCTAATAATGTAAATTAGCGAAAAGCTTCAATCAACAATAAAAGGAAGTAATACTCGTATATTCTTGTTTATGAAAATTATTTTATTTCACCATACATATTCAACAAGAAAAAATAATAATTCATCTAAGGATTACAATATATATAATTTATAATATACTCGCTTGTATTTTAATATTGATAAAATGTTTTCTTCTCATATCTTGTTTTATTTTAATAAAGATATTTTAAACAAAAATATACTTACTAGAGATGTCTCAAGCTTTTCGCCAGCTACATTGCTAGCATTTTCAAAGACATGAGCTTTTTAACATATCCTCTTTAAAACTGTAGTTTTTAAGTAAAAACAAAATTTATTACAATTTATGTCTCAAAATGCCCTAGTACATATTTTTCACATCCAAAACCAATACGAAATTATAATATTTTTAGTACGGGATAATAAATACTTTATTTTTATTAAAATATAAATATACGATGTAAACCTGTTAATTATCTAAAAACGTTGTAACAGCTAGAAGTTATTTTTTCCAACTAATAAAGTTAACCACTATAAAATTCATTGGACATTTTTAATTTGGATAAAATAACATTAAATAATTATATGTATAAAAAACAATATTTTAAAACTTGCTTTTTAAATTGGGTCTAAATTACGAAATACTCAGTTCAAAAGCCTCGAAGTGTATTTAGAATGTTTTACAGATTTCAAAATCTAAAGACACAATTTCCGAGCGCACATCTCCCTTAACACAAGCCTATAACTAAGGAACGTTTTTACATTGGTATATTGAAACTAAACCAAGATATAATAAAATATTAATCGTAGCATTAAACTACCTTTGAGAGTTTTACATAAACCCTTTGGAAGTAATACTCACATATTTCAAGAGTAATATATTTTTATTCTATTCACTGCGAATCTTGCGCTGCACCAGTTTATCATTCTGTTATGACCTGGTTTATTATTTCTATCCGAAATAAAATATTGTGGCTGCTGTCATGG
>JBAIZL010000070.1:2180000-2195000 GCA_036971475.1 Prosapia bicincta | reverse complement strand
ATAGGGTTATATTGCTAGGTATAATAAAAATCAATCTCATTCCCCAGTTACATATTATAGGGTTATATTGCTAGGTACGATAAAACCAATTTCATTCCCCAGTTACACATTATAGGGTTATATTGCTAGGTACGATAAAAACCAATAACATTACCCACTTACACTTTATAGGGTTATATTACTGGGTACGATAAAAACCAATAACATTACCCACTTACACATTATAGGGTTATATTGCTAGGTATAATAAAAACCAATCTCATTCCCAAGTTACACATTATAGGGTTATATTGCTAGGTACGATAAAAACCAATAACATTACCCACTTACACTTTATAGGGTTATATTGCTAGGTACGATAAAAACCAATTTCATTCCCCAGTTACACATTATAGGGTTATATTGCTAGGTACGATAAAAACCAATCTCATTCCCAAGTTACACATTATAGGGTTATATTGCTAGGTATAATAAAAACCAATCTCATTCCCCAGTTACACATTATAGTGTTATATTGCTAGGTACGATAAAAACCAATCTCATTCCCAAGTTACACATTATAGGGTTATATTGCTAGGTATAATAAAAACCAATCTCATTCCCCAGTTACACATTATAGGGTTATATTGCTAGGTATAATATAAACCAATCTCATTCCCAAGTTACACATTACAGGGTTATATTGCTAGGTATAATAAAAACCAATCTCATTCCCCAGTTACACATTATAGGGTTATATTGCTAGGTACGATAAAAACCAATCTCATTCCCAAGTTACACATTATAGGGTTATATTGGTAGGTACGATAAAAACCAATAACATTACCCACTTACACTTTATAGGGTTATATTGCTAGGTACGATAAAAACCAATCTCATTCCCAAGTTACACATTATAGGGTTATATTGCTAGGTATAATAAAAACCAATCTCATTCCCCAGTTACACATTATAGGGTTATATTGCTAGGTACGACAAAAACCAATTTCATTCCCCAGTTGCACATTATAGGGTTATATTGCTATGTACGATAAAAACCAATCTCATTCCCCAGTTACACATTATAGGGTTATATTGCTAGGTACGATAAAAACCAATCTCATTCCCCAGTTGCACATTATAGGGTTATATTGCTAGGTACGATAAAAACCAATCTCATTCCCCAGTTGCACATTATAGGGTTATATTGCTAGGTACGATAAAAACCAATCTCATTCCCCAGTTGCACATTATAGGGTTATATTGCTAGGTACGATAAAAACCAATCTCATTCCCCAGTTGCAAATTATAGGGTTATATTGCTAGGTACGATAAAAACCAATCTCATTCCCCAGTTACACATTATAGGGTTATATTGCTAGGTACGATAAAAACCAATCTCATTCCCCAGTTACACATTACAGGGTTATATTGCTAGGTACGATAAACACCAATCTCATTCCCCAGTTACACATTATAGGGTTATATTGCTAGGTACGATAAAAACCAATCTCATTCCCCAGTTGCACATTATAGGGTTATATTGCTAGGTACGATAAACACCAATCTCATTCCCCAGTTGCACATTATAGGGTTATATTGCTAGGTACGATAAAAACCAATCTCATTCCCCAGTTGCACATTATAGGGTTATATTGCTAGGTACGATAAAAACCAATCTCATTCCCCAGTTACACATTATAGGGTTATATTGCTAGGTACGATAAAAACCAATCTCATTCCCCAGTTACACATTATAGGGTTATATTGCTAGGTACGATAAAAACCAATCTCATTCCCCAGTTACACATTATAGGGTTATATTGCTAGGTACGATAAAAACCAATCTCATTCCCCAGTTACACATTATAGGGTTATATTGCTAGGTACGATAAAAACCAATCTCATTCCCCAGTTACACATTATAGGGTTATATTGCTAGGTACGATAAAAACCAATCTCATTCCCCAGTTACACATTATAGGGTTATATTACTAGGTACGATAAACACCAATCTCATTCCCCAGTTACACATTATAGGGTTATATTGCTAGGTACGATAAAAACCAATCCCGTTATATTCATTCTTCTAGACTTTGGAGTTATAAGTTTTTCTGTTTATATCCCTGGTAACCTAAAGGAGCAGAACGAATTTACAGGCGAATCCCAGGTATTCACTATCTAAGTACTGTATACTTCTCTGATAATTAAAATAAATATATGCCACAAATAAGATTCTAAATTTAATTATAATGACTTTCTGCAAACAAACACATAATATTCACTGTTAAAATCCAATAGAACAAAGCGATTTAACATATAAAAAACCGCTTGATACTTTGAAAAGTTACAACTTTTAAGATTTATGATTTAAATAACGTCTTATCACCATCAAAATAAATGAAACAGAAGTGAAAAATGGCGTCGTTGACAGTAGATACATCATAACATCAGACTCCGTGCGAGGTTACATCTTGACAGATGAAACATTAATCTTTTTACTTTATTTCCGGTTTTATTTTTAAAGAAACTGTGTCTCAATTGGTGTAGGAATGTGCAATAATATTATTATCAAACAAAATGTATGATCTGCATAAAATTGTTCAAAAAGTAGGCCTACCTTTATTATACAATGTGTTTATTTTCCAATATAAAATTATACCATAAAAACCAAAATTTTGTTTATTTCTAACATTAATTTAATCTGAAAGTGAATATTTAGTACATTTAATGTTTTAGTTTGCATTGGCAGGTAAGTAGCCTGTAATATATAATATCGTATTGCATGTTCATAATATTTAGTTTTTCAATTGCAAATTCCAACTTTATCGGTCATTAATGTAACTAGAATAGCTGTCAAAGTTAATTATATATTACTAGATACAAACATATTAGGAAAATATATTCCTCCCATGCAGTCTGTATCTAGTGAGTATTAGCTTCGCTACTTGACTAGCAACAGACAGAAGACATCTGACGTGCTGAACCAGTTTCTTGATGATTTTGCCACGGAATCAGACCGCTCACCGACTTCTGACGCTCCCATTGCAGTATCGAGACCTAACTTTAGATATCTCTTAAAGCTTATGTCTTATTGCGAAATGTATGACATGAAGACCCAGATGTCTCTGAGACTTCATGCATGTCTCAAGTACTCTGATGCTATTTTTTCGAGTTCTTATATTCCCTAGGTCTGTACTCATCAGGTCTATCGCTTTGAGTCCTCATCTGTACACATAATTCTAAGCCCACATCTTTTATAATATATAAAACCACAACCAAAGTCCCCAGGCTATTTGATGATAGATTTATCTTGAGTCTATTATTCTACTTCATTTACTTGAAGTAGCCCTTAGGCAAACTGAGATTTTTCAAAAAAACTCCATCTTTTTAAAGGGCTTACCCTTTAAATTCACATCTACCACGTCCTAGAAGCACAATGAGCCAATGAATCACCGATGGACAGATGGTAGGGATCCCTACCACGCGCATCTGGAGACGCGCAACCATGCCTGGGACCCTACCGCCCTCAGTCAACGTGTTAAACTCGGTAAGTAATTTTACCTACCCTCGCTATAATTTACGAAGTAACATTTCTACTATTTTTAAGAATGTGTAAAATTAGTCAAGTTACAATAAATTACCATTATGAGGAACAATACGTTAATGTGCCGGAAGAAATGTTAGTAGATAGATAGGGCTAGCTGCATTCATTGCCAGTATATGGTAGTTAATGTGACAGGCACTAAGGTCTAACTGGTAATTACATTAAGTAACTATCCACAGTTGATTGGCTCATTCTCAACAGGTGAATGGATCTAAGAAGTGAAAAGTACCTAGAAAGCGTATGCTATTTCCAGGAATCGAACCAGAAACCTCCACTTAGTGGATAATTAAGTGTTCTATCAACTAAATCACTAAGCTAAAATTTTGGTTGAAAACAATTTATCATTTCATAGAACTTGACTGACAAAATCCAGGACGTAACATAACCTTATAAAATTCCTCATAAATGTTTATGAAAAGGTAAAAATTAGAAATAAATATAGCCTTTGTATTAGTGTGAGAAAAAAAGAACTGGGAGAGAAATGTATCTATTGTTAACATATAAAGGTCGTTGGAATAAAAACAAGTAATATGAACAGCGACGTTTTAATTAAGTACTTTTTTTTTGTTAACGAAAGTGGCGGGATTTCAATTTTGCTAAAATGAAACCTGGTGAATAAAAGGAAATGAAAAGAAAATATTTTCTATTGCCCCGTCATTTCTTACTCTGAAAGATTCTTTTCTTTTGTTTGTCGGTTATTACTAATTTTTATATTAATTATGTTTAGAAATTTTAATGCACAGTGAAGACTGCCTTACGCCGCGCTAGAGTGTATGTGTATTTTAGAGAAATGGTGGAGCTGCCGGGGTTATGTTTACCTTATATAATCCCAAGTCAAAGACGATTCAAGACCCAACGTAATCCTTACTGTGATATACAAATATATCCCAAAATCTCATCAAATAACATTTTTCTTTCATCTGCTTTGGAGTAAAAAATAGAAAACAACTTGTCTATAATGGTAAAGAAACGGATAATAATAATCATTGTATTAAAAATTATTTAAGTAACATTGTGCTCCTGTGTTCTGACATTTACCTAATAAGTTTAGTGATTTTAAAGGTGGGCCGAAATGGAGCGTAGACACACACACACACACACACACTATATATATATATATATATATATATATATATATATATATATATATCCCTTTTAAAGTAAGAGAGGGGAGAAAAAAGGTTGAGAGAGAAAGGGGAGGAAAGAGAGAGAGAGAGATAGTGTCTTTAAAATTTGAGAAACTAGAAGGTTATAGTTCTCAAGTGATGAAAATTTTATCATGGGACCCAAGTTTACGTAACTTTTATTTCTATGTCTAGTAATTTCAATACCATAAAATCTACGGGATATATAAAAAAAGACTAAAAAACGTTTAATGATATTTAGGGATAAAATAACTTTATCTGAAAACCTTTTTAATCAAATTGACAAACCTGAAATATAAAAGTGATTTAGAAACGTTTGCACAAGGATTGAAAATCTTAAACGGAAAATTTATGGAATAGAGAAAAGTAAATAAACTTATAGAATAGAGTTAGTGATACATACAACTAATTTAATTTTTATGACTTTAGGACAAAAACTGTGGAATATAACTACTTGAAGAAGTTGTCAATATTTTAGAAATAAATTACAAGGGATATGAGAAAAATAGGAGTGAACGGATAAAATAAACACAATATTATATAAAATAATTTTGGAATTGTGTATAGGTTTTGTAGGTCGCTAAGTAGTTATAGTAATAAACAATGTAAAAGGCGGTAGCTGACCCATATCATAGAAAACACGGAGTTCCTTGAATGGAACTTAACTTTTAAAATTACAAGCAAGGAAGCAACGTTTTAAGCTTAGTTCCAAAGTATATGTTGACTGGAGGTAAGATGCTTTCAAAGTTGTACTTAACTTTCAGGTTAAAGTTTGTTGAAATATGGGAAAACTTGTTTTTTCAGTTCGAACAACCGGTGACTCCTTAATTAAACTAAGTTGCTTGCTATTAGAAAATTTGTTAACACTTTTGTTTTTTTACTAACTACATCAATACTATATTATTTTTAATTTTAGGCTACTTCATAAAGATCAGCATTTCAAGGAACGTTTTGTTTTTTAGTTTCTTTTGTAGTCGATTTTTGAAAAAAAAACATTTTTGGTATTTATTATATTTCAAAATTACTTCATCTCAGAAAACAATTTATAACTATTGAACTTGTAGTACTAGTTAATTAACATGACTTTTTAAAGTGTCAAGTTATTCACTGATGTCCACGGACACAAGTACACAAACACAAAACAACCACACACACACACACACACACACACACACACACGCACACGCACGCGCGCGCGCACACACACACACACAAACACACCACACACACACACACACACACACACACACACACACACACACACACACACACACACACACACACACACGCACACACACACGCACGCACACACACACACACACGCACGCACGCACACACGCACGAACGCACGCACGCACACACACACACACACACACACACACACACACACACACACACACACACGCACGCACGCACACACACACACACACACACACACACACACACACACACACACACGCACACACGCACGCACACACACACACACACACACACACACACACACACACACACACATACACACACACACCAACACACACACACACACATACATACACTCACTCACTCACACACACTGAGATGGTCAAACGCTTGGAATTTGGTGAAAAATATAATTTTTATATAAATTATCTTTATAACTTAATTTTAAATAAATTATGACAAAACCTTCCAATATTAAAATATGTAGATTTCAAGGTATGATTGCCTGAGTAAAGGTCAGAGATAAACAAAACTAACAAGCTAATATTAAAAAGCAAAACAAATACGAAATCGTTG
This sequence comes from Prosapia bicincta, assembly GCA_036971475.1. Taxonomy (NCBI): domain Eukaryota; kingdom Metazoa; phylum Arthropoda; class Insecta; order Hemiptera; family Cercopidae; genus Prosapia; species Prosapia bicincta. The sequence continues at coordinate 2,188,493 of JBAIZL010000070.1, read as the reverse complement.
GTGAAGGGAAATCGGCCGAATGGAGGCACTTGGTTTTAAAATTTCAAGTTGTAACGGACAAAGTAAAATCATCCGTGACTATGGGAGTAAAACCGCGGTTGAAGATGAGGGAGAACTACGATAGATTTTAACATCTAATATATCCCTCCTTGATGTAATTTCAAGATAGAACGAATGTAATTTTACTTTTTAAACAGTCGTAAAATAAAGTGATTTGAAATGTAGAAATACTAGTCGCCAAAGAAAGAACGCCTTCAATGGAAAAACGAGTCCAGGAAGGTGGAAGTTCAGAGTCAAATTAGTTATGAGCAAGTACCGCACAGTCATATAAATTAAATATTAAAACTGTTTGATTACTTAAAATAATGGAATATAAAATAATGAGTTGTTATTTAAACTTTACTGAAACGATAGTTCTTTTTTACTATTTAAAGGTTTAAAAAGATATTAACGATAATATTGAAATAATAAATAATATAAGTAAATGTATATATATATATATATATATATATATATATATATATATATTAGGGCGGGTCGAAGAAACATTGTGTGTCTTCATTTAAACGCTATACCGCGGAAATCTTGCCTCTGGGGTACATAAGTAAAATGCAAAGTAAAAAACAGTATAGGCCTATACATTGAACCCCCAAGTAGAGCATCATACTTAAGATGTCGGTTGTTTTCAGAAATGAAGCCATTTTCTAATTATTTTTATAGTGCTTAGCCAATTTTAAAACGCTATAGTGGAAGTTGTTTAATTAAAGATATAAAAAATAGCAAACCAATGTGAAACAGACAATATCTCTTGATTTGTGGAAGCACGCAAGCCTCAAATATCATTAAATTATTGTTTTTTATAAGCTTCTGTAGCGTTAAGCGTGCTGAAAAATATAGGTATAACTAATGACGACCACTCCCATGTTGTTGATAAAAATAAAATAAGAAGAGGAAAAAAAGCTAAACGCAAAGAACTTCAAAACCATGGGACAGAAGAGCTCAAACCCCTCCAAAGTCTTTACTGAGATGGAAGGAAGGGTAACACCCTTGTAATTGAGAATGTCATCGAAAAACATCTTAGAAGGACAATAAAAAAAGAACATTATTCCGTAATACAAGTACCTGGTCACGTCACAACCGCAAGTGGATATGCTTGAGATATCGCTTATAGTAATACTTCTTATATAACGGAAGGTGGTATTTCTTTATACGAACAAGTATCTCTTGGTCGTAGTGGGGTGTGCGGTATTGTTACTAACACGGGTTGAAAGAATGGTGTGATGCGGTATTGAGAAGGAAGTAAAATGTCCCCTACAGCAAGGAAAATGTTTTGTTGCAGTTCCGGCATTTATTTCAAGATCTAGAGGGTGAAGCAACTGGACCAAAGAAATTTAGTACCCTAATTATGAAGACATGTATTATAAAGTAGGTAACAAATATTTTTAGTTGTTTATTGAACATTAAAGTCAAATAATGCACAAAAAGGAAAAAGTAGTTTGTAATTAAATTATTAGTTTCTTCGTAGGATTAGAAATTATTAGGTAACTAAAATTTCAGAAATATTAGATGAAAGTAAATGCAGGCTGTAAGTTTTGAATATTAATACGAATAGCAGTAGATGAAATATTTTTATACTCTCAAGAAAATAATTTTGAATAATTAAAACAATAATATTGTGTTTTCTTGTTTTACCATTCAATTTGAATAGGTTTTTTAATTCATAGTAAAAAAAGCTTTAAGTGACCAGAAATATTTTTGAGTTAGTAAAATGTAATTTAAATCAATTAAAAGCTTCAATTAATTTCGTAATATAAATTCCTGTGACTAAACTATAAAACTTGTTGAAGTTTTACCAACTTGAAACATAATATAATTGTAATACAATCTTATTACATAGAAATAATATCATTTAAAAAAATCACTTTGACATTTCATTAAAAATTTGATCTAGCATATTGATTGTGTTGGCATTTAAAAAATATGTCTGGGGATTTATTCCATCCCGCAGATCTTGCTCGACGGTTCAGGTTCCTGTAGTTAAACAGGTAATGTAGGGTAGGGTAATATCTTGACCCGGTCTATTTGGCTGTATTGTCACTAAACTGGACATCGTCCAGATGTAAGGTGAGCGATATATGACCTGTATTTTCAGCTGGTTGTTTTCACGTGTGGAGCATACGACGGAACCATCGTTTTTTCATCCTGAATACATAGAAACCCCTAGCACCTCCCTCACAAACACACATAAATACACGCATATATATATATATATATATATATATATATATATATATATATATATATATATACAAACCATGTTAGTAGTCTTTGAGAATGCTGGAACTTTAATCCGGCGAAAGCTTCAGCATAATTGTAAATGTTGAATAAAATATATCTTGATTATGAACTTTTTGAAGTTATTTAATAATTATAACAAATCAAGAAAAAATAATCATCTTTATTATAATATATATATATATATATATATATATATATATATATATATATATATATATAGCTCGATGTTATTGTGATTAGAGGAAGTGAGATGAGGGAAATTACGTTTTAAAAATACCGCATCGTGAGTTTTACATAAATAATATGGTTTAGGTGGGTGGTAGTTGTTGCTCTCACAAATCCAGACTGCTATCTTGAATGACTTAAAGAATGTACCGTAGATTAGTGGGGTTATTAATAGTTTTATGTAGGTAACGACAATCAAAGTGATGTTTTAGATTTACACTTTGCCTACTAGACAATGTAAATTAGGAATTTACTACTATGAGCTCCAGTTTAAAGGTGGCATACCCCGGATACAACATAAAATCTTACAAACAACAGCAAAATTCCTGATTTGAAGTAACAATACCTTCTATTACCTTCTATCGGATGTATTGCCAAGTTAATTACTAGTTGTATTCACTAGTTATCTACCGGTTGTAACCCCAAGGTGTCTACTGGTTGTTACTAAGGTATATGCTGGTTGTATTCTCGAGGATTCTAGTGGTTGTTACTAAGGTATATGCTGGTTGTATTCTCGAGGATTCTAGTGGTTGTTACTAAGGTATATGCTGGTTGTATTCTCGAGGATTCTAGTGGTTGTTACTAAGGTATATGCTGGTTGTATTCTCGAGGATTCTAGTGGTTGTTACTAAGGTATATGCTGGTTGTATTCTCGAGGATTCTAGTGGTTGTTACTGAGGTATATGCTGGTTGTATTCTCGAGGATTCTAGTGGTTGTTACTAAGGTATATGCTGGTTGTATTCTCGAGGATTCTAGTGGTTGTTACTAAGGTATATGCTGGTTGTATTCTCGAGGATTCTAGTGGTTGTTACTAAGGTATATGCTGGTTGTATTCTCGAGGATTCTAGTGGTTGTTACTAAGGTATATGCTGGTTGTATTCTCGAGGATTCTAGTGGTTGTTACTAAGGTATATGCTGGTTGTATTCTCGAGGATTCTAGTGGTTGTTACTAAGGTATATGCTGGTTGTATTCTCGAGGATTCTAGTGGTTGTTACTAAGGTATATGCTGGTTGTACTCTCGAGGATTCTAGTGGTTGTTACTAAGGTATATGCTGGTTGTATTCTCGAGGATTCTAGTGGTTGTTACTAAGGTATATGCTGGTTGTATTCTCGAGGATTCTAGTGGTTGTTACTAAGGTATATGCTGGTTGTACTCTCGAGGATTCTAGTGGTTGTTACTAAGGTATATGCTGGTTGTACTCTCGAGGATTCTAGTGGTTGTTACTAAGGTATATGCTGGTTGTATTCTCGAGGATTCTAGTGGTTGTTACTAAGGTATATGCTGGTTGTACTCTCGAGGATTCTAGTGGTTGTTACTAAGGTATATGCTGGTTGTATTCTCGAGGATTCTAGTGGTTGTTACTAAGGTATATGCTGGTTGTATTCTCGAGGATTCTAGTGGTTGTTACTAAGGTATATGCTGGTTGTATTCTCGAGGATTCTAGTGGTTGTTACTAAGGTATATGCTGGTTGTATTCTCGAGGATTCTAGTGGTTGTTACTAAGGTATATGCTGGTTGTACTCTCGAGGATTCTAGTGGTTGTTACTAAGGTATATGCTGGTTGTATTCTCGAGGATTCTAGTGGTTGTTACTAAGGTATATGCTGGTTGTATTCTCGAGGATTCTAGTGGTTGTTACTAAGGTATATGCTGGTTGTATTCTCGAGGATTCTAGTGGTTGTTACTAAGGTATATGCTGGTTGTATTCTCGAGGATTCTAGTGGTTGTTACTAAGGTATATGCTGGTTGTATTCTCGAGGATTCTAGTGGTTGTTACTAAGGTATATGCTGATTGTATTCTCGAGGATTCTAGTGGTTGTTACTAAGGTATATGCTGGTTGTATTCTCGAGGATTCTAGTGGTTGTTACTAAGGTATATGCTGGTTGTATTCTCGAGGATTCTAGTGGTTGTTACTAAGGTATATGCTGGTTGTATTCTCGAGGATTCTAGTGGTTGTTACTAAGGTATATGCTGGTTGTATTCTCGAGGATTCTAGTGGTTGTTACTAAGGTATATGCTGGTTGTATTCTCGAGGATTCTAGTGGTTGTTACTAAGGTATATGCTGGTTGTATTCTCGAGGATTCTAGTGGTTGTTACTGAGGTATATGCTGGTTGTATTCTCGAGGATTCTAGTGGTTGTTACTAAGGTATATGCTGGTTGTATTCTCGAGGATTCTAGTGGTTGTTACTAAGGTATATGCTGGTTGTATTCTCGAGGATTCTAGTGGTTGTTACTAAGGTATATGCTGGTTGTATTCTCGAGGATTCTAGTGGTTGTTACTAAGGTATATGCTGGTTGTATTCTCGAGGATTCTAGTGGTTGTTACTAAGGTATATGCTGGTTGTATTCTCGAGGATTCTAGTGGTTGTTACTGAGGTATATGCTGATTGTATGCTCGAGGATTCTAGTGGTTGTTACTAAGGTATATGCTGGTTGTATTCTCGAGGATTCTAGTGGTTGTTACTAAGGTATATGCTGGTTGTATTCTCGAGGATTCTAGTGGTTGTTACTAAGGTATATGCTGGTTGTATTCTCGAGGATTCTAGTGGTTGTTACTAAGGTATATGCTGGTTGTATTCTCGAGGATTCTAGTGGTTGTTACTGAGGTATATGCTGGTTGTATTCTCGAGGATTCTAGTGGTTGTTACTAAGGTATATGCTGGTTGTATTCTCGAGGATTCTAGTGGTTGTTACTAAGGTATATGCTGGTTGTATTCTCGAGGATTCTAGTGGTTGTTACTGAGGTATATGCTGGTTGTACTCTCGAGGATTCTAGTGGTTGTTACTAAGGTATATGCTGGTTGTATTCTCGAGGATTCTAGTGGTTGTTACTAAGGTATATGCTGGTTGTATTCTCGAGGATTCTAGTGGTTGTTACTAAGGTATATGCTGGTTGTATTCTCGAGGATTCTAGTGGTTGTTACTAAGGTATATGCTGGTTGTATTCTCGAGGATTCTAGTGGTTGTTACTAAGGTATATGCTGGTTGTATTCTCGAGGATTCTAGTGGTTGAATTCTCAAGATATCTAACTGTTGTGTTCTCGACGTGTCTACTAGTTGTAACTAAGGTATATGCTGGTTGTATTCTCGAGGATTCTAGTGGTTGTTACTAAGGTATATGCTGGTTGTATTCTCGAGGATTCTAGTGGTTGTTACTAAGGTATATGCTGGTTGTATTCTCGAGGATTCTAGTGGTTGTTACTAAGGTATATGCTGGTTCTATTCTCGAGGATTCTAGTGGTTGTTACTAAGGTATATGCTGGTTGTATTCTCGAGGATTCTAGTGGTTGTTACTAAGGTATATGCTGGTTGTATTCTCGAGGATTCTAGTGGTTGTTACTAAGGTATATGCTGGTTGTATTCTCGAGGATTCTAGTGGTTGTTACTAAGGTATATGCTGGTTGTATTCTCGAGGATTCTAGTGGTTGTTACTAAGGTATATGCTGGTTGTATTCTCGAGGATTCTAGTGGTTGTTACTAAGGTATATGCTGGTTGTATTCTCGAGGATTCTAGTGGTTGTTACTGAGGTATATGCTGGTTGTATTCTCGAGGATTCTAGTGGTTGTTACTGAGATATATGCTGGTTGTATTCTCGAGGATTCTAGTGGTTGTTACTAAGGTATATGCTGGTTGTATTCTCGAGGATTCTAGTGGTTGTTACTAAGGTATATGCTGGTTGTATTCTCGAGGATTCTAGTGGTTGTTACTGAGGTATATGCTGGTTGTACTCTCGAGGATTCTAGTGGTTGTTACTAATGTATATGCTGGTTGTATTCTCGAGGATTCTAGTGGTTGTTACTAAGGTATATGCTGGTTGTATTCTCGAGGATTCTAGTGGTTGTTACTAAGGTATATGCTGGTTGTATTCTCGAGGATTCTAGTGGTTGTTACTAAGGTATATGCTGGTTGTATTCTCGAGGATTCTAGTGGTTGTTACTAAGGTATATGCTGGTTCTATTCTCGAGGATTCTAGTGGTTGTTACTAAGGTATATGCTGGTTGTATTCTCGAGGATTCTAGTGTTTGTTACTAAGGTATATGCTGGTTGTATTCTCGAGGATTCTAGTGGTTGTTACTAAGGTATATGCTGGTTGTATTCTCGAGGATTCTAGTGGTTGTTACTAAGGTATATGCTGGTTGTATTCTCGAGGATTCTAGTGGTTGTTACTGAGGTATATGCTGGTTGTATTCTCGAGGATTCTAGTGGTTGTTACTAAGGTATATGCTGGTTGTATTCTCGAGGAATCTAGTGGTTGTTACTGAGGTATATGCTGGTTGTATTCTCGAGGATTCTAGTGGTTGTTACTAAGGTATATGCTGGTTGTATTCTCGAGGATTCTAGTGGTTGTTACTAAGGTATATGCTGGTTGTATTCTCGAGGATTCTAGTGGTTGTTACTAAGGTATATGCTGGTTGTATTCTCGAGGATTCTAGTGGTTGTTACTAAGGTATATGCTGGTTGTATTCTCGAGGATTCTAGTGGTTGTTACTAAGGTATATGCTGGTTGTATTCTCGAGGATTCTAGTGGTTGTTACTAAGGTATATGCTGGTTCTATTCTCGAGGATTCTAGTGGTTGTTACTGAGGTATATGCTGGTTGTATTCTCGAGGATTCTAGTGGTTGAATTCTCAAGATATCTAACTGTTGTGTTCTCGACGTGTCTACTAGTTGTTACTAAGGTATATGCTGGTTGTATTCTCGAGGATTCTAGTGGTTGTTACTAAGGTATATGCTGGTTGTATTCTCGAGGATTCTAGTGGTTGTTACTAAGGTATATGCTGGTTGTATTCTCGAGGATTCTAGTGGTTGTTACTAAGGTATATGCTGGTTCTATTCTCGAGGATTCTAGTGGTTGTTACTAAGGTATATGCTGGTTGTATTCTCGAGGATTCTAGTGGTTGTTACTAAGGTATATGCTGGTTGTATTCTCGAGGATTCTAGTGGTTGTTACTAAGGTATATGCTGGTTGTATTCTCGAGGATTCTAGTGGTTGTTACTAAGGTATATGCTGGTTGTATTCTCGAGGATTCTAGTGGTTGTTACTAAGGTATATGCTGGTTGTATTCTCGAGGATTCTAGTGGTTGTTACTAAGGTATATGCTGGTTGTATTCTCGAGGATTCTAGTGGTTATTACTAACGTATATGCTGGTTGTATTCTCGAGGATTCTAGTGGTTGTTACTAAGGTATATGCTGGTTCTATTCTCGAGGATTCTAGTGGTTGTTACTAAGGTTAATGCTGGTTGTATTCTCGAGGATTCTAGTGGTTGTTACTAAGGTATATGCTGGTTGTATTCTCGAGGATTCTAGTGGTTGTTACTAAGGTATATGCTGGTTGTATTCTCGAGGATTCTAGTGGTTGTTACTAAGGTTAATGCTGGTTGTATTCTCGAGGATTCTAGTGGTTGTTACTAAGGTATATGCTGGTTGTATTCTCGAGGATTCTAGTGGTTGTTACTAAGGTATATGCTGGTTGTGATTCTAGTGGTTGTTACTAAGGTATATGCTGGTTGTATTCTCGAGGATTCTAGTGGTTGTTACTAAGGTATATGCTGGTTGTATTCTCGAGGATTCTAGTGGTTGTTACTAAGGTATATGCTGGTTGTATTCTCGAGGATTCTAGTGGTTGTTACTAAGGTATATGCTGGTTGTATTTTCGAGGATTCTAGTGGTTGTTACTAAGGTATATGCTGGTTGTATTCTCGAGGATTCTAGTGGTTGTTACTAAGGTATATGCTGGTTGTATTCTCGAGGATTCTAGTGGTTGTTACTAAGGTATATGCTGGTTGTATTCTCGAGGATTCTAGTGGTTGAATTCTCAAGATATCTAACTGTTGTGTTCTCGAAGTCTCTACTGGTTGTATTTCGAAGTGTCCACAGGTTTAATCCTAATTGATGTTTTCCTACGATATCTACAGTTTATATTCCCGTTTGTATCAACTTTGTATTCTCGAGTTCTCTATTT
>JBAIZL010000070.1:2167500-2170000 GCA_036971475.1 Prosapia bicincta | reverse complement strand
TATTTCACCAAAGCTGTTTATTTTTGTTCTTGCTAAAGTTCATAGCCATTTGAGTTACGTTTTTAAATTTTACTATATAAGTCATGCATATATAATTATGTTATAATTTATTATATTTTGTTAAAATTTAGTTTTACGGAGAATAATTAAATTATGAAATTAAATAAATAAACTTTGATATTTGGAAACAAAGAAGAATAACCCAATTATTGAGATAGTATAATCACTGAATTAACAAACCTCTTAGCTTTTTCAAAAGTAAAATACAAATAGAACAATATATCATAAAAAGCCTTCATATATTTATATTCGATAACCAAATTAACCACAAAAGTGATCCAGATAAATTTTGTCACACATTGTAATGGAAATTTTTATAACGAATTGGATCGATATATGATCAAGTGTTCAATAATATTTTTCAAGAAAAGGCCAGTAAATCACTATCATTAATTTATTTTATCATAAGCGTTACAATGGCAAAGCTATCAGAATTAACTACATAGAATTTAGAATGTTACTTTTCATATGATTCAGTTATTAATATGATATCATATGGTATAGTTTTAGTTCAGAAGGAGGAGGTTCTGTGTTCGACCCGTAATCATTTTTTTAAAGTTTGTTCAAATTGAAATTCAAAAGCCAGCTCATGAATAACAACAATAAAAACTAGTTTCAGTTCAGGATTTCAGTTTTTAATCTAAACATAGAGCAATTGTTTACAAATATTTATTGGTGGTCTCGTGTTTTTCGTCTCAGTTTGTCGTATACCTGTATGTTATAATCAAATAAATTTAATTAATTATCAAAAGCATCTTAATTAATGGAATAACAATTTTGTTTATTATTTTTAAAATGAATGTTTGATTTAGACAGATGCCATGTAAATTTAGAGCTAAAATTCATACTTTCTCTATTGGTCATTGCATCCCTGGTCCACTCCAATAATTCCATTGCATCTCTGAATGCTTTGATGACGTAGAAGTTTATAGCAACACAGCGGTTAATTAATGAAGTATGTTAATGATTTAGTCCAATGTTTTTATGGTAATAATGAAGATAACTAGTTAACGCTTATTTCTATGTCTAGGTTGGGCTGTTGTGTTACGTAAGGACATCCTGGTGGGGAAGTAAGTCTGTGTTGCGCTTACCTGGTAGCGTTCGGGAAAAGCAGCCAAAACAGTAGATTCTTACTAGGATACTGGTATAATGTCAAGATAAGGCACTATCTACGTCGCAAGAGAGAATACCTAGCAATAATTGCTTCCTGTTACCACGCTTCCAAGCCTAACTTGTTCAGGTCGGACACTGATCTGCAGTTTACAGAAACCATAACTCAAAGATCTGATTCTTGTGCGGCGGAGGTTTAACACTTTGGATTTTATACTTATATTTCTACGTATTGAGTGATCATTGGTCATAATATTTTGAATCTTTAAAATATGGTCCGTTGTATACTTTCTTTTAATCAATTTTGAGTTTTTTTCATCCTATGTCGTCAACTGGAAATAATGTTTGACAATGAGATATTTGTACCCAATAAATAAACACTGACACAAAATATACAGTAGCCTGATAATAATATTTGATTGACAATTATTGTTATTTTGACAGTTAAATGAATAAAGAGTGGAACCGAAAGTAGACGAAACATCCAGTGAGTTGAGTTATAAGTCCAATGGTTTCCATAGTTGTACTATTATTAATGAACTCATTGAGCCCAAATGGTGTTATATTGTTTCTATGCAAAGTAATACATATTTATTAGGAATCATAATTAAGTATTGCCAATATCCATAGACAAAATTGGCGATCCTTACAATATCCTGAGAAAAGTGGATTGGACACAGTATTTGGCTATTTGCTGAAATATAAATAAATTTCGTAATTGATACGTAGTCTTGTAAGGAGGTCCAATGAACATGAGGTATATAATCTGTTTGCTCCGAAATATTGAGAAATATCTCAAAAATTATTTATTGTTTGTGTTGAGAGAATTTTAGCGCCGATATAAAACTAGTGCTCGAATTGAGACAACATAGTAAGTTATGCATGAAAAATGAATTTCTGAATAGAAAAACCCCTGTTCCTTCATTGTTAATTAGGGGCTGTTATTCTCAATCTGTTAAAGCAACTGCAAGAGGAAGCGCAATGAAACTTGGTCGCTCTAAATTTAATATGAAATGGATGCATAAGGTTTAAACAAAGGTTTAATTAAACGAGAGGTTAATAAGACAAGAACTAAACCTTAACGGATACGACTGATATTTGTTGCTGCAGATGGGTAATAGCATATTGTAAGGAGATAAGACAAGAACTAAACCTTAACGGATAAGACAGATATTTGTTGCTGCAGATGGGTAATAGCATATTGTAAGGAGATAAGACAAGAACTAAACCTTAACGGATACGACTGATATTTGTTGCTGAAGATGGGTAATAGCATATTGTAAGGAGATATTGGATTTAGGCAGAGAAAGATGCAGATCAACACATCTAT
>JBAIZL010000070.1:2157500-2160000 GCA_036971475.1 Prosapia bicincta | reverse complement strand
TAGAATTCCCTTCCTGTCGCATTATGTGTGACGTTAGAATTCCCTTCCTTGTCGCATTATGTGTGACGTTAGAATTCCCTTCCTGTCGCATTATGTGTGACGTTAGAATTCCCTTCCTTGTCGCATTATGTGTGACGTTAGAATTCCTTTACTGTCGCATTATGTGTGACGTTAGAATTCCCTTCCTGTCGCATAATGTGTGACGTTAGAATTCCCTTCCTGTCGCATTATGTGTGACGTTAGAATTCCCTTCCTGTCGCATAATGTGTGACGTTAGAATTCCCTTCCTTGTCGCATTATGTGTGACGTTAGAATTCCTTTACTGTCGCATTATGTGTGACGTTAGAATTCCCTTCCTGTCGCATAATGTGTGACGTTAGAATTCCCTTCCTGTCGCATTATGTGTGACGTTAGAATTCCCTTCCTTGTCGCATTATGTGTGACGTTAGAATTCCCTTCCTGTCGCATTATGTGTGACGTTAGAATTCCCTTCCTTGTCGCATTATGTGTGACGTTAGAATTCCTTTACTGTCGCATTATGTGTGACGTTAGAATTCCCTTCCTGTCGCATTATGTGTGACGTTAGAATTCCCTTCCTGTCGCATTGTGTGTGACGTTAGAATTCCCTTCCTGTCGCATTATGTGTGACGTTAGAATTCCCTTCCTGTCGCATTATGTGTGACGTTAGAATTCCCTTCCTTGTCGCATTATGTGTGACGTTAGAATTCCCTTCCTGTCGCATTATGTGTGACGTTAGAATTCCTTTACTGTCGCATTATGTGTGACGTTAGAATTCCCTTCCTGTCGCATAATGTGTGACGTTAGAATTCCCTTCCTGTCGCATTATGTGTGACGTTAGAATTCCCTTCCTTGTCGCATTATGTGTGACGTTAGAATTCCCTTCCTGTCGCATTATGTGTGACGTTAGAATTCCCTTCCTTGTCGCATTATGTGTGACGTTAGAATTCCTTTACTGTCGCATTATGTGTGACGTTAGAATTCCCTTCCTGTCGCATAATGTGTGACGTTAGAATTCCCTTCCTGTCGCATTATGTGTGACGTTAGAATTCCCTTCCTGTCGCATAATGTGTGACGTTAGAATTCCCTTCCTTGTCGCATTATGTGTGACGTTAGAATTCCTTTACTGTCGCATTATGTGTGACGTTAGAATTCCCTTCCTGTCGCATAATGTGTGACGTTAGAATTCCCTTCCTGTCGCATTATGTGTGACGTTAGAATTCCCTTCCTTGTCGCATTATGTGTGACGTTAGAATTCCCTTCCTGTCGCATTATGTGTGACGTTAGAATTCCCTTCCTTGTCGCATTATGTGTGACGTTAGAATTCCTTTACTGTCGCATTATGTGTGACGTTAGAATTCCCTTCCTGTCGCATTATGTGTGACGTTAGAATTCCCTTCCTGTCGCATTGTGTGTGACGTTAGAATTCCCTTCCTGTCGCATTATGTGTGACGTTAGAATTCCCTTCCTGTCGCATTATGTGTGACGTTAGAATTTCCTTCCTGTCGCATTATGTGTGACGTTAGAATTCCCTTCCTGTCGCATTATGTGTGACGTTAGAATTCCCTTCCTGTCGCATTATGTGTGACGTTAGAATTCCCTTCCTGTCGCATTATGTGTGACGTTAGAATTCCCTTCCTGTCTCATTATGTGTGACGTTAGAATTTCCTTCCTGTCGCATTATGTGTGACGTTAGAATTTCCTTCCTGTCGCATTATGTGTGACGTTAGAATTTCCTTTCCGTCGCATTATAGAAACATTCAAAACTAACTAAATAGAAAAAAGTTGTTTAAAGTCATTACTAGATTACTAAATAAAATTCTTTGGTTTTCATTTGAAACTGTAAATAATTTATAAACAGCAAACCTGACACAACCATGTAAACTCCTATGTTATCTACTTACTATAGGCTCCTACATTTATATTATCACCCCCTTTAAAATACATTAGAAATATTAGTATTAATAATAACATTATTTATTATAATTATAATATTGAATAAATAACAGAATAATTTTACTTGCGTTTAGTGCAGTTTTCGTACTTACCCTGCCAATACGATGAAGAAGTCCAACCGGTTCCAGGAGTCCGCAAGATATGTCCCTTTGCCATACACCCCCATTGCTATCATTTTGACAGACATTTCCAAGGCGAAGAAGACAAAAATGAAGTCGTCAAACATCTGTAACAGGCAACGTAGTTCTGAATAGATAGATTAGTTAAACCCAACACATCTGCATATATTTACAGTCAACAGATGTAGACTTGAGTATAGATGTTATAAAATTGATCACTACAATTACAAACATATATTGATGGGAAATGTAACACAGAATGACGGGGAAAGAAAAACAGTTAAATAAGGAAGAGAAAAGAGACGCGGAAACCAGTCGTACTTTGGCAGTTGTACAAAGATATTTAAAAAGATAAGGGAAACAATTCTCTTATTAGGAAGTGAAATAGATAGTACGCTTTAATGATA